>VWZL01001361.1:473243-633410 GCA_013396915.1 Stercorarius parasiticus
ATACATGGAAGAAGAAAAAGTGGTTGTGATCACGAGCGGCCTTTAGAAATCCCAGGCTCCAGAGATGAGGGGAAAGTCTGGAGCAAGGAGGACATACTCTTGGTGGAAGAGGATCAGGTCAGGGAATATGTAAGCAAACTGGACATATGTAAGTCCATGGGACCTGATGGGATGCACTCACAAATACTAAGGGAGCTGACTGTGATGTTACTGTGAAGCCACAGTCAATAACTTTTGAATTATCATGGCAATTGGAGAAGGTGCCTGAGGACTGGAGAAAATCAAGTGTCACTCCTGTCCTCAGAAATGGTGGGAAGGAGAACTTAGGGAACTAAAGGCTGCTCAGACTCACCTCGATCCCTAGGAAGATTATGAAAACAGCTAATCCTGGAAGCAATTTCCAAGCACGTAAAGGACAAGAAGCTGGTCAGTCAGCATGGATTCACCAAGAGGAAGTCTTTCTTAACCAATGTGATAACCTTCTATGATAAAATGACTGGCTTGGTAGATGGGGGGAGAGCAGTGAAACTTTGACTTCAGTAAGGCCTTTGTCACTGTATCCTCATAAAGAAGCTGATGAAGTATGGGCTGGATAAGCACACACTGAGGTGGATTGAAAACTGGCCTAGCCCAGAGGGTAGTGATCAATGGTATGAATTCTGCTCAACTGGAACAATTAATGATAAGGATAGTGGGGCAGAATATACCCTCAGCAAGTGATCTGATGATACAAAACTGGGAGGAGTGGCTGAAACATTAGCAAGTTGTGCTGCTCTTTAGAGCAACCTTCACAGGCTGGAGAAATGGGCTGGCAGGAACATCATAAAATTCAACAAGGGCAAGAGCAAAGTCCTGCACCTGGGGAGGAATAACCCCATGTACCAATATATGCTGGGGGCTGACCAGCTGGAAAGCAGCGTGACAGAAAAGAACCTAGAGGTGGTGGCACCAAGTTGAACATGAGTCAGCAATGTGCCTTTGTAGCAAACAAGGCTAGTGGTATCCTAGGCTGTGTCAGGTCAAGGGAGTTGATCCTTTCTACTCAGCACTGATGAGGCTGCACCTGGAGTTCTGCATCCCGTTCTGGGCTCCCCAGTACAGGAGAGATATGGAACTACTGGAGAGAGTCCATCAGATAACCCCAAAGATGTTTAAGGGACTGGAACATCTCTCATATGAGGAGAGGCTGAGAGCTGGGAATGTTTACCCTGGAGAAGAGAAAGCCCAGAAGGATCTCATCGATGTGTATAAATGCCTGATGGGAGGGTGCAAAGAAGAGGAAGCTCAGCTCTTTTCGGTGGTGTTCAGTGATAGGACAAGAGGCAATGGCAAAAACTGAAACACGGGAGGATGATTTAGCCTTTAAGACTTAGGCAATCACAGCACCAACTGGTGGTCTCAAAGAAGTAATGTCATGTTTGAATTTGTATGTTGAGCTATCTCATCTCTAGGAAAAGAATGAAAGGAAAGCATAATTTCCAGCTTCTTATAGGTTTGTTATAACTTATAAATTTTAAAGATAATGTCTTACTAGAAAATAGTTGAAAGTGCAGAGAGCAGAAAGCATGGGTTTGTTTAATATTTTATTTACAGCCCCTGCTAGGGGTGAGGAGGCAGGGGCAGATTTACACAAATATTTCCTTTTCTTTGTCTTTTATATATAATAGCAGGAAGACTTTAGTAAACTTAGATAATTAGAAAGTAAAATTTGTAAGGGAATGTTTTAAAGGGGGAAAAATGTAAATATAGATGACAGTATCTTGTGTAAGTAGTGTTATAGGTAGTAATGCAAGTTTTCCTCATTACTAAAGGGGATAGGTTGCATGGTAAGAAAACAGCTTGGGTAAACCATGCATTCTTTATGGACCTCAGACAGAAGGAAGCATTTAAGAATTAGAAATAGGCCAGGTCACTAGGAATGAGAATATATGTTTATTATGAGCCTGTTGACACAAAATCAGAAATGCCAAGATACAAAATGGAGTGCAGAAGGACCAAGGAAAATGTTTGTCTGCTGCTCAACAGAGAGGAAGGACTGACAGGAGGTAATCCTGAGAAGGCTGGCAGTGGTTAATGTTTGGGGGTGCTTTTTGTACTTTTTGTTGGCATGTGTGTTGTTGGGGGGTTAATCTGTTTTCATTACAAATACCATTGCAGACAGGAGATAGTTATAACTAACCACAAGATTCAGCTTCAAATTGTGGAGGAATAGGTAAAATAACTGAGTGGTACTTTGGTAAGGCAAAGAACTTTTCAGATTAGCTGATTCATAGAATCATAGAATCGTTTTGGTTGTAAGAGACCTTTAAGATCATCAAGTCCAACCTAGTACTGCCAAGTTACCACTAAATCATGACCATCAGAACTACATCNTCCAGCACCTCAATGTCTTTCTTGTAGTGAGGGGCCCAAAACTGAACATAGTACTTGAGGTGCGGCCTCACCAGTGCTGAGTACAGAGGAATGATCACTTCTCTAGTCCTGCTGACCACACTATTTCTGATACAAGACAGGATGCTGTTGGCCTTCTTGGCCACTTGGGCACCCTGTTTTACTCATACTCAGCTGTCTGTTGACCAACATCCCCAGGTCCTTTTCTGCCAGGCAGCTCTCCAGCCACTCTTCCTCAAGCCTGTGGCGCTGCATGGGGTTGTCATGACCCAAGTGCAGGACCTGGCACTTGGCCTTGTTGAACCTCATGCCATTGGCCTTGGCCCGTCAATCCAGCCTGTCCAGATCCCTCTGGAGAGCCATCCTACCCTCAAGCAATCAACACTGCTGCCCAACTTGGTGTCGTATTCCGATTAACTGTATTCTATTTAAAGATTTGTCTGCCATTCTCATTTATATTTGAGAACTCATAAAGAGCAAGTGAGACAGTGGAAAAAGAGCTGTGAGGAAGAGGGAAAGGAACACAAATAGCCAAGGCACTGTAATCTGCTTAATTTCTGTTTCTGGAAAAGTACTGGAACAAATAATATATAGCCACTTAAGAGAAAAATGGGGAGATGAGTAACAGCTAGTGTATGCTGTTCAAGAACAAATCATGTCAGACAAGTTTAATTTCCTTACAAAATTAAGTACTGGCCTTCTGAGCAGAAGAGTAGTCTGTGTTGTATGTTTGGATTTTAATAAGGCTATTTCACATGGTCTGCAGTGAGCAAGGTAGGTCTAGATTAAAATAAATATATAGTGGGTGCAGTCTCATTCAAAAATCTTGGCCTCTGTAGAGTAACTGTTAAATGTTTACTATCAAATAGAAGAATGCGTGGAATGGACTCAAGGGAATTTGTGCTAGGTCTAGTATTACTTGATATTGTCGAGGGGGTTGGAATAAGGGTTGTGATTCAAATGCAAAATATTCTTGACAGAACAGAGAATAATAATCTGGAAAAAAGACTATTCCATTTAATATGGACAATGTAGTATGCTTATACAAGAATAGTTAAAGGTACAAATAAAGGCTAGGAAACAGATGGCTACATGACAGGTTTGAAAGATAAGCTGTCATGCTGACTTCACAAATGAACATAAGTCAGCAATATCACTATGCCACTAAAAACCAAATACCATCTCCAGATTATAAATTAGAATATGTACTAAAAGATACCTGAAGTAATCTTATCATGCAAATCAACAGTGAGGTAAGATCTTGTAAGAAACATGTGCCAATCAGAAAAATGCCAAATGATGGAAAAGAAAATTATTAGGGATCTCTAAAATTTTACCTATGAGGAAGAAATTGTAATTGTTATCCTTAAGCTTAAGAAGAAAAGGCTGAATGATGTAGTGGAGAAATTATAAACATTTTCAAGTTTGTAAAAGACTAGGACAGAAAATGAAGAGTTTAAATTGCAATAGAGAAAATACAGTGTAACAGGAAGAAACTTTCCACAAGGTGAGGTTAGTGAAGTACTGATGTAGGAATATTATTGAGTCTTTGAGGCTTTTAAGGTTATATTAAGATAAACATCTGTCAGCAGTGGTGCAGGTATAGTTAATTGTGCCTTGGAGCAGGCATTAACGCAAGTATTTTGTAGTTGAATGACTTATAAAATAGATTGTAGTTGATCATTTCAATAATGTGCAGAGAAACCTTAAGACGGGAAGACATTAACCTGTAAATGCAATTATTTTATAGTGTTTCTATTGTTCTTAGCATGAATGCACATGAATCATGGATTAGAGACCATAGCTTTCATGTCCTTTTCCTTCCAAGGTGTTTGCATTGCTTTCTTTTTGCGAAGTTACCAAGTCAAGTACTGTTAGTACCCTTTCAAAGGGTTAGTTTTCTGTTCCTCTAATCACTCTAGTAGCTATACTACTATTAATTCAGCTTTTCTGAGAGCTAACCAGAGAACTCAGAACAATCTCTCAGCCTGAAAAAATGGAATTAATTTTTCTCCATTTCTGCTGGAAACGTGACCTGACACTTCCTAGTGATTCTAGGATTTCTGTTTTCACAGTGATGGTTCAAAATTGATACACATTGCATTAGTATATACTAGATGCTTCTCTTCTGCTGTTATATGATGATAACATTTTTTTGTTGGTTTTGTTTTTGTTTTTTTTTTTCAAAATCACGTAGTGTACTGCTGGGTACTGTCTCATTTCTGTTATTGAAGACTTCAATGTAATTCAGTTCCTCTGTGGGGTTATGCCAGACCTTCTGCATTGACAGTTTCTCCCAGCTCCTGCACCTTCTTTTGGGGTTACTCATGAAAACTTTTATTCATTCTGAGAGGATTTACATGATGAAAATAGACTTGAGGAAAAAAAAAGTCTTAGGATTGCAGGCAAAAGAATGAAGAGGGGAGGCTGCAGTCAAGGGCAGAGCCCTTTTTTTCTGAAAGAACTACTATGTTTTACTGAGACTTTATCTTCCTGGAGTTTTTTAATCCCAAAGTTGGGTGTCAGATTTTTGCTGCGACTTTGAGGATGGGAATATTTCAACAATACTTACGGAAGACTAATACATGATTTGTGCTTTGTGTAAAAGGGAGACATTGTACCATGATTTATCTAATGTTTGCACATTTTAGTTGTAGAAGCAGAGAAAAGAAAGAAAGATGAAGCTATCAAAGACCTGGAAACATTTTGGAAATACCTGGAGCCAGTTCTGAACAGTGGAAAGCATGGGTCAAATCTCTTTGATATTGTCAGACTTCATCACCTAGTTAAGGAGAGTGCCTTTCCCCCTGATTGGTCTGACGGAGAAATGCTGGTCAGTAGATTCTGCTTTCACAATGTATGGCATGCTTTGGGGTTTGTAACATTTAAGACCAATTTTGAAATGACAGGAATTTTAGCTTTGTCTTCTATGAAACAGAACCAGAGTAGTTAGTATATTTGTAATCTTGAACAAAAATTATTTCCTATTTATCCAACAAGTTTATTCAGCATGTATTCACAAGGAGTCCTCTGAATAAAAATACTTGACTTGAAGTTTCTTAATATTGTAGGCCACAACAGCAGAGTTTTAAAACAATTTGAGGTATTAAATTTATTCAGCATCTTTCCATAGACCCAGTTTGGACCTCGTTAGAGAGTCAGATGTCTGTATGAAATAACACAAAAGTTGTATTTTCGTCCTCATAACAGCAAGTCTACTTACTGCATCTCAGAATGGTCACATGAGAACAAATTAAAATGAATGCAAAAATGCTTTTTGATAGTTGTTTTAGCATACCCAGTATTGCTTCTTATTGTCCAACCTGAAATATGGCTCTGGCTTATTACTCATTATAGCCTGAAGAGTCAGGACTATTACCGGGCACTGCAAGAGAAAGTGAACCATTAAAAATTTTTCCAGCCTCATGTATAGTGAGGTAGAAGGGTTCAGTATTTTTCAATCCACGATAGCAGCAGTAAAAAATACAAACTGCTAAAGCAAAATAAAGCAATATGGCGTAATTTAACCTACTGTATTTGTGGTCTTATATTATTGGGGTTAAGGGACAGGCTACGTCCTCCTAAACTTATTTATAGTACAATAAATCCTGTATGTAGACAATCTGGTGAGCTAGGAAGTACCCTTGGTCCTGAAGGGATCAGAACTGAGTTTGGCTGAATCCACAGTGGTTTCCAAGGCATTCACTAAAAATGCCTCAATTGTGGAAATGTGTAGGCTTGCTGCTTACATTACTTATCATTGTAGTCTTGATATAATCTTAAAATACAAAGCCTATTTTGGGAAGGAAGCTTTTTATCTTGTGTGTCTTCCCCATAATCACATTTTATAGGGGACTGTTGCTACTCGTGAATATCCTGCGAGCAGCTATATTATAGCTGAAGTAAATGAAAAATGATATGTCACTGAAAGTGTTTAAGCAGGTTTTAGTTGTAATTGCATATTCTTCTGTATCTCAGAATTCAGCAGAGCCCTAAAGAAATAGGAATGTTTGTAAGTTTTTAAAGAAACAGATGGGAAGAACATAACTTGTGAAATCATAGGTGGATAGAATAAGTCTGTTCTGGTGGACTTGCTGGAGAGTCTCCGAGTCCTAGCTTGCTGCAACTCTGAAGTCCAATGTATGCAGAAGGAAAACTATTGTGACAAATTTTTAGACATCAATATAAAAATGATAAGAGTATTACATAAGGCAAGTAGTCTCCAGATTTCAGATTTTTAGAAAGGAAAATATTTCAAAATTATTTTTCATTGTTTAAGAGTCACTAATGGTTAGACTCTGTAAACTTTTGACAAGCATTTATGTCTGTCCTGAGAAGAGAAGCAAGCAAATTGAATCACAAAATTGTAATTATACCAAACTTTGCATGTGTCGCATTTAGTGGTGGCAGATTCTGTTACTTGTGACTTTGTGAAATATCTTCTTTTGCTTAAAAGATTGCACTTTCAAAACACTCCAGTATTTTAATTAAAATTTTCCTGTGCTCTCTCTTAAGTAATATATGAACAGAAGGTTTTTATACTAACCCATTCTTCAGAAGAATATTGAATTGGAAAAACAAAGGTGCAAGAATATTAACTCTGAAAATTGTGTTTTCACAAATAGAAATTCTCTCCCAAATATCTCCTTTAGTCTTTAAATATTATGAAAACTGAGACAAGTATTCCACAACTGATCAGTGATTTGGGGTACTTGCTTTGAAGTGCCATGAAGAGGGTCCAAGTTGAAGAAACCAGATGTTTAATACTTCTTAAGGGTCAGTTAATGTATTTAGTGCTTAATGACAGTTGTGCTTCATGTTTTATTTTAGGAAACTTAAAATTGAGACATCCAATATTGATAGCCACCTCTTAGAGGCAAACCTCTTAATACAAGAGGCTTCCCCTACTTTCACAAAAGTGAAAGAATCACTCAAAAAAGGATTGTTGACAGAAATTGGCTAAAAATTATAATAATTTCATCTTTTCCACAATGTCTAGGATGTACAGGGTAAGAATACATCCATTAAAGCCACTGACACTTGAGAGTGGCATTCAGTCTCAGATAGGGTTTTGGTATTTGTACAAAAACATTTCACATTTAAAATAGCAGTTGCTATTGTTTCTTTTATTCCTCCCAAGCTTTGGTGAAAACCACAGTACACCACCTCAAGAACCTTGACTCTTTCCTTGTCAGACTTTTGCAGATACAGCACTCTCCCTCTGGACATTTAGGCAGTATGCTGACGTTCCTTTGCTTGTACGGCTATGGAATTCAGAATTCAGTTCTTGAGACTTTCTTTGTTTTAAAAGGGCAATAGATAGAAAATAATATGAGATGACGTTGATTACTTGGTTGCATTTTTATTTTTTTATCCTACGGCAGGAGAGTGGTTGACCTTGCAGATATGCTACAGGTTCATCACCAGTAGAAACCTACACGTATGATATAAAACAATTATTTTAAGTTACTTCTCTCATTCCTTCTCATCCAAAAAACTGACCTAAATTCCAGTTGCAAGAGAGCAGACCTTGAAAGGTTACTGTTAAGACAAGTTAGACTTTATAACTGACGCAGTTAGGCAATACTCAGTCCATACTGTGGCACTGTTTAGGCAGATAAAAATAAGGAGGCCTTGTTTTCTTAGAGTAACTCTATAAAACATCTTGAATTAGTGGAAAAAAAAAGTCCCTTGTAGATCTGCTGGTTAGAGAGCTAATGACTTATGTGGCGATCTTTTGTATATGATTTTCTGTCATAGCTTGCATTTGGAACTGTGCTGTTTGAAAGCATTGCTTGTTTAATGTATGACTGCCTGGACTGGAGAAGACAGCATTCTAACTACTTGGAAAACACAAAGTTTATCAATGTGCCTGCATTATTAGAGAGCAAATCAACAAAACCACCTGTAACTGAGGCAAGTATCCTTCTCTTCTTGTGGAGAACAACTAGTTGTAGGCTAGTTCTGCACTCAAAAATTCACCTTGGACCATCATTCCATGGGTAATTTTCTGTGAATGAAATGGGGATTTTTCTCTTCATGATTTAAAACCTCAAAAATGCAAAAAAAAATGACCCATCATTGGGGAAACAGGAAAAGGAAAATTTGAAGGATCATACAAGCGTAAGGTATCACAGGTGTAAAAATTCCTTAAATAGCTTCTGATGACACTTTCCTGCGTAGGAAAAATCAATATGCCTGCACAGAGCTACACAGAGCTATAATGTCATGTCGCAGATCTGTGAACTATCAAAAAAAGATTATTAGTTCTGTGCAAGATCAGTTTATGTTGTTCATGGTAGACAAAACTTAAGTAGGCAGAAGAAAGTGGCTTATTAGGACATGTACTAGTGGCAGGGAAAAAATGGGCTTACTCCATCTGTAGCAGTCCTGCTGAATGCTCATTTAAAGCATTCATAAAACTACATTCTTGCTATTTTGTTCCATTCAGAGTTAGGTGGGATCTCCCTCCCCTAATACCAACCATTTAAAAGTTTAGTATCTAGTCTAGGATAAGTAAGCAAAGCTAAATGCAATTAATTTCTCCCACCTAGCTGTGCAATCCTAATTTGTTCTACTGTTTCTGAGGGTTTTTAATCTTTATTTTTGTTCCTTTAGGTACAATCAGCATCACAGATTACACCTTCAAAGAAAAAAGGGCAAGCAGAAGAAATTCTGCCTACAGTACATTTGTCACAGGGTATGTCTAAACAATAAAAGCACTCATCTGTAGCTGTTTGCTCTGTCATACCATTCATTCATCTGACAGCACAAATCCCTGCAATTATTTGCACAGTTAGCTGAAGATGTGATTTGGTGTTGTGAGAGTAGTTTCTTGGTGAATACATTGTGAAAGTCTCTGGAAACTGCAGTGGTGATAACTAAGCTCTTTAGAGAATCACTTTTTCTGCCTATTCCTAGTCACAGTCAGATTTGAGAGTTCTACAGTAATGGACTTTGTTAGTCGTTTTAAAGAAAAATTGTCAGAAGGTTGAACTGGTTGGTAATAGAAATTGTAATTTCTAAAGAAATTGATCTTAATGTTTTATCTCTTATTACAACAGAGGAAGAAGCTTCTCTTTTTACTATTTCTGTGGACATGAGGTATTACAATGACTTGCTGAGTCAGATTCCTGAGGAATGCCTTTCTGTACCCTTATTGCTGAACTGCATGTTGGAACAGGTAGGAATATTCTCTATAATTCCTGTGGCTAGTTCAGCTTAGACCTCGTATAATGAGTTCGTCAAAAATCAATAAATCCATCTGTTTAGCCTAAAAGAAGAGACTGTGCATGGAGGCACTGACCAAGGAGGTTCAATACAGAGGAATCACAACTCAAAAGTGACATTTTTGGTTTTCTTTTGTATTGTGCACTTACCCTGTATATACAGTGTTATTCCAAAATAATTTTTTGAAAACTACAGATTCAGTGCGATTAAATGAGGAAAAAGGTGTAATTTCTTAGCTAAGTCAATAACCAGTTTTCATGTCCTGCAACAATGTTATTGATACTGAACTTTTACTGTTTTACTCAGTACAAAGGTTTTAGGGCAAGCCTAACATAAAGGTGGCATGTATCGATGCTAGTGCTAGGCAGATCTGAATCCTGTTGAGTTCAGGCATAATATATGAGTTATCAGAGACCCACAGAATGATTTGGAAATCCTTATTTTAGAAATAAAATTTCAGCACGATCCTTTCCTTTTTTTTTTACTTTTTGCAATTTAGTCTGAAAATAGATTCAGGCAAAAATATTCAAAATAAGGTCCAACACCTGATACACAATTGGTTTTTAATTATCCTTGTTCATTAACAATTCTTAACATTTCAAGTCGTAAATATTTTTCTTCTCATCCTTCCAAAAGTGAATAATAGAAGAAAACATTTAATTTTGTTTTCCATAGTAATTGTTTTGGGTAGGAACTAACACGGAGAATTGCATTTTTGCTGCTTGGTAGAAAAAAATGACAGTTTTCTTTTCTGACAAAATTTATTAAGGTTTGTTTAGCTTATAGCAGAATCTGCTTGGTAGTTTTAATGAAGTTAAGCGGCAGTCATATTGTAAAGAAAGCTAATATATATCATGTTTTCCAGGTTATTGCAAGTGAAGAAGACCTTACACCGCCTAGTCTGGTGGTACCAGAGCCTCGGGCAGATGGGCTACATCATACCATTGCAGATCATATAGCCTCTCTCCTTCCTTCTCTTTCACTTTCTGAGAGTGAAAAAAAGGTTTGTGTTGTCTTTTGTTCATTTCCTAAAATGACAAAGAGATCTGATTATTGGGGTTTAATACATCTTTCTTTTTTAACAGAATCTATATGAATACTTTTCTCCAAAATACAGTGAAAAAAAGACGGTCGCCCCCAAGTACCCTCTCTTATTTAACTACCATGATACCCTGGCTCAACGGTTGCACCTGCTGAAGGTATAGTGCTACCTATCACATATAAACAGTTCTAAAGTCCAGAGGCAGAGAATACTCACTGCACTAGAAAGGATGGAGTGGTGTTTTTACAAAGCAGAACAGTATAGCCTAGACTTTTCCTAGTGAGAGAGACACACTAACAGCCTGTTTAGTCTGCTTAAGAAGCAATGAGTTACTGCTACTAACAGAGGACACATAACAAACGTGGAGCATTATTTTTATTTCAGTGATCTGTTTGCATTATTAATAAGAATGTTTAGCCTTTGGCATAGATGAGAGCTATTACAGAACTCCGTTGTTTTACTGTAGTCAACACTAATGAAACTGTGGAAAATGAGTTACTAACTTGGTAACAGTGATTTACCTTGTAGACTAGATTAAATACTTAGATGTAGAGAAGAGTTCTATATATAAGAAAATGTATAGAGGTTGTTAGTGAACACAAGTGTATTCAGGTTGGATAAAAACTTGGAGCATAGTATATAACCAAGACATTGACAAATTCTAACAAAGGCAGAAAGGTTCAGCAAATGCAAGGTTTGGGATTATTGCAAAGTAACAGTTCCTAGACTTTCTGAACTAAAAAAACGCTGTGAATTTCTCAAATTTTTCCAAAGCAAACATGTAGTTTTACCATTGAACGTTGAAAATACTCTGAAGGTAATACAAGTGATAATACAGTTCTTTGGCGACCATTGATTAAAACATCATTCAGAAACAAATCAAGCTTGACACATTGGAGATATTCAAGCAGATGGCAGCACTGAGCAATCACCAAGAGATGCTCTTAGCAGGCATATGCTTGATGTATATGATGTACTTGATGAAGAGGAAATTCAGGATATAGCACAATGTTTGAGCAGTGGATAGAGGAAAAAAATTTGGAAGATACAGTCAAAGAAAAAAGTACTGTAAGTGCATAATACTAAAAAGAGCAAAGATGAAAGATACCAGTAAGTCTCAAAAGATAAGTCCTTAAATATATAGAGATGCTGCTGTCACAGACTGATCAATGAGTTTACAGACTTCATTGCTATGAGAAGCAGCACAGACCAGCTGAAAGATGCGTGGAAGGTACCTACTGCCCATATACTGTATGATCACAAGGGGAGGATTAGATTGGATATTAGGAAGACTTTCTACACTGAAAGAGTTGTCAGACATTGGAACAGGCTGCCCAGGGAAGTGGTGGAGTCACCATCCCTAGAGGGATTTAAAAGACAGGTAGATGTGGTACTGAGGGACATGGTTTAGTGGTGGTTTTGGCAGTGTTAGGCTGATGATTGGACTCACTGCTCTTAAAGGTCCCTTCCAACCTAGATGATTCTATGATTCTACTACATATTTCTGTATTCAGAATTTTTAAGTCTAGCTAGCACAGGCAAATATCTTCTAACAAGTGTCTGTTGTTATGCCGTCGGTTATTCTCTTATGTATCTCATTTTTTTTGCCTAAAATATCTGACAGCGTGATTCAAAAACACATTGTGATCACATGCTCAAATTTAAGTTTGTGTCCAACTGACTTAAGCACATGCTTATGTCTTTTGCTATAAAAAGACTTCTTCATTCAAACATAATTTTTAGAAATCCTCTGGTGTGAAAGGTTACTTTAACTCTGTTACTTTGGCTTTTGGTCCAGGTCCAGGAGAACTTAAATCCAGAAAAGGTTGAACGTGAAATGATGGATAAACTGCCTCTTACAGAACTTACACATTTCACCCTTCCTTCAACTGCAGACAACACTAAACGCTTGGCCAGAGTTCACGAGCTCATGCATTATTGTACCAGTGGTAAAGTGATTTTCTTTTTCATTGACGTAACATCCGTGTTTTTCTTCTGGTTGATGATCCTATTAAATAGCAGGAATTTTGGAACAAGTTTTTTCAGCTGCCCAAAACCTTTGCAGAATCTCCCATTTTCATATTCTGGCTTATATCATAGCCTACTATACAAGTTAGGGTTAACTTCAGACCTCAGTTTCATGGGTAATGGGAAAGGCTATATGAGTATTAAATACTGCATGACTAAGAGCTGGAAGTATGTTAAAACTCATTTATTTATATTCACAAACATACAAGCACTTACTAAATCTGACGTAAAAAAGTAGTTGTACAAACTGCTATTTTGATCCTAGGACATAGAATGCATTTTGAGAGACACTGATGTAAACTGTATGTTTATTTACCAACACACTTTTGGTGGAGGAGCACATGTATCTTAGGTAGAAGATTTTTACTGGACAATAAATGTTTTTCAGAATGTATTCTGTGTAAGCTGTTGGTGTTAATAATGAAATGGCTTTTACAATAGTCCCTTTATCAAACCAAGAATACATTCACTTCTTCAACCATAATCACTTCTGCAGTTACCTTTTCTTGGAGTGTGCGTACCACCATGATGCACACTGTGAAACAGTCCCAACGACTACAGGAAGACCCTTAGGTTGTTTTGAAAGTTTATGCTAGACTACTAAGAAATATAAATATCCAAATCCCTTTGGTTACATTTATGCCATCATATGAAGCACAGGATTTGAAGGTACTTTCCCAGCTATTCAGTCTTGTAATCCTTTGTGTTGGATTAATTTACGCTTGCTGCATTGTTTCTAGTCGTCAGTATGTTCATTTTGGACACTAAGCTATTAAGGTATCCTGTATTGCTGTAGCATTCCAGTTGATGGGTATCAAATTTGATGTCCTTCACTGGACCATACTATACTGTCAAACTCTCCCAACTGTTAACTTAGCTAGCAATGTCTTCCCTTTTGTCAAGAAGGTGATTGATTTGGACGGGAGATGAGATATCCAATATTTTCAGGCTGCGTGATGTGCTTGGGTATCTAACTACTGTAAAGAGAAAACACTTCAAACTGCAAATACTGTTTGTATCATTTGGGCACTGAACTACCTGTCTTAAAATTCAGTCCTTCTCGTGATTACATTATTATATGGACACCAATGCATACAACCATAAATAGGATTTATTATTGCCTTTGCACCTTGCATACTTGTGTGTAAATTATGTGTAAAATTTTGTCTGAAGAGAAAAAACAAATTTGATACTTGGTTTGAGAAGCTACAGATAATAAAGAAGTTTATGATAATGGAAGCCTTTTCATGAACTGAAAATAACCAGTTGTTAACTGGTTTGATAAAGTCTACTCAGTATTTTAAAATCAACAAAATTTATATAAAGTTAATGAGCCAGGAGGTATTCAGATGTAGGAAGCACTTCATTTAAGATGGATTAATAGTCAGGTATATCATTTTGCAATTTGGAAGCATCCAACTTTGAATGCAGTGTAAAACGTAGCTCACATAATTTGATCCAATACCATTAAGGAAATTGTTGTTGGCTTTTGCAGAGTTGCCAAGAACAATACACTTACATAGTCCTCTATTTATCTTCTGCTGAGCTGTGAGGACATTTTCAGTTCATGATTATAATTCTTTTCTAGAACTTCTGAGTCAGGCTGAAGTAGAAAGAGCCTTTAGAGTGTTTACTTTTGAAAGCCTGAGGCTGACTGGGCTGAGTGACTCTGGTCTCCTGGAGAGCTCTGGATCTATGGTTGGAGGTGATTCTGAAGTGTTTTATATCCCCTGGGATAACCCAGCCAGATTTGCAAGACAGCTGAGACAACTCTTCCTTATGAAAAAGAAGCTTAATGGGAAATCTCCAAGAGGCTCTGGTAAAAATCTCTCTGTTTGCATTACTCCTGAAGAATTTGAATCCACTGTTTATTTCACTATATAATTTGCTATTGTACAAATCACCAAATTTTCAAGTATTGTATAGTCTGTACATGAAGTATCTATGTAGGAATACTAAAGACAAAACCTAGCTATTTTGTATGATGACAGTAACGGTTTATTTAAGCAACTCTTTAAAATTATATCTGTAGAAAAGTATGTACTAGAAAACTGTATTATTGCTTATAACATCAAATATGTTTTATAGACATAAAATATTGAAGACATGCTTAAATACCTT
Source organism: Stercorarius parasiticus (assembly GCA_013396915.1). Classification (NCBI taxonomy): domain Eukaryota; kingdom Metazoa; phylum Chordata; class Aves; order Charadriiformes; family Stercorariidae; genus Stercorarius; species Stercorarius parasiticus. The sequence continues at coordinate 488,056 of VWZL01001361.1, forward strand.
TCTGAATACAGGCTCTTGTGAGTTATGATGGCAGCCAAGTCTTTACAAAGTCAGTAGCAACCACAAGGTGAAATCAAAAGTGATGCATGAGGTTAATTAGATGTTTACTAGTGAATGAGTATTAGGAAATGCAAAGAATATGTAACTTACACATGAGGACTCTAGAAGGTGATACGAAAAGTTGAAAATTAAAAAAAGGTGTGCTGTATGTTGTAATTACACATGCATACATACCTTTTCCTTTTAAATTTTTTCTTCCACTTCTTTCACATGCAGGTTAATCCAGTGTAGAGTTTTGACATTCAAAATTTTGGGGCAAATTCAGAAGTAACAGGGAAAGAGGAACATATTCATTAGATGCTGAAGAAAGTGACACCAATGAAAAGAAATCAGAATAAGGCTAACATAGTAGAACTGATATCATAAGGTAGAAGTTTAAACATATAGTTTTCATAGTCACATTAGACTTTCTCTGTATTTGGCCAGAAATATGTGAAAACTCTCAAGTTAAAATCATAAAGAAAGTCTGAGTTATGTTTCAACTTCATCAGTTTCTCTTACTTCATTTCCAGTCTGTGCAATTAGTATATCTTTAGCAGGTTACTATGTGGCATTTGAGCCATTATAACTATCTCATTCATATTAGAATGGGAACGTTTTAGAGAACAAGAACAGAGATGGAGAGGACCTCTTGTAGACAATGCAGAGTGAATTTTCTGTAAGTTCTGCATTTTTTTCCTGCAGATTCTAACATAATGAAAAGTTGTTGGCCTGATTAAAGGAGCAGTGTTGGCCAAAAAGTAATGTTAAAATCAAATGATTATTTTTCTGGGATGCAACAGAAGTAGAAATTAGGTCAGTGTAAGCAACATAGTGAAGCAATGTTTCCCATGCTTTCCTATTATAGATGTCTAGGCGACCAGTTTAGATGGGATCCTTTCCTTAGAAGGCTGGAGCAGACAAAAATGGATCCTGCTTATCTGCCTCTCTACTGAATTTTGGGAACCTTTTTTGAGTGTTGTTTTGTTTTACTTTTATACTAGTCACAATACTAAATATTGCAGTTACAAAACATAGCTACCAACATTTTAACACTTCTGCATCACAAAAGCAAATACCAGGAAGAAAAAACGTTTGCTTTCAGATTTCTTAAATCTTCTAAAGGCACTCAGTAAGCAGGTCTAATTTCCTAGCGAAGCAGAGCCTAAAGATATGTTTCTGGAAGCTGAGCTGGTTATAAGCCACTTATGAACAAATACTTTCTGGAGTATTTTCTCCCAGGAAGAGCATTTTTCCTGTACATGTGAATTTTGATCAAATATTAGTGATATCTGCCCTAACTCAGTAAAGAATTCTGTGAAAAGGAAATTATTTCAAAAAATTATGAGAATATAGAAGTTAAAGTCTACATGTGTTCCTGTTAATATCAGGTGCCCATTGTAACAATGGAATGGCTGGTCAGATCCTCAGCAGAAGTAATATTCTGTCTGTAGCTTATAGAACTCTATAAACCTAATGAATTTAAAGTTTAAAATTTGCATTTTTAAAAAATATGTGAAAATATAAAAACAATTTATTTGCCTTCTTTTTTATGTCATCTGTGCCAAGGAATGCTCATTATTGTTTCCCAGATAGTACACAGAAAAATGTTTCTTCATGAATGAATCTGGAGGACGCTTCTTAGAGTGTTTTTAATAGTTTTGACCATGCAAGGCCAGCGTAGATAAAGAGGGTGATTTGAGTGGGTCTTATAAAGTGGTTTTTGGTTTGGGGTTGTTTTTCTTTTTTTTATTTAACTGTCTGGCACTTGTCCCTGGATTTTGAAGTGCTCTCTTAGGAAAGAAGCGTAGCAGAGCTGATCATGTATTTATAGAACTAGTGTCATAAAAGAAAACTTCAACTTGATGGCAATCTCATCAGGGAGGCTAAGGAAATTGCATTACTCCGACCTTAGTATTTAGGGCTAAAATTTCTGGAACACTTCTTAAAATTCTGCTTTCAATTTCCAGGATATACAGAAACAAATGGCAAAGATGGAAGAGATGGTCTGACTGATCCTGTTTTGAACAAAGAATCAGATCTTCTTATTTCTGATATGGCAAGTGCAAGGAACGGAATAAACTGTGCTCTATAGCATAGAATCATAGAATGATTTGAGTTGGAAGGGACCTTAAAGATCATCTCATTTCAGCCCCCCTGCCATGGGCAGGGACACCTCCCACTAGACCAGGCTGCTCAAAGCCCCATCCAACCTGGCCTTGAGCACTTCCGGGGATGAGGCACTCAAAACTTCTCTGGGCAGCCTGTTCCAGTGCCTTACCACCCTCACAGTAAAGAATTTCTTCCGAATATCTAATCTAAAGCTATCCTCTTTCAATTTAAAACCATTACCCCTCTCATTCTATCACTACACTCCCCATCTTTCCTGTAGGTCCCCTTCAGGTACTGGAAGGCTGCTACAAGGTCTCCCCAGAGCCTTCTCTTCTCCAGGCTGAATAACCCCAACTCTCTCAGCCTGTCTTCATAGCAGAGGTGCTCCAGCCCTCAGAGAATCTTCATGGCCCTCCTCTGCACCCATTCCAACAGGGTCCACGTCCTTCTTGTGTTGAGGACTCCAAAGCTGGATGCGCTACCCCAGGTGGGCGCTCACCAGAGTGGAGTACAGGAGTAGAATCACCTCCCTTGACCTGCTGGCCACGCTGCTTTTGATACAGCCCAGGATGCATGAGATAGCAGAAGATACTGTTCAATACCAGGACATGTTACTGGGGATTCCTTTGCAATGTTGCATGCAAATGTTTATTTTGTGATGTTTGGCAAATGGTGACATAACTTTTAAGCGCTATGAAATCACTTTCTTTGAATTCTAAGGTGATGGGTCTTGGTGAAGCTACTAATGACAATTCTTTGCTGGTTTCACTGAATACCAGGGGTCGAATACTAGCATGAGAGTTTGAGAGAAATTGCCAAACAGTGTCACACTAATAAACTATGTAATTTAGCATTGTCAGAAACACCTGCCTGCTATATAGCCCTGGATAAATACAGCCATTTTAAAATTACTTCATAGGACATGTTTAAATATTCATAATTGCTTACAGAACTCAAAAACTTACAACCTAATAATAAAAATATTTAGATTATGTTTGCCATAAAAAAGCCAAGACCAAAAACCTTTGGGAGTAACTGTGTTTTTTGTTAAATAAAGCCATACGGGTCTACACATGTGCAGCATTATGCAATTAACAGTGATGCAACATGGGATGCTGTCTATTAAGTCAAAAAGATTACAGTTAATTTAATACAACTGACACTGAAATGTTGATGTTCATTATTTTGTTTTGATGTATTTTGAGGCGAGTCTGGAAAATTATGGCCTAGGACCAAACTTAGAAGAAATAAAAAAGACACAGAGGCGTTGTTTGACAGACTGGAGTTTCGCTGAGCATTTTGAACCCCATGTTCTTCTTCAGGTATCTGTGAACTGACAATCTTATACATACAGTCACCTCTCAGAACGCTGTACAAAAAATTAGTAGGGGAGTACAGGTTATTTCCTTGCTAGATAATTGATTCAGTTTTATCCGTTTTACATTTTTACTGAAATTGATTGTTCTTTCTCTGCTTTTCAGTTTCTTGTGTGAAATACAGTTTGTAATGGGTTTTTATTTCCTAGTTTGTCCAAAATGCGGCGTCCTTTTTGGTAGTGAGTCTTTTAGCTAAATGTGCGATGGAGACAAAAAGATCTTACCCTTAGGGGTGATCTTCCCTGGCAGTTTTGGGACTCATTAGTGCAGTGTATGTGAAAGCATACTTTGCAAATACCTATGCAGTATATGTTTTATGGACAAATAGAAAATTTTGTTGTAACGGTACTTCACTCTTTCAGGGCTACAAGCTTAATTTATAGAAATCTTGCAAGCTAAAGACTAAAACTTTTCATCTTGCAGAAAGATAGAACCACAAACGTGAAAGATAAGTTCGATAAGTTCAAGTGTAGATGGCTTAAGTTGGTAGGCATTCTCTTAGGAGGAGTGGATTATTAGTTCCTGTGCTGCCTTGAGCTGCAATTCTTATTTCCTCCTGACACATGCTATACATGGATGAAGGAAAGGCTGGTTGGACTTTTTCAGCACCACTTTAGTACGGTCATACATTTCAGTACATCAGGAATTCCTTCTTATGAAACATAAATAGCTAATTCTAACTAAACTGTCAATAATTAGTGAATCTAATCACAGGATACTGATGGAAAATAATTGCAGCAGAAAATAACATTTTAATGCAGCAGAAAATAACATTTTGTAAGAATATTTCCTTATATTTCACATCACATCTGAACATCATTTTTACACCAGCTGATATTAAGGTTTTCATGTTTCAAGGGAATATTTGTTGATAGGGAATTATTTCAGTTTTATTTCAGTTGCATAGTTCTGTAAAAATAATAGTTTAAAAGAAGGCTTTCTTTTGGCTATAACTATAAAATAAATTTCAGCCTGCAGAAAATGTAATCATTTAAAATGGTGGGGCAGTACAGAACAGAGTGGAATAATGTAGAACACACTAAATCTCAGAGATGTGCAGGTTATAATATGGCAAATTGAATACTAAGTAAACTTAACGAGCTAAAAATAAATTTGTTTTCTTTTTACCTGGCATATGATAGTTCTGCTCTTATTTGCTATTTATTTATTTAAATACTATTTGAATTTAAGTATTTGTTTAATATTTAAATGTATTTGTTTATTATTTAGCCAAACTTTTTCAGTCATGGTTGGTCTCAGACGTGTGAGCATAGTGACTGCCTCTTCTCAATATGAATAGCGGTGGAGTTTCAATTTCCACCTGCCTGAATGCTTCAGATTGCAAGAATCCAAATGCTTTGCATACATCATGTAGGAGAGTGAAGCTCTGAAGCACCTTTTGCTAAAAGCTGTACTGTGTAGCATCTGTTCATAAGCTTCTGTCTGCAGGGAGCATGTACCTTTTTTCTTTCCTTTTCAGGTTCTTCATACTGCATCCCAAGAATACAGATGTATTGATTCCTTTTATCATACCCAAGATAACTCTTTGCTAATTGTTCTTCACAATCCTATGAATCAGTATCATCTGTGCCAAGAGACTTGGGATGTTACATTGCACTCTAATGTGGGATTCAGGTAACTGATTTTATCTTTCATGTCTCATTCACAGTCATTTTCAATTAAAGCCCACATGGCTATGCTTGAGGCGAAGCTTTGAAATTAAAAGATACCATGATGTAGCATATTTATGAGAAAGCAAGTTGCACAGGTGGAAAACAGTGCTATATCAAAAGAATTCTGTTGAGATAAAGCTTTTCCGAATTAGGAGAACCATGCAGTAACTGTATGTGACTCCTTATCACAAACTATAAAAATACATATAATGCACACATACACACAAAGTCATATTAGGGATAGCCACATCAAGACAATTATGTTGAGAACACTTCAGGTGAGGGAGGTTAAAAGGGAAAACTCTGTCTAAGAATTTAATTATCGGGTTTTTCAACTATGTATACACAAATTGGGCAAGTGTCACTGGGAAAGTTTTTCGAGAAAAGCTAGAAGCCCTTTATTAATACTGGAATAATTTTTTCACAGAATACCATATTCTTCTTAATTCCTTGTCACTATGTGCTTACAAGTTAGAGGTATGCAAGTGGTTGATTTATCCACTATTAGGTCTTTTGTCAGTGGACCTATTCATTTTGGAATACAATTTTGCACTGAAACAGCAATATGAATTATGTTTGTCCAGCTGCTATTCCAAATAATTGTATGAAAATAGAATATGTGTCCATGTATTGTTATGTAAAGAAGCTACAATGCCATGGAGAGACAGCTGAGCTATCTTTAACCATGTCGTTTTGGTGCTTTCTGGATTAATAAGATTTGACTTACCAAATAAAATTTCAAGTAAGTTATCCAATGGACAAACACCCCCCACACCCCAATTTGTCTGCAGGCATTGCTTTCTAACTACAGTGCCTCATTTATCAGAACACGGGAATCTGTTAATAGCAAATTTTTTTGGTACCTATATATTTGAACAGGGTTTGAATGCTATGTAGGCAAAGTGTGCTTTCCTGAAGACATTACTTTGTATTGTATTTCATATCTTTGCTCTCAGTCAAGGAATTCTATGTGAGTCCATCTCAGCTTTCCAGATGCTTGGACTTAAATTATTTGCCATGAAAAGAGGCCGGTGTGATTAGCCATGGCTGGGACCAGAGCCAGAAGAGATTTACCAGCAGAAACACAAAATTCCTTGGAGAAAATGCCGGCTTTTTTATGGTTGTTGGGCAAATCCATTAAATGTCTAGTCAATCGACTTTTTTGCATGTATGTAACAGATGAAATCTTCCTCAAAAGATAGTGAAAGATCATGTGTTCAGGTAAACCCGTGTCTTGCATTCAGATAGACCAAGGCAGGGGGTCAGTGGTCTCAAAGTTTGTTACACAAAAGTCTGTTGGAGCCCAGAGCAATTTACTTTCCCAGCTATTCTTACCCTTCTTTGGGGCACTGGACATTAAGGGCTTGGTATAAGTTGCTTAAACATAAACATCTGGTGCCAGTCTAGGTGCCTAGTGTATCTGAGATGTCTGCACAGGGCTGACACATATGACATGAGACCCATGGGGGACTTATACTCTTTGGGAACAGATACTGGAGACCAGGTCACATACCCTAGTACATCTAACATGTCACTTGGTGTTTACATACACTAGCACCTCATCCCAGTGGCATATTGTTGTTCTGTTGTCCGTAGAAGCAGATAGTGGGGAACCAGACCTTCTCAGGAAGCATTTCTTCTTGAAAGGACTTCTTTTCATCTGTGGAATCCTAGAACAATTTGGCTGGTCACCTTGAAAGGCATTGAAATAGTCAGTTCAAGGCCAATTGAGAAATGGGAAGAGCTCTTGATACCTGCAAAACAAAAGTTGCTAATTTTGCATCTAAAGAAGGAATGAAGCAGATTCTCTGGTAGATCCGTTATAATTCAGTTTAGGATGGAATAGCTGTATGCTTCTTCCTCCTTACTCTTCCACATACACTGGAAACAAGTCTTAGACATTAAAGATAACTTCTGCTTGGGGCATGCCATCTTTGTTCAGTGACACTTCATAGGGTTGTTTCAAAGCAGCAAGTAGTCTGTAAAGAAACTGACATGAAAGCTAACAATAAGGTTTGGCTTTGCTCTTTTTTCATAGAAATACGTCACTGCTATGTATTCTACTTAATATCTGTGAAGAGCTACAGGCTCTCACTTGCTTCTGTTATGTGGCATTGATGCCTGCCTTTTCTCTGCAAAATAATCAGCACATTTTCTGACCTTATTCAACCTTTTTGCTAAAGATAATTTAAATTTCCAGACAAAGTATCATAAATATTTGCTAGTGTATGTTTCCAAGCAACATAACACTTCTGTGGAAGACAGTCTTTATATACGTAGAGTGCTTGAAGCTGTTGCCTGCATTAGCTTCCAGATCCTGCTGAGTTGCCAGAAACAGGCACAAACCCTACTTCTTAATTAAGCAGTAGTATTACTAGTTTTTACCTTTATATGAAATAACTGGCTCCTGATGAGTTTAGTAACAATATATTGATTTTCCTTTTATTAAAATTAATGATCATTCTAATTTTTGGGATATATTTAAGAGCCACACTTTCACCACAGGAGACTTACAAATACACAACAGATGCTCTGCTTGACTATTTATCTGTTGGGAGTTCTCTACCTGTGTTTACTTGTTACTTCTTTATTGTCATATCTTGTAGACCACAGACCCACTTTGTAGGGCTGATCCGTACTTACTGTCTGGAATATACTTCTGTTACCTGCTAATCGGTTGGTTACAGTGAGTCATTTTACAGCAAATTCTCATGCAAGGGGGAAATTAAATTTCTTATGTTGCAGCAATTTTTGCTCCTGCAGATCTCAGTTACCCTTCCTTCTTCTCTATGGATATCAGGTCCCATAGTTCGTGTAGAACATCCAAAAATTCAGGAATTGTACTGTTCAAAGGGTAGGCAGCAGGAGGCTGTGTGTGAAATCCAATGAATGCTACTGACTAAAGGGATCCAAAGGCATGGGCACACGTACCTGCAATGATACATGTGTATAAAACATTTCAACTCTGGTTAGGATAAGTGGACACTCTGTCAGGAAGCCAGATGAATTCAAACGTTATCAAAACTATTCTTTTGCTCAAAGTTGATCTTAATGACATTTGTTTACTGTTTCATAGTAAACACATTACGCAAGTTACTGGAAAAGAATAATCCTTTCTGAGAAATGATTCTGAGTCAGACATTGGCAGTAGTGACATCAGAATACATATTAATAGAATGTGTATTTTTGACTTTGAATGACTGTTTCATTGCCCTAAAATATTTTCCACGCGAATAATCTCTTTTTTATTTATAACATATATTCATCTTCAAGTTATTCCAGTACTGGCAACTCTAGGTTCCAGCCTAGTTTTGCCTTTTGTTTTCAACACCTTTGTTTTTATAGCTTCTACACTTTTCTTCAGATACAAGCAGAGTCACCTTGTCCCTACTGAGTATATGATCAACAGTTTCTCCATGCAAGTTTCCCAAAGCAGGCTCTACCAACATTTCAGGAGCTGGGAGAGACTTGTATATCATTAAGATGTACATGAACTATGTACATCTCCAGTCTGTGTAGCCTACATATTAATTCTCTTGGACATACAACATAATGCTGCAGTAAGAACTTTAAAACTGTCATGGAGTCAAGAATAGGTTGTGCCACCTACACGTTCATAACCAAAAACTGTAATGCATACAGAGGTTTTGAATACCATTGAATCATCTTGAACTTATAAATGCAAAATATTATGAAGACACAACAACTGAATCTCATGCATTCTTTAAAAGGCCCTTTTAGTTTTGCACACATGAAAAAATATACTTTAAAGAATTATTGTAGCACTCCAAACAAGGAGTTGAGTGGCAACTCCTTATAAGACTTACAGGGTTCATCCGACTTTGGAAGCAGTTGTTTGCAATCAAGTAGCAGTCATTTAGCAGTCATTTCAGACACCCTTGGAAGATGAGACAATGCAATTACCAATACCAGCTGCAACCTTTGGATCAGTTTGTCATTCAGTGCTCACTTCAACTGTTAATTGTGAATATTCTTAATTTACGCCAGGCTACGGTGCACTGATTCTCTAATCTGCATTTCAGTGACAATTTCCAAGCACCTTTCTTGTCACGTGGATGAAGAAGAACTAGGAATTAAATAGAGCAACACCTCCTCAGTTGCTGAACAAACAAATGAAGTGTATTCTAAAAGACAATATAAATCAAGAGCAACTAAGAAAATAAGCTATCCTGGTGGTAAAACAGTGAGGAGGAGAATTAGTCTCAACCTTTCTTAAACTGAATGTCTATGTTTTCTGACTTTCTGGATTTTCTTTGAGGGCAGGCATTTTTTGGAAGAGAAGTTTCTAATATCTCTGCAGATAGGAGGACCAAAATCCCAAATGTAAGATATATTAAGCAAATACCAGCCACACAAAAATACCAGCTCCTCTGAAAACTGAGTGAAACCCTGTCAAACACAAGCCTTTTCTCAAAGATTATAAAATAATATTTGTATAAGAAACTGAGAAGCCAAGTGATCTTGTTTGACCTGAAATCATATAAGTGAAAACTTTATTATGGTAAATAGAGGACTGTCATGCTTTTCAGAAACTATCTCGAGCTGGTGGCCAACTCAGTTGAAGACTGGGTGAAAGAGGAAGAAGCCAAATACCAAGAAGAGAAGATGGCTAGGGAAACAGAGTCTCTTAAACCGGAAAAAGCCATCACGGAAGGACCTTTTGCACTGTCTTCATGTGCTGCCAAAAAACCTGGCTTCCCTATGAAAGACAAAAGTGGGTATCTTTTTGTTTTTTCCTAGAAAATTCATTTTTCATGTTGAGGACTGAGACCCAAAGTTGTTCAGAGGAGAATTGCATCTATTTTTTCGTGCAGTAACCTTGTTTTGTCATCTATATAGACATAAATATGTTTTGAAATTAATTAAATACACATTTAAATATTCTGCATTGTCCTCTGTTCTGAAAACCGAGACCTTTAACGTCAATTTATGTTTACAATAGCTGTGTTTATTTAATGGAATTACTTTAAGGATTACATACAAATATGAATCTCTGTTTAGATGACTGAACATATGAAGAGTGAGCAGTAGTTAAAGTTGGCAACAGTTCAGGAAAATTCCTTTTTAAAAGGGCAGAATAAAAGCTGGAAGTCAGCAGCTGTGGGCTAGAAGCTAAAACTGGAATTGACTAGACTGCAGAGCAAACTAGTTACAAGCAACGTTTTGGATAATGAAAATTGTAAGCAGTTAATACAGTAACACTTGAGCGAGCAGCAATATCTGAAAATCCATTTTGACAAAAGAGAACTTTTGTCCAATTTGTCCATTTGTGTATTTAGATGGCATAAACAATGATTTGTTGATATTTAGCCTTTGCTTTTTCCACCTTCTTTGAGAATGTACTTTGAAACCTACTAGTACTAGCAATGAGCATTTACAAAAATAGGAAAGTTATTCCTCAGCGCAGTTAACACGTCTGATTATAGTTTGGAAACCAAAAGGACACTTATGACTTCTAAATCATAATCTAGCTGTCACAGGAGCTTAGATTGAGTCTTGCCCATCTGGTGACTCCTGACAGATATTCATAGAGAAGTTCACTTGCTGAAAGAAGATAATCACCTCTAGCTGGGACGTGCAGATGGGCAACAGTGTCTTTAGGTGATTTCAATTCCACTAGCACTGCTATAACCCACACTGCAATTTTTACCTTTTAGTACAATGTAATTTAACTAGAAGTTTCTGGTAGTGTATTTCAGTCTTTTCTGGCAGGTAAATATTGGGTATCCAAGCATGATATAAACCCACACACCTAGAGAGATATCCTTTACATGAGTCATAGATGCTATAAAGCCCTAATAATATACCAGGGTATATGATGACTGTTTCTTTAGTGAAGGTTTGAAGGATCAGATGTCATTTACTCACTTTTTTGACTTGATCAGTTGTAATATCTATGATTCTGGTATTGAGTTTGTTCTGGCATTTGGTGAGCTGGTTAAAGCACTGGATCTGAATTTTGGAAGAGTGGTAGTAGCAAAAATAATAAATCCTGCTTATTGTTTATTCAGCATTGCTCATCTGCATAAAAAAAACTTGTTGCAGGAGCAAAGCCTTCAATAACAAGAAGCACAGAGTCATTCTTTAAATACATTGGTACATTGTTTAGCGTATTTGGTCCCCAGTTATGACAACCAAGTAATACTAGTTGTCAGGTAAGTTTCTTCTAACCTGAACAGTCTTTCTATTTTATCTCCAAAAATATTTAACATTTTCATTATTCTACTTGTGTATTTTTACTATTTAAAATATGTATTTTTTAATTTACTTGCACTTCTTTTATTTTCATTTTCCATTTTTAAAAATTATTCAATTTTCATATATTTGTAACCTCATTTATTCCCAATTCATTTCTCAAAGGCAGCATGTCACGACCTGAGAGCGTAACAGAGACTATTCCAGAGTCTCAGCCCAACAATGAAAAAAGTCCTTTTATCAGGGAAGGTTCTCTAAAGGTGAGGCAAAAATATGTATGTTTCTGAAATGGACTAAATAACACTGCTTTCCTAGGAAGGTAAGCCTTCATTCTTACATAGACTTGACTCAATCCTCTTCGCTATAGCTCTTGGCTATTTTTTGTAGTCTTTGTTTTATGTTTTCTTTAATTTATTCTATATTGTTTCAGTTATGTTATGTTATTTTCTTAAGGTAAGACTATTTGGAGTTAGTCTAGACATTCCAAAAGCAATTCATAATTGCTCCTTGACGTTTTCTGGTTATAAGGCTATGAGAACGTTAAGATCCAGATTCATGGAAGTACTTCTGTACCCCACTCCTACTTTCACTATCTACATCTCTTTGAAATTAGGGAATATAAATATGGCACCTCAGAGTTGCCTTATGACAGAGAATCCCATTTTATAGATGTAGACCATGGTCGTGCGCTACAGATGAAATGACTTGCCTAGGTTCACACAGATGAAATGACTTGCCTAGGTTCACACAGTAAGTTTCTGGCTGAGGTAGGAGTTAAGCATGCATAAGATGTAAGTCCTAGCATTGTCAGTATCTGTTACTCTGCATAAATCTGGCTTAACTGATGTTGTACTCCCTTGCTTTTTTGGACTCCTCACAGCCCTGGTATGTCTCATCTTTCTTATAGTGTGTAATACTCTGCACTTAAAAGTACTGACATTGGAAAGTAGATACGAAATGGTGTTAACCAATTCCTGGGCACTCAACTTGAGCTGGTGTGGCTCAAGTTAGGCTAATGCTTAACTTGTAACTGTGAATTTTTACCATTTCTTTCACAGAAATGCTTTTGCTTTGATATGCTTAGAATATAAAATGCTACAAAGCCCTAAATACTCTGGAAAATCTCGTATGTCTCTTGTTTTCTTGTTATCTGATACAAGCCGTTAATTCTGGCATCAATACTTCATTCCTCTTTCTGTAAAAGCATAAAATCATTTTATCTCATGGTTGCATTTTTGGAATAAACTAATATCAGTGATGCATCTGATTTGGTGATAAACATTGTGGAAAAGCTCACAATAAAATAATTATTTTATGATTGAATGTGTAAGATACAAATAATCATCTGATACATCTCCTGTGGCCAAGAATGACTGATTCTGTGGATTGGATGAGTCAGTAATTTTATGCAAGGTATAGTGTGTAATATTGTAGAACTGTAGGGATGTCTGGAAAACATGTGAGTGACTTAGAGTGACCTAGAACATTGATTCCTTTGAGTTTGTTTAGTTGCACTCTTTTCAGTGTGCACATACGAAACACCTTATAATACAAAGAGAACCACAGTCAGTTGAATTCCTAACATTTAATGTAGGCTTGGAAGGAGGAACAGGACAGACTACCAGAGGAAGAACAACTTAAGGAAGAAAAAAAAGGAAAAAAAGAAAATTTGGGAGGTAAAAAGAAAGGACAGGAGATAATACATGAAGAAAGTAAAGGTTCCAACAAGAAATCTTCCAAAGAGAAGTTGAAAGATGAGCCAGCAAAAGCCGCTGAACTTGAGGATCCCAGCATCGCAGAACCACATTCTGAGAAAGTTTACAAGGTAAGGAATCACATATTGCACGGAAGTGCGAACTATTCATATATAGGGTCAAGACATAGGCAAAGCTATTATCCATTGTGAAATTTGAGGCAAATTAGGCCTAACTAAGTCTTGTTCAACTCCATCATTTTAGCAGCAGATCCTTTCTTAAAAGTTTTGGAAAGCAGTTTCTGATGCTTAATATTATCCTACCTAAAAGTCTTTAATTAAACTTGGATGGTTTTTAGGTATATGACATGAACACAAAGAGACGTTGATCATGGTTTTGTGTCCATGGAAAATATAATTATGGGATGAATTTTGCCTGAAAATGTGATTTTCATGGGAGAGAATAGGAAAGGGGAACATAAAGGCCTGTTCCAATGCTTATATCTGAGGCCTGCTATAGACCTAGTTGAAGTTTTGGCTGTCCACATTGGAAATCAAGTAAAAGGAGTTCACTGTTTCTTCCGTTTCCTGTTTCAAAATTCATGGAGTACCCTAATACAAGGTATTCTGCCTGTTAAATTAACAGAGGGAGATTTCTTACAGAGGGGACTCTTCATTAGTTGTGTCCAGTTTTTAGGCATTTCGCACTGGTTTACATTTGCAGAGTCTAAGCCTTGCATCCAGAACTTGTAGGTCAATATGTTCTAGTCTAACCTTGCTTGAATACAGACTTCAAACTCACAGATATGTAACGCCAGTATGAACTTAGTTGAGTATACTCACGTAATTTTTGCCAGCTTTTGGTGTTTTGGAAGGCACAGCAATCTAAGAATCAGATTTAGTGTCTGAATTCCAAAATCTAGAGGGTGGAAAGCTGAATCTTTATCTGCCCTTTATCTGATCACATGGCAATGTACTTTGTCTCTTCGTGTTTGTCCAGAATTTGTCTTTCCTTGCCATTATATGTTAAGCCACCAGTCTACTTGCTAGTCTTCTGTTTCCGTGAGGGTCCATAGCACTGAATGACCAGATTCTGCTCTTGTGTGTAACAAGTTACTTCACTTAGTAACTGAGAAATTATTTGGGTAAGAGAAGAACATATTATGTATTTGCTAAAATTTTTATTCCATTAGTTAAATATCTAAGCAAAAAATGTTGACCAGAACAGTGGGATCCTGAGAATCTGTCCTTCATTTGCCTTTTTCATAGTTTCTGCCTTTCTCATTTACACATAATCTAAAACTTGTTTTTCCAGTTTCTTGGCTACAATACAGGGGAGGATCTCATTCAAGTATCAGGCACCAATCAGTATCTTTTCCCATCTGATGGAGGACAGATTCAAGTAGAGAAGATAGAGTTTGTAAAAGGTGATTCTTTAATTCTTTGTGCTTTGCTTTGACTCAGTTACTAACTGATGGCATAGTTTCTTAATCCATAAACGCTTTTTCATGTCTTAATAGTAGAAATTCAGTTGAAGACATTGTGAGAGTACCATGTAATTCCATATTAGCCTCTACCACTACTAATATTTACATTTTACTGTAGTATGTTGACAATTGATAAACAAAGTACCAGAAAACTAGAAATGAAGATAAATCAGTTCATATTTATCTGTTCAATGGCAACCAATACATGATATTACAAGAATGCGTGTTCCAGTAATTTGTCCAGTCAAATACAATATATCTAAGCAACAGAGTTATTCTGCAGCCACTCAGATCTCATTGTCAGGAAGTTTTTGAATATTTAGTCTAAACTCAGCAAACCTTAATTTTGCCTTCCTGGTCTGCTACTAAGCAAGTCAGTCTACTTCAGGGCAATTTTCTTTTTTATGTGCTTTATAGTTGCAAGTGCAGGGGTTTTTTTGCATGTGGGGCAGTTCTGAAGCCTTGAGGGAGCAATAATAGTATTCTGTTGCTTTGCAGGTCTAACTTTGGTAAAGGTGAAAGTCATAAAAGACAACCACAATTTCTTCATTCATATCACAGACCCAAAGGAAAACTTAAAAGAAATCGAAGTTCAAGAAATAAATGAAGAACAGAAGATTAGATCAGGTTAGTGGATTGACATCATTGATATAATGAATTAATAGTTTGACATATTTAGTAATTGAATGCAAGCCTTATAAACTATCAGAAAATAAATCCCTACTAATGGCAGACAGTAAATAAGATCAGTATTCTGTAAATAGAAGTAAAAATCTAGTTATCCAACTTATGCACCATGTAGAGAGATCTTACTAAGATGTAGAAGCACAGTACAGGACAACAGGTGTAAACCAGTCTCTTTTCCAAAGCAAGGAAATAAATTAAAAGAGTCACTATTCCTTAAGAAAATAATTTTCTTCCTCAGTGGAGGACTCCTTCAGACCTTAATGTGGCCTGGGAAAGCCTAAGAAGATGGAAACTGAATCGCGTCCATTGTGACCAGGATAAATGCCTGCCCTTGAGAAGGGAATATCTCCCCCTTTGAAGTGGGCCTCCTTTTGTGGGTTGGATGACCATAGCATTAGTGCCTCTTCAAGACCTTTGCTGTGGAAACAGATATTTTTGCAGTTCAGCAACTTCTACTGCTGGTTGACATGTTGCTAACACTCAGAAGGCATTGAATCCAAATCCTTTCTGAACCCAGGTGAGAGTGTTTCCAAGAAGGAAGCCAGTCTGTAACAATTTGTGTATATATTTGCCAAAAGCACTATGGAATTGCTGTCACTGAACTGAAGAGTGTTGGAAAAGTATAACTTCTGGTAGGTGTGTTAGCTCTTTTAGCCTTCACCAGTGTTAGAAAGCATCCTGCTCTTGCTCCTCTCCTTGGCTTCAGGTGCCACCAGTGATGTAACTGTAGGTTGCCTGAATAGAAGATTTCGTCCCTTCCACAGATGAGACATTTCTTGTCTGCCCTTCTGAAAGTAGTCTTGTATCATTCTGGGGTCTGCCAAATGGTACTTTCAAATCACCAGTGTGCTAGCATCTGAGGCAAGTTGTATTCACTTGGCATGAGTGAGAGGCTTTCCTCCTGTATAAAGAGTACCACCCTATAGAAAGGCGGTAGGGAAGACAAGAATCAATCCACTCTGATGCTTGGCAGTGGCTGCATGGTAATAGTGGTAAGCTTTTACTACAGTCAAAATGTCAAAAGAGCATCCTGCAGGTGGTAGTCACCAATGAGCATTGCAATGACAGAGTAAATAGGACCAGACGAGGTCTCAGCAGTGTGCCTTGTTGATGAAAGAACTGGGAGATGGCTAGGAGTTGGGTGCTTGCCTTAGCCTTCTTTTGTAGTCTTCTCTGCTGCTCCTCAGTTTTAAGAAGCTGTTCCCCATTTTGGAAATCCCAAGGATTTCCTTTTACCGGCAGAACGTTTCTTTAAGGCAGCAGGAGTTGAACTAGACTCAAGGTAGGTTCCAGTGTCACTTTCTCGAAGGTGTTACCTTGCATAGTTCTTGTGGTTTCCAAGGATGACATACTCATCACATGACATCACCTGCACCTCTAGGTGAGCTTGTCTCCTGATCCACTTTCACAAATGCCAGACACATCTTTGGATCTAATTACTCAACTTTTTCTGCTTCCTTTTACCCTCTCCTTCAGGTATGGGCCCTGTGACAATATCTGACAGACAGTGTCTTTTATTAGTGCATGGGCTATGTGTGATAGAAATGAGCAGTAAGCCAAGTAGGGAACAAAAGTAAGGATCCTTTACTCCAGAACTAGGTTCTCTTGCTGCTTAAATTCACAAAGACTTTTCACTAGTTGTTGCTATTAAACCTGTTTTTATAAAACTAGCTAATTAGAATGCAATTTCTAGATGAAAAATTGCAGCTGTGTTACACAAAACTGAATGTTATATACAACGCTATGACTGGAATGATAAAGTTTTCCCCATCCCGTATTAATCTATTTTACAGGTTATCCACATTGATGTGCCACTGTTCACACCAGTCATTGGTTTGCAGGTCAGGTGGTTCTGGCATGTGTTGCTATCTTTAAAATTCATTCTAATTTTTTTAAAGGAAAATTGAAAAATCAAAAGAAAGCTGTGAGCAAGTTTGGATCTTTTTCAGCCACCTTAGAAAATGGAATCCAGCTGTCCCTGAGCTATTATGGACCTACAGGGAAGACAGCAGGTAAAGTAAGCAAATAGAAGAGGATATTTGAGAACCATAGGGGGAATTTGGGTTTTTTCTTTTTTTTTTTCTTCATAAACTCCTTAACCCAATAATGTGTTGCATGCAATTCTGCCTTTCTCAGCAGCTGTTACTACATGGTGGGGAATTTTCAGCAAGGCTAGAGATGATATTACATTGTCAAGAATATTCTATGATTTAAATTTCAAAACGGAGGGAGGTCTCCATGCTTTTTTTACTTACTGTGAAAATAGAACAGTGCAAGGAGAAACTTGCAGGTATTGTTATTAAGTAGCCCAGCAAAATCAGCCAATTAATTTGAGCCAAAGAAAATGTGATTTGCTGAGAAGTCTTCTTGGCTTTCCAAGAAATAATATTTTTGTAAATTTATATAGGTGATTATGGACTATTTCATTCTACGTTAGGAGTTGGACTTTAGGTTACAGTTGTGCAGACATAATGAGGGATTTCTCTCAGCCTTTCAACAAACACATTCACCAACTGGAAGCAATTGCTTCACAAAACCACAGTGAAAATAGCGTCTGCTTTTACCAAGAGCTTTTTGTTTCCATTACATTTGAAAGGCCACTGAAACCATCATACGGATAAAAGTGAAACCCTCCTCTGATCAGGAAATAATCCCAGCATTTTTCAGCTCTTAAAATATGAAAACATTTAATTGAATGCATCTTTGTGTGGACTGTGGTAAACCATTCAACTATACACTCAGTTTTTATTATTCAAATACGTTTTAAAAATTAATTACTAAAAAAGGACTTTTTAAACTTGGGCCAAGAGAGCATCCACAGTGTAGTGGTCTGTGAAAATTGTATTTTGGCATAAAAGAGAGACATGTCTAATTAGACACCTACATGTCATCTGTGACATTCAGGCTTTTTCACATGTACCGTAAGCATCCTGTTCTACATTAGAATAATTCTATGTTGAGTTTTAGTGCAGGACTGCTGACTGGCATTCTTTGATTGTTTGCAGTTTTTCTACAATCACTTGCTTGTGGCTAATTTCCCTTGTGGGTGTTTGTATCGTAAGTGCTCAGAAAAATTCTGACCAGAATATTCTGGTTTGGACTATTCTCATATGCCATCCATTCCTGATATAGAATGGTATGCCATGTAATCCACAGTTTCTCTGCACAGATTGGTTAGATTGGGTGCGAACTATTCATTTTCTCTGCATTACTGAAAAAATTTTCTGGAACCTCTTTAATACTTTTCTTACTGTTTTTCTTGTTTTATCTCTTCCCTATTCCTTTTAGGGAAGCTAAGATGACAAAAGGCCTCAGTCTGTTTGCCGGCTTTATGCATCATTTTTATTTCTTGGTTAAATGTTAGTATTTGTTTAAGTTTTGAATTGTTTTTCTTTTTCTCCAGCATGACCTAAATCTAATTTCAGAGCGCCTTACGACCAGACTCAGAAGTAAGCTTCTCATCACTTTGTGAATCTGGCACTGCTTGAGCACCTGTGAGGCTTTCGCTTCTGGGTATTATAGGTCCTTTGCACTTGCTCTTTGTGCCTTGATGAAATCATGAGCGTCCAATTCCAAGTGCTAGAGATCTGTATGTGTGTGCAGGAGGAAGGAAACCTTCCTTAATCTGACAGTCCTGTGGAATTTCACATCTCTCTCAAGATTTCTAAAGACGCTTTCCCTCAGTCTCAAAAATCCACTCTTTTTTATTGTTACCCTCAGACACTGTGTTCTCATTTTTTATATCAACCAGATTAAAGTGGTAGGTGAAATCTCTTAAGGGGTCAAGAGCCTGTAAGAACTTCTATTCCTAAATTCAGCACTCGGAAAGTAGTGTCGTCTGAAACTGAGCATGCTCCACTTCACAGCACGAGTAGCTGGGAAGGATAGCTCCCCTCACTGTATGTAAGAACTTGCTTATATGCAGTTTGCAGTGTTTACATGGATATTTATACAAGATGGATTACATTCACCGATTATTTTATTGGACAGTTGCCTCAGAATTCTTCATTTCGTCTATCCTACTTCTCTGTGGAGCGCTAGCTCTGTCAAAGTTTTAGTTAGCTGTTTCGCCATCCACCTGGAGATGAGTAATACTTGTTTATTCCATGGCCATGCTGTCTATTAAATGTGTATCAAAATGGACCCTATGGGGAATTTTAAACTTTTCTGTTTTATATAATTAGCTGAGAATTTATCTGTAGTATATTACAAGTAACACAGTTCTGTCTGCATTTCCTCAGCCTTCCAATAAGCTGTAAAAGCCACACAGCATAAATTACAGTACATGAAAGCGGAGCCACATAACAAAGCATCAGATTCTCATGCATCAGGCATGCATCAACTAATGAAAATGGGGATTTCAAAAATCTTTGTGGTGATCTAAATTTTCCTTTCAGGACACGGATATATTCAGATACCTGTGCATTTTACTAATGCTGGCACCAAGACAAAAACTGAGATTGAAGGCTTAAAAACTGAGGTGGAAAGCTTGTTATCCATGGATTCTATCACCAGATGATTTAGTAGTTTCTTCTAGTCTTAGATTCTTAAATTTTGGGTCACCTTTGCAGTTCCCATAAATCGAGACTCATCCATAAGGCAAATGAACATGCAGGGAGCCTTTCTAGTAGTTTAGAACTTTATTTTTAAGGTGGTCTCTGCATTTTCTTATCTGCAGAGATTAAACCCTCTGTGCCAAAACCTTTCTGGAAACAGTGGACATAGTAGCACTTAGGCCTACCTTTTATCTTTTTCAGCCAAAAATATACTAACGCTTCATCTGCATTACAGAAAATGCTATGATCTCACACCAGAATGGTTCTATTAACATGCTTCCGAATGCATTTCTTTCCTTCTTTGTCTGAATGTGATCTGGCTTGCAATTTGTCAATGAGTTAGTTAACTGTTCTTTGCCTGATGTTATCAGTGTTCACATTAGATAATATTGTTCATTAGAAGAAGCAGAATTACAATGTAATTTTACCAAAACAAAAAAACTTTTGGAAGTCTTCCTAAAGACATTCTTGAAATGGCTGACTTGTTAAAATTCATACTTTGTAGACTACTAAGCAAATCAAACTTGCTTTATTTGTTTAAAAAAGGTTTTCAAAAGATGGTTTCTGAGATCATCATGTTTTGCTCACTGGTGTTTTCATTTCTTATCTATATGGATGTGGTTAAGATGTGGATAATAAGTTGCTCCATCTAGGTAGCAAGTTCTCCAAAACAAACAAGAATTCAATTACTTAAATTGTCTGCATGGGAAACAAGGTGGTATTTCATGAGTTGTATGTTTGGGACTTAGGCTGCCTTCAAGCATGAGTAGATGATTTTAAAAAAAGCTTTCAAAAAAGCATTATGGTTAGAGCTGGCTGGGTTTTTCTGATTAGGCAGAGGTGTCAGTTCATTGAAACAAAAATGTTTTACAGAAGATCTAAGTTTGCATTAATTTTATTTTCAAGAAGGCAACATGACTTCGTCCTGTCAACATGCTTAGCAGGCTGCCCTAATGCTTATCCTTTAAGAACTGGGAGAGTCTTAGCAAGTCTCGATCATCTGTATCCTTCTGAATCATTAGAGCAAAATAGAGCTATGTAGTGCAAAACTGCTAGAGTTGGTCCGTGCTGGATCTGCCCATGATAAAGCATAACAACTGTGATGATAATTTCCTAGATACTAGGCTCAAAATGTTTCTACCTCTGTAGGTGTTCTGGAGGTAAAAGAGAATTTTTAAAATTGTATTTTCTATTTTTGAGAGGCAAATGGTGACTTGTAGGAAACAATAGGTTCAGGATGCCTTTTAGGCTGACAAGTAGTCAGTCTATGGAAGGATTTTCTAAATATTTTCATATATTCAGTCCCTCTATCTTAAATAATAAACTCCCTCACCAAGGCTGTTATTTCAAAGGTAAAATTTAGTGTATAAAATCTTGTTAAAAAATAAAATGTGACCATCTGCGTGTATGAAACTTAATTGCATTAAAAATATTGCTTTTCCCTTCCTTAGATGATAAAATAGATCCTGTCTTGGCAAGAATTCTGAACATCCCTTCTGTTCATATTCCGACGATAATTTCTCCTGTTACATCAGCTTCAGAAAAAAAGGATAAGTCCGTCAAACAAAAATCAGGAAAATCTCTGCCATCTGCAAAAACAAGCCGCAGCAAAATAGACCCTTCACCACCTGATGACCCACTAAAGCAAGAACAAGGAAAGGTGGGAGAATAGGCATTATGCAGTGAACACAGAAAAGAAACAAACAAAAAATTCAAATACATAAGCTTACACAACAGAATCATATGTTCTTCTCGAAGGGCTTTAAGCTGTGCTGTAACAAATTCCTAACAATTGATGGTGCTTCTAAGGATATGTTTTACTCTTTCGGTTGTTCTCAAATGTGCATGTTGGCAGCTGTTAGTGAAGCTAACCTTTACAACTCCACGATGTAGGGCAGTGTGTCTTCCACGGTCCCCATACTTTTGTCAATTTTGTCTTTACAGTTACACCTGTTACATTATTATCTCAGTGACTAGAATTGCTCTAGAAGTTAATTTTTAGTTTAACCAAGTAGGAGAGCTGTTCTGTGCTTTCCAAAACCTGTATTGGAAAGTCTAACCAAACAGTAAATTAGTGGAGACAGTTTTGCAAAAGCTTGCTTTGCAATTTGGTCTTTCCAGCTGATCATAAGCCAGGGAAAGGACAGTCTTCTGAAAAGGCATAATCAGAACACAAAGCAATGAGTTCCATGAACAGTTTCATGTAACACTAATGTTCTAAAATACACTGTCTGGGATAATTCTTTAATGATAGTTATGATAGAAAGCTATCCCCTTTAACCTGATCAAGTTACAAAAGAGTACCATTTCTAGATAATGTGCTTGTTAAATGTGGTTCTTAATATCTTTCCAGACTAGCTGCAAAAATATTTAAAGCATATAGCAGTGTGTTTTCATTTTCCCCCTACTTGGTTCCATCTTTAATCAAGTATGGCTGAAATGATGCAGAAAGAACTGCTAATAAAATGTTCCGGTTCTCACCCAGAGACAAATTTCTGTCCAATCTGCAGCCTGTAATATTTTTCATGACCAATTATTTTCCATTAACCCGGTAATTCCTCTCTCTTGTGTTCTGCTTCTTCCATAGGATGGTGAATGATATGTAAAAAACGTGAAAGGCACCAGGTCTGACATCTTTTCCTGCTCTGTTTTCTCTTTTGTCCTGTTCCTCAGAATTTCTCCCTGGAAAATTAACACTAGCTCATACAACTGTGGTGGTTTCCAGTCCCAGAGGCATATCATGAAACTCTACTTCAGTTCTTGCTACTGTTTTCTAGGGCACTGCCCTGAAAAGGTTCACCACCTTCTGGTCTAAAGATCTGAAAATTTCTTTTTCAGAACTCTGTCTTGCAAAACTGGTCTTTTGTCTGCTCTGGTTATTTTTGGCCACTTCTCTCAAAATCACTCTTGCTATGGCTTTACCAGAGGCTTATAAGTTCTCTTTTCAGTTCCCTTTGCAAAGGAGGTTGAAAGGAGATCGTAATTCTGTTGTCAGACCTGGGCTGAACTGTTCAAAGAAGTAGAATGGGCAATATGGAAATGAAGGGTTAAATGCAGTTCAGGTTTATTAGAAACAGGAGATAGTTTCCATTACAAAGCAAATGAGAGGAGAGAGTACTAAGAAAGACAACAATAAGCACATACTGAGAGTTGTAAGAATGGCTTTGGAAGACTCTCTAAACACAATGTACCTATGCTGCTTCTGTGGTGCCTAGTGGATGAAGTAATGCTGTGGCTCTTGTTTCAACATGGATTCTGTCCATATCCACAACAAGTCCTGCTGACCTAATTTCAACAAGTTTAGCTAGGTATTTAAAGAGCATGAGCATGGAAAGTGGTGTAGGGAGTTGCCAAACAGCACTCCGCATAACACACAGCACAACATACAAACAAACTCTGTACAAACAAATACCCCTACCATTAACATTCTGTGAGGAGGACATCTAAGTTCTTCTTCCTTTTCCAAAAGACTTTTTACTATTTGGTTTAGAATGTCTTCAGACAGGCAGTATCCGTATTAGTGCATACAGCACCAAGCTGTGTGAGTCTGCAAGTATTTTGGAGGACAGGATTAGAATCTGAAGCAAACTTGACAAATTCACATGGATGTGGTTTGTAAAATAGGATGCAATTCAGTAAGAATAAGTGCTAGGTTCTACAATTACATATACATAATCAATATATATTTACGGAATGTGTAACGGTTCTATTAATTACAATTCTGCAGCAAAAAGGTCTGAGAGTTGCAATGGATCACAAGCTATACATAAGTCAACAATGCCATCTTGCTGTGAGAAGGGCAAAGACCACATTGAGGTGAATAAACAGGAGGACAGTCTACTAAATATGTGAAGTTATTTTCCATTCAGGGCTGGCAGGGCCTCAGTTGAAGTATTGTGTCCAGTTATGGATACTGCACTGCAAGAAAAATATAGGTCACATTGGAGAGTTTTAAGGAAAGCACCAAGAAAGATCAGAGGTCTAGAAACCTTTACCAGTGGGGAAAGATTAAAAGGCTTGGCTTGGGTTTGTTTGATCTAGAGTTGAGAGACAAAATAGCCTTCTGTAAAGAGCTAAAGGGACACCGTCATCTCTTATGCTAGCCCATATAATCAGAAGAAATAATCAGAAATAAACTGATTTTTTGCAAGAGATATTCAGGCTAACTGATAGGAAAATGTCAATAAGGTTAAGCAAGTTAAAGCACTGGAACAGATTGCCAGGAAACCTCCAGCCCCGGAAATTTTTAGAATAGGTTACATCATTAACATTTTTCTCTAATGATATAGGTAGACTTGATTGGTTTTTTTTTTTACCATTAGACAGGGAGAAGTAGGGTTGCTTCTGTTACTTACACCTGAGGGTTACTTCTGCCCTGTTCTGTGACTTCTGCCCTGTGATCCTGTGACTACGATCTTAGGGTATTGGGAGTAGCCTTAACTACCCAGTAATATTATGTAAAGTAACCATAAAATGTACAGCATCCTTTATCTTGAAAAACAGATAGCAAAATATCTGCCAATTTTCTATTCCTAAAAATCAAGACTATAGGGTAATACCAGCAAAAGTTCTCTCTGTTACCTTTGTCTGCAACACAAAGCTGTTTTCATCTTATGACTACTGACATAGTGTAGTTCATTGTCACGTAGGGTTTTTTTGGGATGACGTTAAAGGGTCCATTATTGTGTTTTTTCCAAATGTTCCAGGGTCTTCAGACATTCCTTAGGTCAACCTCATCTTTTCTAGTCATCAGAACAATTTCCACTACAGAGGAGTGCAAAGAGGATTACGCATTTTAACTGCCAAATATTCTTTCTTTTCCCCTTCTCAAGTCAGTGCTGTATTTGCAGCAGACTGGAAGTACTGCTCTACTTCTCTTTTGTGCTCTTTTAATGATTATAGGCAAAGTAACTGATGTGCAACTCCAAGAACTATTTCACGCTCTTCTGCTTCACATTATCTATTTATTGTCATCTCATCTTGACACTAATGACTCAGCAAAATTAATAAAGTTAGGAAGGGTTGTTCTTCAAGGGTTAATAAAGAGGAATGAAAGAAGCTAGCATAATCAAAGAAAATAAGCTAAGGTTTCCAATTCAGAATCCATGAACTCTCAAAATGTTAAAAATGAGTGGTAGAAAGCACTTTGGTTTTTTTTAAATGTTTTGTTACAACTGAAATCTGTAGTCTGTTTTTTTCTTTAGTGTTTTAAAATGTGGAATAAAACTAATTTATTTTTCATTCTGTAGATGGAAATGGAAGAACCAGCTTCCCAAACACAAGTGATGTCAAATGCTCTTGCTTTCCGAAGTTTGAACGTCTCCTGTCCCAATGGACTGGTGTTAACTTTCCTTGGTGAAAGTTTTGGAGGTTAGTTTTCTGAGCCACTGCAAAGTAAGGAATTTAAAAGAAGTTAAAATTACAGAAGAAAAATATTTCTGCCTTGATTGGTTTAGATGTAGCTATTAATTTTTTAATGTCTCAGATTTCTAAGTTTGACATAATGTCTATTTAATAGTATTTGCAAGCAACAAAAATAATGTGGTTTAATTCAAACAAATGTAAAAAATCTAGAATTGCAAGTTGTTGGACATAACAGATTGGGGGCAGGGAAGCAGTAACCCAAAAAAGCACTTGGAGTCATGTTGAATAATCAGTTGAATGTGCATGTGTATCGGAATACTAAAGAAAAATTAATAAATTCATAAATGCGTATATATTGAGGAATCTTGAGTGCTAACAGGAAGATTGTTATGTTACCTGTATCTTCACCTCCTTTGGAGTCGTATGTACTGTTCTTAAGTCCACGAGACAAGATGTTCGTATTTTGAAAGATTCAGTGAAGAGTGACAAGAATGATTAAAGCATTGGAAGATGTATCTTACAGTGAGCTCATGTCAAACAAAGAAAGAACTTCTTCTTAACAAAGAAAAAGTCAAAGGAGTGACTGGTGCCAGTCTGGAAGGACAATGAAACAGAATTTTGGTGATAGCTTGTAAGCACAGTATACAAAGGTATTACAAATTTCAGGGGCTTGAAACTGAAAAGTAGTACTTTGTACTAGATTTAAGTTGTACACATTTTTAATGGTAAGAATGATTAACAAAACTAAGCCATGCTGTGATGGACACTCTGCTACTGGATATTTTACAGTCAGGTTTTGTTGCTTTTCTAAAAGATATGATCAGTTTCAAACAGAAATTATTTCACAGAAGTCCTTTGATTTATGCCATCCAGTACATACAGAGAAGATTGTCATAATAAGCCTTTTTACCCTTATTGTTGCATTTCCTTTAGAAGACTGCCTGACACATCCTTCTGCAATGATTCCGTTTCCCAGTGTTTTTGAGAATCAGCATGAGGTTCATCTTTGCATACTGTGAACTGTAATAAATATCAGGGGTTTGTAGTCATGCTGTTAGGTTTTGAAGCGGACAAGTGTGAATTTTTTTGCTGTCACCTGGTCAATTTTAAAAACAGCCATCTACGTATGTGATTTAATACCTATGTACAACCAATCTGTCCAGCCCAGGCTATATTGGAGATATTGAGTATGTGAAAATAGATCAGCAAAACTGCAGAGGTGCCCGCATCCAGGAATAAACCTGATTTATCACACACACCAAATACACGCTAGCAGTAATTCCAACACATCCTATGTGGGAGCTGTTGCATAAAACCCAAGAGAATCATTTGTGTTCCTGGCAACTGATGGAACAACATACCTCTTAGAAACCAGCCAAGTGTAGTATTAGTAAGTGTAGTATGGTACACAAGGATACAGCACAAACTTATAATAATTTGAGAGAGGAATGCCTTGATTAATTTATTTTTTTTGGCCACATAGACCTGAATTGCTAGCAAAAGCTTCCCTCATTTTTCTTCTCAGATATCTCTTTCCTTTTTATATCAAAATCATAGAATCATTGTACAGCCCAGATTGGAAGGGACCTCAAAAGATCATCTGGTCCAACCTTTTGTGGGAGAGGGAGCTATCTAGCACTCTGTCCAATCACATATTGAAAACCTCCACTAATGGGGTCTCTACCATGCCCCTGGGGAGGTTGTTCCAGTGAATGATTGTTCTCACTGGAAAAAATTCTTTTATATTGAGATGAAACCTCTTCTATTGTAACTTGTACCCATTGTCCCTTGTCTTCTCCATGTGGCTCTTTGTGAAGAGAGAGCCTCTGTCCTCTTTGTAGGCACCCTTTCAGTACTGCAATACTGTGATGAGGTGCCCCCTGAGCCTTCTCAAGGGAGAAGAGACCTAACTCCTTCAGCCTTTCCTCATAAGACAGGTTCTCCAGCACTTTGATCATCTCTGTGGCCCTCCTTTGGACCCTCTCCAGTCAGTCTGCGTCTTTCTTGAATGGCGGAGGCCAGAACTGGACATAGTACTCCAAGTGCAGCCTGACAAGCGCTGAGTAGAGTGGGACGATCACATCTCTGTCTCTGTTAATAATGCCCTGGTGGATGCAGCCAGCTTGGCAGAGTTTGCCCGTTTAGGGTAAATGTGCTCTGGTGTGAAGTAAAGAGGATGCAGAGGGTTTTCAAATACATAGTTTGTCAAAGAGCTTAAGTTGAAATGCTGAATAGTTGAGGTGAACAGAGCAATTACAGACACATGCACATAGTCTCTTAACACAACTACCGTAACTATACTTATTAGCACACTCAACACACTGCCATAATTTAATCTAAAAACCTTATTTGTTCAAGCAGACAAAATCTCTAACTTCAGTTTCTATACAAACTCAAATTTGATGAAACTCAGTAACTTTTTTCACCTTTATGGGGCAGTTAGGAAATTCCTCTCACCTAATGTCAGTCTTCTAAAAGTTCAGCATCCATAATAAATCCATCTTCAAATTTCCTTTATTTTCATTCGGAAAGACAGACACATCCACAGGAGGATGCAAAATTTCTGAGTAGATCACTGCTTTGAATTGTTCTCTGAAAAACATAGTCTGTCCCTTACTCTGTGGATTACAGAGGAAGCCAAGGAGGGTTAGTCTTACTCATCTTAAGTTGCATACCTTCTATAGACACCATGATACTCGGTGTTTAGCACTGTTTGTGTGCTGAATGTGTGCTACGTACATGGTGTTAAGTAATTCAGAATTTGTTTGTAGGTTTGAAAGGTGAAGCCACTACAGCTGAAGATGAGAAAGAGGTGGCTGAAAAAGAGAAAAGTGTGGCCAAAGCAGATGAAGCCAAGGAAGAGGAGGTTGAGAAAGGTGAGGCCAAAGCAAATGAAGCAAAGGACGAAGAGATTATGGAAAGTGGAGAGAAGGAACATGAAGTTACGGAAGGTGAAATAAAGCAAAAAGACACCAAAAGAGAACAGGCCAAGCAACCTGGTCTGGAAATTCTTGTTAGGCAGAGTTATCCCCAAAAGGTAAAGAACTCTCATCTATATACATCTGTGGCAAGGCAAACAGAACAAGAGGTGTCAAGAGTCATCACCAGCCAAGGAACTGTCATAAAGTACATGATTGATGGATCTACCCAGGTATGTTTAGTAGAATTCATTGAAAGCAGCCTGCGTGTGTGATTACCCTTGAACTTGTGCTTGTCAACAAAGACAAGTGTCCAGTTTGTAGATGGAGTTAAGTTACCACTGAGTTACACAGACATGTGACGACTAAAATGCTCTTGCCTTTGTTCAGAATCAGAACTTAAGGCACATAGGGAGCTTTAATGATGAAAATTTTAGGCATGTGAAGATTTTAGACAACTTTGGGATTAAGAAATAGCTGAATATGGTTTTAAGAAATACGTTTCTGCAGTTAAACGTCTGAAGTGCGGGTTAGTTGGGCTTTGGGTATTTTTTGCAACTCGAAAGTATCCATGTATTTTTTCAGTCATCTAAACAGTCATATGGGATCCAGAAAAGACCTGAACTGTTCTTCAGTCCTCTGGACACCTTTGGGTATCCTAGATTTTCATCAAAAAGACTTCATATTACTAAGTGCCTTCTTTGTTTACATGTATTAAGGTTGCCCAGAATTCTGGTTCCTTTTAGGTGCTATAGGCTAGATACCATCTTTGCTGATACTGTAATCAGTCTACAAATAACTATCTTTTTAAAGCCTAATGTTCTAGGTGTAGTTAGCAAACAGACAAAAAGAGTAGTCATCTGTTTTGACTCAGAAACTGTAAAAAAGATTCCTTATTTCCTCAAGAGTTTTTTCTAAGTAGACCACAACTCCTAGTACAAGTTCTTTCTATCCATTCATTGCATTAGATCTTAAACCATTTAGCTAGGATTTCTGAGAAACATACCCATCTCAGAAATATGGAGCTAGCTGCTGTGTGTCTATATATTCTCAACGTACTGTCTCCTGATAGAGGAACGTACATCTTATGTGCCTAGCATGATTGTACCGTAGTCTTTGTATAAGCAAATTGAGCGTGTCCTTCTTTATATTAACTTAATGTTTGTGACTCATCAAGAATGTATTGCATATAGATAAGCATTCAAAAAAGAAGAAATATTTAATTACCTTACAGTAACTCTCTCTCTTGAGAAGTTTCTATATGTTGTCCATTTGTTTTCCATATTGTACTATCTTCTCCCTAGAACATCTGTACTGTATTTGTAAATGAATTTAGGGATGATTGTTCCTTATCACATAGGGAACATGCATATCAAGAGTTGAGCGCAATACACAATAGATCTCAGAAACCAGCTATAACATTAATAACCATGACTTCTTTTTGTTAGCTGTCTTGGTGGCTAAAAAATTAGCAGCAGTCCTAGACATGTGGAATACCTGAGTATGGATCAATAGGGTGATACAGATGCATTACCACTGCTACAAAAAAAAAAAAAAGTCAACAACCTTTCACCACTTAAAAAGTCAAAGAATAATCTTTACTGTTTACTTTTATAATGCCTGTTTGTTACTAAGTAGAATCTCCATTAATTATGTGAACTGCAGCAATTAGCAGTCCTTTCAAGATAGCTTCTTTATTTCTTGTATTCATTCTGACAGTCTTTTACTTTTTTCCCCTCCATCACTCGCAATATTCTAGTGACTGTTCTATTGGTGTTTTAAGTGATTTTAACCTCTGATGTGTCCTTGATTGCTGTAGATTCTGTTTGCTGACGGCACGGTGAGTAGGAGTCCTGATTCTGGCCCTGTCCTACCACCACCTACAATTCCAGA
This sequence comes from Stercorarius parasiticus, assembly GCA_013396915.1. Classification (NCBI taxonomy): domain Eukaryota; kingdom Metazoa; phylum Chordata; class Aves; order Charadriiformes; family Stercorariidae; genus Stercorarius; species Stercorarius parasiticus. The sequence goes on from VWZL01001361.1 coordinate 518,070, forward strand.
TAACATGCAACCAATACCAGAATCGGAGCCTTCACCTGAGACCAGCACTAAGAAAGGTAATATTTGCAGTGTTTTGGACAGATTTAAAGTTAGCAGGTGTGATTATACTTAATAAAGGGCATATTTCTTTAGTCTGAAAATTCTGCTAGTGTGAAAGTGCAATTTTATCTGTGCTCAGGTGCTGCACACTGCTAATTTGTTACCTTCATATCAAATCATTCCTCTACTACTCCAGATTTCTTTTTCTTCTAACATGCTAGGGCTCTAATAAGTAAAAGGGTATGTAAGAATTACATTGGTAGCAGAGTGATTCAACACAAAGTATTAAAAAAGAAATCCTTGTAACTATAGTGGTGTCAAATAGTTATGGGCTACACAATTTTTAGTCTTGGTAATGAGAAATGCTTCTGTCAAGAGGATTTACTATATATTTCTTTTTCATTTTATGTATTACAAGGCACCTACTAATGGCCATTATTAATTGGGTTGTACGGGCTTGTGGTCTGTCCCAATATAACCATTCTTACATTATTTTGTTTGGCTGAGAAAGAACCAAATAAAAGTTTACTTCATACCTCAGAGTGTAGTCTGAGATCAGTCAGTGCTCCTTAGTGCAAAGAATAATTATGACCTGTCATCATATTAACATATAATTTATTGGAAGTATGGGAATAAAAATTGCTGCCAAAGAGAAAAGTTTGTCAAAAAGAGACTTTCAAGTGATCGAGTTCAGTCCTTGTTCATAGGATATTCCTTAGGATAACTGGAAGGATGTTTGAGAACTTATCTGACAAACCATCTATTTTTCAGTCTCAGTATTTGTGGCTAGTGGATATCCTTTATTCCGTATCCTTTACTTATGAACAATTTTGCCCCCCACCTTTCCTCTCCACTGCTTAGTCTTGACAAATTTATAGTGAAAAGTTTAATTTCTTGTTGGCTTTGGTTTTGGTTTTGGGTTTTTTTCCTGCTAGGATGTATATGGTGTAAACCTTTTAGTCTCCTCTCTGGACTATACTGTTGTCTTTTGCATACACTTAGTCTAAGTTCATTTTCTTGAATATGGGAGACCAGAGTTGTCTATCACATTCTTAATAAAGTCTCTCCATTAGCTTTCACAATGTCATCTCCATCCCTTTTCTTCCGATGCACCATAGGATTGTATTTGCCTTTTTTGTCGCTGTATTTTCACACTGATAACTTGTAGTCATTCTGTATGGATGATACCTCCAGGTCTTTCTTTTCTTCTACTGTTGCAAACTTGTCTGAAGTGTAAGTTATTTTATTCCTTTTTGCATTAAATTTAATTCTAATAGGCTGTATCAAATTCCTATTACTTTAATATTCAAGCTCATGGGACAGTTATGGATGCTTTTTTTTCTGTAATCCATTCAGATTTTCTTCTGCATTGATAGTCTCTTCCAAAGTCATGTCATAATCAGATGTCATTAGCATGCTGTTCACTGTTTCTGTGTCATTAATGAACATTAAATAAGATTAGTTCAAGGGTACACCCTTGAGTAACAGCGCTTGTAATTTTCCTCCAGCCTGATAAATAGTTCTTCTTTCAATTCTGTCAAAACCAATACTCGCAGAAACTCTTCACTTTATTGATTTTGTCTTTTGCCTTAGAGAATACCAAGCCTGATGCAGAAACAAAAAAACGAAAAGGCAGTGACAGCATGTTATACCCAAACAAGGACAAGTTGTTTGAAAGTACTGTGCAGGGTCTGGTTAATTCTGAGCAACCTAAGGAGAACCAGGCAGGAACCTGGATAACAACAACTCCATCAGGCATTCAAGTGGGCACTGAGGGAGGAAAGAGAATGGATCTGAAGCCGCTCTTAATGTATCAGGCAACTGACCCAGCTGAGGGAACGGTATTACTATTTTTGTGTTATTATAGCGATGTCTACTAAGCTAAGGGACAGGGCTGCCATCATGTAAGTTGTAGGATTTGTTCTTTGAACAGATATTCTACAGGTTGTGTTATTACACTGTTGCTAATACAAAAGCTTTACATTTTGGAAGAAAATGTGAGTCCTCGGTCTCTGAAGTAGATAAAGTTGCAGTAGTCTAGCTTCATCGGGGTTTCAGTACATAACGCCTTGTTTTAATGTTGCTGTTAGAAGTATCACAGAGCTAATATAAGTGAGTATTCCTTCATTCTTTCAGGTTATGACTGTACGAGATGATGAAGTGATAATTGTTGAGAAGCTGGATGGCAGCAGAGTGGTAGATCATGCTGATGGTACTAGGATCACAACTTTTTATCAAAACTGTGAAGAAGTTTTTGTACCAGAGGGTAGTGAGGAAACAGGTAAAATCAAAAGGGCAGCACTTATCTCTGCTATATCTTGTGAAGCAGATAATTGTCAAAACTACCACAGAAGGCTCATACCAGATAATTGTCAAAATTATTAAAGAAGGCTCATACCAATAGCCTAGATAACAAATCGGCAAGTGCAGGCTAGGCTTGGTTTATCTGCTTGGTCTTTTTTTCATCAGTATTCAGTGCAAAAATTACATTGTAGCAAACAAGCAAATTTTCTTCTTTCCATGTATATACTTGCATGACCCACCTTCACCATGAGAGCGCAGTGCCTGAGTTCTAATACCTTCATTGCCTGCTCTGCACCTACCCTGATACAACAAGCAAGCAGATTTGATTCTTAACTGAATAGGTGTGTAAGGACAAGGGTATCCTCATACTCGCCACAGAGGCCATGGACTCACCAGCCTCAGAGGGATGCAAAATTTGATTGAATATGGCAGTGGAAAATGCTACACCTAGTAGAAGTGAAACTACATTTGCCTGAAATAAATGGTGATAATAGTCATCTGTGTTTCTTCTGGCTGGCCGTATGGTCTATATGCTTAGTTCAGTTGCTGGATAATTCTGTAATTAACTTGAAGTTTATATTTACTGTGTGAGTGTCAGGACTGTTTCGTTCAAACACAGTAGAAAGTTCTGGTTGTGGAACACCTCCTTGTGGGATTTTAACGATCAAAACAATGACCTTGAACTGGTCTGTCTATTAAATGGGAATGCAATAGCCAGGTTAACATACCAGTTTAATTTGTTTTCCCTGTGTTCTGATGCTGAAAAGGAATTTCTTCACATCTTAGTGCCTGTAACACAGGCATAAAAAATTTCCGTGGTCCAACTTATTTGTTACAGATATCCAGATCATTACGGTTAGTACTCTACTTGATAAATTAGAGAGTACTCTTATAACCACACTTGCCACAGATGGTTACGGATATTTTTTGCTGCTGGATTTTCCTATTCAGTGCACAGTCCAAAAATTTGAAGATTGCTTATTGTTTACCTAACATAAAAATGTGTGATAAAGGATCTTATGAAGTCTGAGGGTCTTTTACTGAGGAGATAAAGGTTCAGCCTTATGAGAGAAAATGCAAATTGAGTCCTAAAACTTCTCCATGGTTCACGTGCTCCTGTCTAGTTGTTCTGTATTGATTCTTAGATGAACCCTTGGAAGCCATCACAAGGAAGGTGAAATGTATGCAAGTAGAGAATCCTGAATTTGCTACTGTTATAACAAATTGTGAGGACGGTACCTGTTGTACTATCTTCGGAGATGGGACATCTATTGTAGCAAAGCCACAGGGAACATATCAGGTGGGAGTTATTTTTAGTTTGTGACAGTGAAATGTATCTTTATGTTCCTAGTTCCCTGCCATCAGTGTCTCTTACCTTGACTGTTTTAGCTCCCTTCTCTATAGCCTTCACAAATCCTATGGTTCCATCTGTTCTATACTCTGCCAATATTTAGATATTAGAGGTCCTAGTCAACTGTAAGCTGGCAAACGTCCCAATTTTCAAGAAGGGTAAGAAGGAAGACCCCGATGATTATGGGCCTGTCAGTCTCACTTCAGTGCCTGGTAAAATTATGATTAATCTGGGAGATACTGGAAAACACTTGAGTGACAATACAGTCATTGGTCATAGGCAGCATGGGTTCATGAGGGGGAAGTCCTACTTAACTAACCTAGTTTTCTTTTATAACAAGGTAACCCACCTAGTTGACCAAGGGAAGCCAGTAAATGTGTTTTTTTTTATTTTACCAAAGCTTTTGATACTCTCTCTCACAGTATCCTTCCGGACAATATGTCCAGCACACAGCTAGACAAGTCCATAATACATTGGGTAAGCAATTGGCTGTTGTGTCAGGCTCAAAGAGTTATAGTAAATAGGGTTATATCAGGCTGGCAGTCCATCACCAGTGGGATTGCCCAGGGCTCAATTTTAGGGCCAATGCTCTTTAATACTTTAATGTTTTTATAAATTATCTGAACACAGGAATCACATTAAGTAAGTCTGGTGATGATACTAAACTAAGAGGAGCTGTGGATTCCCTCAAGGGTAGAGAGGCTAACAGCCTGACTCCTGGACCTCATCTTCCTTTTTTCTCTCCCTCTAGTTCCTCAAAACCGGATGATTCAATAGTAAAGGTCTGAGAACTCTCCTCTTGATTTGCATCTGTTCTTCATTTTTGTGGTACCTCTAAACTGAAGATTTTGCCTTTCAGGACTGAACCTCTTCCCTTTTTACTGTGACAGGTTTTACCCATCAAGACAGGCTCTCTTTTCATTGATGAAGATTGCTCAGCAGTTTATACCCATGAAGTTTATGATTTCACCAACAAGAAAGAAGAGAAACAAGCAGGGAGATACATTATGAAACATACTTCCAGCACTATTTGTGAGATGATGGATCCTAAAGGAAATCTTTTCAAGGTAAAATACATGGAAGGAAACGAGTTTCTGCATTTTAAGTAATTTTATCTTATAAATATCTCTCAAAGAAGCCTTGTAGTACTTATTCTTAAAGTAGCCTAGCTAGCCAGAAGGAACAGCTCCTGAATCAGATCTTTGAAATGTTCTTGAGGATATGATGGGTTTCCCTTTTTTTTGGTATTGCTCCCTTTCTGGACAGACTGAAATAAAACACATGGTCTACAGTTTATCTCACCTCTAACATTACCTTAATTAGTGTGACTTGTCTTATAGCAAAAAATCATCTCTGCAAATGAGGATTAAAAATGAGAGAGGATATTGGCTTTTCAGAATGTCTACAGAAACGCTCTAATCTGCCTGGTGAGGCAAATGTTGTTGTAAAAGGATGTCTTTAAAGTCATGCTGATTGTGCTGTGATCCTTTCGCACCAAAGAGATATTTTTGAGCTAGGTTAGTTTTGAGTTCAGGAAACATCATCTAAGTGTCTGTGACCTACATACTGTTTTCTAATTAGAGGTTCTAATTAAAGATTCTAAATGTAACATCCTTAGAGTCTTCTATTGTTGCAATTGTAATCATTCCCATTTTCCCCATGTTAATGTCACATAAGTTAGTAATCACATGAAGGAAATATAACATTTGTATCTATATCTCTTCATATATCAACATGTATATAGATGTGTATATATTAATACATACATATATACACCAGCTATATATAGGTAGATAGATAAATACATATAATGCATGTATATATCATTTATATCTCTTCATATGTCAACATGTATATAAAGGTATGTATATATAGGGATATATATTATACATACATTCACCTGTGTACCCATATATATACACATATATATGTATATACACATTTTTCTCTATATACACACATTTATATTTATATATACACCTATATATGAGTATATATGTAGGTACTATGTAATTATTAACTAACATATTAGCGTATAGACATACATGTAATTATGTATATACTTGTGTGTATCTCGGTGTGTAGATATATATACATAGGTACATATATACCCCATAGAGGTACATCAGCACCTGTCTGGGTATGCAGTTAGCTACCTGCCAGCAAGAGAGTATTTTTGTGTGAAGTTGCCTGCAGATATATATGATGAAGATGGAATGTAAGCATGGATGGCCCCATTTGACAACTAACAATCCTTGAGCATTTATTACATACCAGCATGTGATATTAGCATTTATGATATGGCATGTCTTTCTAGAAATGCTTTTTTTGCTTTTTTCATTATCTTTTTAGTTTTCTTTTTCATTTCTTTTTCCTGTGAATTCCAGGTTGCTCAACCTGAAATGTTTTTTCTGTCTCTTTCACTGGGCTAGGTCATATTACAGTTCAGCAGCAAGTTACTGTTTTAAATGTATTGTGTAACTCAAATCATTTTATGTCATTTTTATTATAGGTCATGGCTGATGGCAGCACATCTGTGTGTGTTCCCAGCATTGCCTCTGATGACAAGGAAGACAGAAGTTCAGCATCAGCACTCCCAGAAGTTAACAAACCTATCACTTATGATGAGCATGTTCCCAGGTAAACTGCACTGATTCATAGGTTTACACTTTCTTTCTTCACTATGCTGTATTTGGGTACAGGGTTTGTAGATTTGTGCTTCCTTTGTTCAGTACTCTGGTTTTGCACGTTTGATGTTGTCACCTTGGAGTTCCATTTTCCTGTCGAGTCACCACAATACTTTTTCATTTTTGTCATCTAGAAAAGATTGCAACTTGAAAGCCATTGGATTTGATCGGTGTGGTGGGTTGACCTCAGTCAGCTGCCAAATGCCCACCCAGCCGCTCTCTCACTCTCCCTCCCCATCAGAACAAGGGGAAATATAAGATGCAAAAGGCCGTGGGTCAAGATGAAGACAGGGAGATCACTTTCCAATTGCTGTCCCAGCCAAAACAGGCTTAACTTAGGGAAAAATAATTTAATTTATTGCTGATTAAAACAGAGTTGGATGGTGAGAAACAAAGATGAAAACTAAAACGCCTTCCCCCATCCCCTCTTTTCCTCAAACTCAACACCACTGCCTCATTCCTGACCCCTCTACTTCCTCCTCGCCCCAGCAGTGCAGGGGTGGTTGCGAGGACGGGAGGTTGCGATCATTCTGTAACAGCTTCTCTCTGCTGCTTCTTCCTCCTCACACTTTTCCCCTGCTCTATCATGGATCCTTTCTATGAGCTGCAGTCCTTTTGATTAAACCTGCTCCAGCATGGGCCCTCCATGAGCTGCAGCTCCTTCAGGAAACATTCATCTGCACTGGCTTGGTCCTGTCCACAGGCTGCAGGGGAATACCTGCTCCACCGTAGTTTCCTCCTCAGGCTGCAAGGGAATCTCTGCTCTGGCACCAGGAGCACCTCCTCCCCCGCCTCCTTCTCTGACCTCGGTGTCTGCAAGGCTGTTTCTCGTACTTTTTCCCTCACTCCACTGCCTGTATGGCATTTTGCCCTTTCTTACACACAGTTGCCCCGAGGTGCCACCACCTTGGCTGAGGGGCTCAGCTATGCCCTGCAGGGGGTCTCTTGGAGCTGGCTGGGATTGTCTGTGTCCAGCACAGGGCAGCCCCTGGCCTCTCCTCACAGAGACCGCCCTGCAGACCCCCACTGCCAACACCATGCCTCCTATGGCCAATACAATCCAATATGTGTGGCTGGCTGTGTAGGTTCTTCATCATCTATGCGGATGGTTCTGGAACCGAGCTCCTGCGGAGCAGGGATGTACATGAGTATCTGGCTGAAGTCCGTAGTGATCCCACTGCTGCTGTCTTGCAGGATCCTGTACAAGAGCGTCCAGGTAGGAAATTTTTATTTCTTTTCCAACAAACTAATAACAGAAATAATTACAGAGGTGGGCTCAGAAGTTTCAAAACTCTTATTTGGGCAGGAAATTTGAAACCATTTTTCTCCATGTAGAGAGGCGCCCACACTTCTAGCAGTGAAGCATGGGGAAGAAGGAGCTTGTGGAAAGCTTTGGGAAGAGAGAATTAACTAACTGAATGACACTGTGAAGGAATGAGTGAACAAACAACTGGCATATCTTTATCCGCTCTCAGACATGCAAACAAAAGCAATTACCAAATGCATAGATTCTCTGTGTATTTACTGTCAAACAACATTGAATGTATCACAGTCTTCATTAATCCTATAGCTCTATTTATCAATGAAGACAATGATACTCTGATATTGACCCTTAGTCTGGCTGTTGGAAAGGATAAAGAGATGTTATTAAGAAGCTGTGAAAATATGACTGATATAGGGGATGCCAGTAGTACATGGCACCAACCACCTCATAGGAACAATACAAAAAGGTACATCCTGAAATGACTGGTTATCATTGGAACATTAGTTGGAGATACTGTGTTTCTATAAAATACACTGTGGTGTAACAAGTGGATCCTAAGAAAATAAATATATCTTTAAAAAGACAGGAACATCTTTTTCCGTCAGGTTCGCCTGGATATGGGGGGGATGATAAGGATAGTTTGCTTCAAGTCATAAAGTGCTAAGACATTTTTCTAAGCATGGGGAATAACTTTCCTACCTGGTACGCTTATCAGGTTTTCAACATTTTTAATTGCTGCTTCTATTCACAGTAATGAGCGTCTCCCTGTTGTACGAACTGAATGAAATAATTTTGCCATGGGAAAAGGAAAAGAGAAAGGGCACTGAGGGAGATGGAAAGATAGGGAAGGTGGAAAGATCAGGAAGATGGAGAAGGTACATACCCAGCGAAAATCCCGCTCAAGAAAACCTGCTCACAACCAGCAGTCATTCGTAATAGTAGCATGTCTGCTTTTCCAGACTTCATACTCTACCTTGCTCAATACTGCCTCTATTAGCCAGTATTGAGCAAGGCTCTACAATTTTGTAGAGCCAAGGCTCTACAATTTTGTATCATTGTGACGAACTACCTCAATGGTCATATCCGTTTTGAATGCCTCCTATTGGGTAGATAATAGTAGATTAAGTAGATTTTCGGGTTGGGTTGGAAAAAATATTTTTAAGAACATTAGAATTAATCAGAACAATAAAAAGAGATAAAGAATCATCTCTAATGGAATCCATCCAGTGATCAGATTATGAAGTATAAAATACAGAATTATGCAGATTCTGAATACGATGTATTTCTGAGATTAGTATTCAGTAAATATGGGTCAATGGTCTGCTCTTCTTTGTTTGGGATGCTCCATACACTATACAACTGAGCTGTTACCGAAGACTCAACGCAAGTAGCATAGGCAGTCAGTTAAACGTGGTCTGAGGAATCTGAACTTGTCCAACTATTGTATAATTACTTCAGTGATCCAAACTCATCCAACTATTCTATAATCAGTTCAGTGATCCGTTATTATCTGTAGCCACGAGTATTTTATTTTCACATGGAGTTTTACCACTTGATAATAAAATTTTGTAAGTACAATAAATTAGGTAAGTACATTTTTCTGGAGGTTTGAGACACTTGTCTATCATTTTTGGAGTTGAACTGATTCTTAGCAAAATGTGTCTTTGAACCAGGTGTTTTAAGTATTACTGTCCTCCGCCCTTTGGCTGAAGCCTCACCTTGGGTAATGAAGAAAGAACCAGAGAGTATTGTTCCTCCAAATCTTCAGTCAAGTACCTGGGACACGTTTTCTCCTGTTGAGGTATAATTGTTTCAAAATTGTCCTTTGCTGCTTAAGCGATAGATGTTTGTCACAGAGGGGTGGGAAATGGAGCTCTAAACAATATGGCATTGTTAAGTCCAGTATATTAAGCAGGCAAAGCAAGGGGCAGGCTGTGTCAGGGAAAACGTAGTCACCTTGGACTTCTTCTACTCTCAGTAAGATGATACAGCAATTTTAAGGGGAGTTCATCTTGCCAGATGAGTAAGTTTTAGAATAGATAAATTGTGCCCAAAGAATCTACTGACTTTATTGCCTTGATCTATGGTTCTATAAGGAGAGCATGTGCTTTTCATCTGAGACACACATTGCTGATATCTGCATTTAGCCAGTGATATAAGTAGCCTCTTGCTCTTTTTTCTTGTTCTTGTCCATGTTCAGAGGAAGATCACAGATCCCTCAGTCAGAACACATAGTTGGAGGGGTCTCTGCATTGGATCCAAAGAGCAGACATGCTTGACAGTACCTGTGCGAAAATGTCCCAAAAAACTGCAAGTTCGTCAGCTGTTCCAGTATGAGCCACTCAGTGATGAACTAAGAGAAAAGCTGCAGCTTTCCCTTAAGGTGGTACAATCACATTTATTCATTCTTCCAGTGAGCAATAGAGAATAGACAAGTTGGGTGACGTGAACTTGCAATATTTGCCCGAGACAAAAATTCTGCTAGTTTTGAAGAACAATCAGCATTTCATATGTAGACATGTGCTCTAGAAGAGTGTGTTTCTGAAACAGCTTAACCGTTTTCACTCATCTCTTGTGAAACTCACTTTTCTGGGCAAATACGTGGGATCCAGTCCAGTAAACATCACAGATAGTACACTAACAAATAGTTTCTTCTTGTTAATATTATCTATTACTTTGCTTTTTCTTTGTTGAGAGTTTGTTTTCCTTCAAAGCCTTAAAAACTTAAATCTATAAAGTTATACAAGAATTTCTAACCCACCATAATTCTGCAGTTAACTTGGTGACCAGGTCACTGAGACACACTCTAGTTTTGGTTATGTATTTGTGTTCATAAATCAGTACAGAACATTTCCAGGTTCAAGTCTGAATTCTGTCACTCTATCCATGTCTAGCAAATAGCTATGTAGCCTTCTGACAAAGTGTGTGTCCATCCCTCATGAGTGACTGGTTCATAACAAGATGCAAGCTACACCTCATGTGCAAGTGTTCTGACATGGAATCTGAAAGTCCGGCAGTTGGTCCTTGTCAGCAGCTTTGTAGTTCTCAGTTTTCCTATAAAACATTGATTTATTTCATTCACATTGTGAAGATGCTCTTAGAAGAGATTTTTAGAGTTAAAAACTCATTATTACTTACCAATTAGAGAATAATTTATTCATTTAACATATTTTGATGGTAGTATTGCAGACTGAATTTGGAAGTTAACAGCATGTGAAATTTGTGAAGGTGGTAGCATGTTGTAGCCAGTTAGCTTATTTTCGTTTTCACATTACATTTCAAAGAATACATGCTTGCAATAGAAAAACACTGACAGCTGTTCAGCCCTGGCATGTTTGGGACATGCCAGTCTATCAGAATTAAATTTTACCCTTTTACAGTCTATAAATGATTCTTTAATTTGCACACTGATCTCTCAAGGTAATGCTATAAATAAAAGTTCCGTACCAAAATCCCAAGGTGTAAGTATCTCCATTGACCAGATCTGTTGTTGGCTTTTAGAGAAAGAATGCTGTTTGTTACATTAGGAAGAATTGCAATTAGTGGCGCTGAGAGAACGTTTGTAATAATTGCATTAATTTGCAATGTAAGTGTCCTCATTGTTCCTATATCAGTATTTAATTAATGGATTTTTCCAGAAAAGAAGTATCTTAAATCTTTAGCCAAATATTCACTTTTTCAGAACTAAATCAAGATCTAAACAAAAAGGTATTCTTCCTTTCTCCATCTCCTTTAAGATTTAAGAGGTATAAAGGAATGAAAAAGAACTGGTACTGCAAACAGATTGCTTCTGCAAACCCTGTCTATTCATAAAGGTCGGTACTGCGTGTAGCTTTCTAGCACAGTGGTGTGTTAGGACAACCTTCTGTTAAGGACCCTTTTTTTACATCCAGCTCATCTTCTAAAGAATAAAGAAGTGTAGGAAAAGAAAAGTGTTCTTTTCTGTAGCACTTAGTGTGATTCTGGCAAAGTAAACATCTGTCTAAAAACGGAGCTTCAGATTTTTTTCTGAACCTAATTTTTCAATTATGATGTTGTAAATTTCCTTTTCCCTAATAGGAGATCAAATAGGAGGGCGATACAGATCACAAACAATGCTTGTCAGAACACCTTTTATTCATTAAGCTGACCTTAATAATATAATTGATTATTATTAATAGCAGCTATTTACTCAACATACTCGTTTATTCAGTCACGTAGTTTACTCAAACACTTGCACGCTCACTCGTACTTGCCTGCCTGGTGCAACAGTTGGGAGGCCAAACCTACCTGCCTACTGGGAAGCAGGGAGTCATGCTGAGGCACCTGGGGCATCTAGATAGCTGTTGGATGTGGTCCAAGTCACACAGTTCATCGTGGATGCTCATGTGTGCTAGTGGCCTGGTAGAGATTCAGCAGACTGTTGATGTCCTTAGACTATTAATTCTTGCAGACCCAGCAGTATTGCTGGTCTTCAGAGTTGATTAGTCCTTGGTAAGCTTTCACCTGTTACCTTCTCAGCATGTACTCCTCTCTTTGACCTGTTGGGTTTTTTAAAAACTATTTCTCCATGTAGACCTTTAGATACCTATATAACCCATTCACACAAATTCACAGAAGGGGCCTTTATGATATTGAGTCCATTACTTCTACAGACTCTTTTCTCTATATATGTGACCCTTAAGTCTACCTCTGCAAAGAAAACATCTGCATCTTTCTTGTTCTTTTTCATTGTTCCACCAGGAATATATAGACAACATTTTAAAGCAGGAAAATGAGCTGGAAGAGATGAATGTAAAAGAACTAAGAACAGAAGAGGAACAGGAGAATGCTGCAAGTCTTCTTGAACTGGTTACAGTGAGAAAGATACAGTTTTTAACTACTTTTTCCAACAAAGCCATTGTATTGCATTAAAACTGTTAGCCTTAAAACACATCATTTTCCATTAATAAAACAGCAAATGTTAGGATAGCACAGTGCCAGCTCTGCTGTAGTTTAATGGTAAAGCAGAGCCACGCTCAGCATTCAGCTGAGTGGTGCTACTGCCATTTTGGGGAAGCAGTGCTCAAAACAGTTCAAGAGTTTGGCTCTACAGAATGATATATTCCCAAACACACAGGCCAAAATTACTGAAATGTGTATATCCACCAACATTGGGATGAGAACGTTTCCAGTCTGTTGTCATTGCAGCCGGGACACTTGTATTTCAACCACAGCCACATCCATAGTGAGAGTTTAAACCCTGCTTTTGGGATAATCCAAAAACAATCTGGAGGGATATTGTTATTCCTGGAAGATGTACTCTGCTAATTTAAACAGTTAATTAGAGCATGAAAAGAAAAGGGAGGGGAATAGGTAATGGGCAAGGTGGGTAAACAGGGGAAGAGGAAGAGGGACTTGGGGTAGTAGTCAGGAAACAGTGAGGTCAGTGGGAGATGAATGGTAAAAAAAAATTGGAAAAGTTCAAGCAACAGAAGTGGGTGGAATGAATTAGGATGAATGAGAGAAACACTGCTTACATCTTATGTAAAGAGCGATCAGTTTGCTCTATTTCAGTTCTTTAAATAATTTGTTTCCCACAGGTTCCTTTAAATCTGGTACCTTGCATGATGTGAATTCACATGCTAGATTTTTAGTAGTTATTAAACACTGCTTTCTATTTTAGCCTCATTTAGGAAATACTTTTATTTCAATTTAATCAAGTAACACACATATAATGAATTAAAAAATCTGGCATTTGAAAAATAAGATCTAGCCATGTTTAAATTTTTACTTCCAGATGACCTATCAAACTTTTGAAAGTGAGTGTATTCTAGTAAAGAAACATCATCTTAGCCTTAGAGTCTACCTTTTAAACCTTGTCTCAGCATGCAAAAACATTAGGAATGAGATCTTTCCATTTTTAAATGCTGTTAATTTTGTTTTCCTAGCTTTCTGGATAGATCTATAACTTTACTTCTTCCCCCTCACCCTGTACAAGCTTAAAAAAACCCATGTGATTCTAGAATTTGTCTCTGAACTTTTTACCCAAGTTACCATTTTCATTTGCTGAAACTAAAGCCTATTTTTTGCTATTAGTTCTTTTGTATATATATCTTTTGGTCAGTACATTCAAGTGACATACAAGTCTTAAAGAGAGTAAAGAAAAGAGGTATCTAGCAAGAAAACAGGAAGGAGCTCAAAACTTTTCTGGAAAGAGGAACATAGAGAAGTGATCTATCAGTAACTCCATCTGCCTCTATCCTCTAGGCAGACACTTAATTGCTGTGATGAGATCTAGGTGCTGAATCTCACATGCTGCTCTGTTCCAATTAAGTTATATCTAGTGACTAATTATTGTTGATTGTCCCAGCTAACATGATTCACATTGGACAACTCTTTTCTGAGCAGTAGAGTCTCACTGTGGACCAGCTGTGACTCAGGAATCAGTGTCACGCTCATCTCAAGTCTCCACTGTTCCCCAGCTTTATTACAACCTAGACTGCCTGGTCACAGGAGCTCTGGTTTTCATTTAACTGCTTCAGGGACAGCATCAGAATAAAGGAAAGAGCTTAGTTTATAGTGCCTTACGCCTCAAACACTTTACTGTAAATGAACCACAAGAGAGCTTCTCAGTAATGAAGCCTACAAATTCCTGAACACATTTACTGTTTGACTTCTTGTTGTGACTGTGAGTTTTAGATCTAGTTCAAATCCTTTGCAGAAGGATTTGAGTTTGAATATGAACTGGATTAGTTGTTTTAATAAACAGCAACTGTATAAAATACAAAGCCATCTGTGAAGTAGGTCATCAAGAAGGAAACAAATACCTGTTTAGATCAGGGAAATTGTACTTCATTTCCTTTTTCACCACCTCGTGTTTTCTAACACACTGAAGTACCTCCATTCTTGTAGTCACATTCTGAGGTAACAAGGTAACACTTGTTTAGGATAGGAATCCTTTGAACAGGATGCTGTTATTGTGAGGTCTCTTCTCTCATGGTCACAGTTATTTCTTCTTCATTGCAGTCCTTCCCTAATTGGGACAACTCATTTGAGGATCTCAGTGATAGAGGTAATAAAAATTTAATATCTGTCTCTCAAATATTGCATTGTCAATATTGTATCTCTCAAATACTCAAATCTCCTAAGTTTTGCCACAGAAATTTCTTTTCAACCAAGGAAATTTCTCTGGACTCACAGTTTAGGTACAAGGCATGAAGGAAACAACACATTTTATAGAAGATGTCAGGACAGCGCAAGTCTTTAGTAAAGCCCCACAGCTGGTGACAATCTTAAATATGGAAAGATTGGCTATTCTCCATTATACGTATTGAACTAGTAGTTCCTTCCATGAGAATGTTGATTATGGCTCCTTCACAGCCACAATTAAGCACAACGCAAGTAAGCTAAAGGTAATAAAGGTCCCTGAAAGCCCACATTATTTTCTTCAGCTGGAGATAGAGACATGGAATGTTGCTCCCCAGTCCGAAACTGGCTGAATATCAGCAACTTTTCCTATTCACAGGTATTTGATTTGTATCTTGAAAGCACATAAATATATTTCAGGAAATACAGGGTAAGGGTATAAATGTAATCTGCTTCTGGTTCTTTCTACCTTGAATTGAATTAATTTCCTATCTATTAATGTTCTGAACTTGGTTTTAGAATGAAGTTCTCTCTTCCTCTTCTCTCACGCCAATAAAGAATCTGTAGCTTTTCATCAAGTGACAGAAAGATGCATTAAAAAATACATCCTTCTATGTTTATTATTCATTACACTTAGCAGTGCTTAGCAGAACATGCATGTTCAATAATACTCTCTATCTTACAGCTTGCGTAACTGAGCTGTACGAACAGGCAGTGGCTTCTCATCACACAGAGAAGACAATCACTACCCAAAGAGAGGACCAAGAGCAGAGGTTCAGGTAGGACAGACCAGTGAGAACTGATGCAAATATAAATAACACAAAGGATGGAACCAAGCACACAGGCAAGGCAGTGTACTTTACTGACTGTTATTAAGGACCAGGACCCAGATCTCTAGATACATATAGCAATGTTTTACTAGCTTTTCCTATGACTATTTTTCCCCCCTGTGCCTCTCATTCCTTATCTCAAAGATACTTTAAAATTTGTTGGAAAACGATTTTGAGGGTTTCTTGGATTGAATAATATAATAAAAAAGCAGATATGAACAAACAATTTTGCTGCAAACCATACAAATCCAAGTCAGGAGTCACCTGAGATGTTAATATAACATACTCTCATAAAGAGAATTTTCTTTCCAGGGTTATCTTGTAAATATTTTTGTGCTTATAAAACATTATGCTAGTTTTCTCATTTTAACTACTTTTTTCTTCCCTGATCATTCAGCCCAGAAGGAGTAGCACCAGTGTCCAAGTGGCAGAGCAGACTAGAAGAGCACAGGTAATGATATTAGTAGGACAGAAAGTTAATGAATTTAAGAGCCAACTTAAGCCTGTTTTTGGAAAGACTGATACTGATTTCACTAGGTCTTGGGTAATGGTCCGTGGTTTGCTAGCAAATAATGGGGTGTTTTCTGCAAGAGAAATGCTGAATGGATGGTTTAACACTCTCTCATTTTTTCAAAAGCTAGCAGTATTGCTGTTAACTTGCACTATTTAAAACAAGGCTGAAGTCAGAAATCTTGTGTTCTTTTTTCTGACTCTGCCACCAGCATGGAAAATAATTTATATTACTATTTTGAAATGCTGATGCTTTAGGTTAACGTTCAGGTATTCTACAAATCCTAGCTGATTTTTCAAATAGAAACCCAGACATGTGTCTCTGAAGCTTGAGAAGCTTCAAAGCTTCTCAAGGCAAAACAGTCCCAGCTTTCTCAGGCTATCCTCATATGAAAGATGCTCTAAGCTCTTAATAATCTTTGTGGCCCTTCTTTGGACTTACTTCTGTAAGCCCCTGTCTTTCATGTATCAGGGAGCAGAGAACCAGACACAGTACTCCAGATGTGGTTTCACCAGTGCTGAGTAGAGGGGAAGGTTCATTACCCTGCCTCTCTGGACCTGCTGACAACACTCAGCCTTTATCTGTGCCTTTATCAATTCCATTCCTCAATGTTTTAAATATAATACTGAAAAAGAGGGTGAACTCAGTTATAATGCTTTTTTTCTTTCTTTTCCTTACCAACAATGTTAAAACTTACTTAGGAAAGAACTTGATGAAAAAAAGAAGTTCTTAATGGCAATTAAAAACAAAATCATTCCTCCATATTTTGAATCAGAATTCGGCAAGGAGTTTTTCCTGAAAAAGGTAACGTAGCTGAAAACTGGATGAGTTTGTGTTAGGCCGGGTAGTTTTTGCCATACTCCTACAAAGACAGTTGTGGGTTTACATCTCAGCCTCAATGTATCTCAAGAAACCATTACCGAGGACAGTTGTGACAGAATTAATACTGGGAATTATATGCCCTTGTCAAAGGAAACGTATCTTGGAGACAGTATATGTTTATTGAGTACAAACTCTGTAGATTCCTTACATAAACTTTGGAGAGAGTCTGATTTAGAGCAGAAGCTGAACCTCAAGTCTTTTCAGTTACCCCTCAAAAACCTCTCTCTTGTAACTAGAAAGCGTGTTAGTAAGACTAACCCTCCTGGGTTAAAGGTGGCCGTGGGAATGTTCCTTTTGTAATCTCACTGGATAAATGCTGTAAGTGCATAAAGCATACTCAAAAATGTACTTTGGAATCTGAGGTATACTTATGCACATCATTTTTTATACTTACCATAGAATGATAGAACGGTTTAGGTTGGAAGGGACCTTAAAGATATCTAGTTCCAGCCCCCCTGACATGGGCAGGGACACCTCCCACTAGACCAGGTTGCTCAAAGCCCTATCCAGCCTGGTCTTTCTTCTGCTTATTTGAGTCCTTTGCAACTCCCTATTTTCCGCACACCCCCCCCCCCTTTTTTTTTTTTTTGTGGCAGGTGAGAAAGAAGGGTGTCTGCAGGGTTTTTTTCTAAGTGTTTAGTTGGGATTCCTAAGCCCTCTTTCTTTCTTTTCTCTAGTTTCCTGATGTGGAAGCACTGTCTATGGAACTTCCTCCAGTTCAAAAAAACCAAAGTGGTAATTTCCCTCTAGAGACGAACAAAAAAGCCAGTAAAGGTAATCTACTGTCTGGCAACATTTTAGTATCTTCTTCATTGTTTTATCTAGTTGTCTCATTTCATATTGCAATTAAATTTAAGATTACATTATCTGAGCCCGTGTATTCCCAGTTGTTTTGACACATGAACTACTTGCACCACAATGGCTATATCTATTCTGATACATGAAACATACCCAGCAGCACTGCCTGATATTGAGATTCACCAGTATGGAGTAGGCTGTGCAAATTCAGTGTCCCAGAACAAGATGGCCTTTTCCCTGGCCAAAGCTTGTGTACCCAAGAGTGTTTCTGGGGAGACTGCTAGGTGGCACAGTCAGTATCATACTAGTGTTCTAACAAGTTAACAGTGTAGATGATTAACATATTCCAGTATCTGGGAATGTTTCTGTTTAATCCACTAATATAAATGTGGTCTATGAGACTTCTGTATTTAGTGTGTTAAAGAGCCTTGGCAGACATTGAATGTGGAAACACCATAGGCTTTGGATGCAAAGCTGAAGAATTGTGCTATGAATGAGGGGTGGATGGATGCAAAATGGTCAAGAAAAATTTAAATGGAACAGACAATAGCTGGGGGGATGAGCAAGAACCAAGGAGGCCAAGTTTAGAAAAAGACTAGTATGACTGTAGGAAAAAAAAATGGGAGATTGAATTCTGAAACTCAATGGCAAGAGGGGCAGCTTGGGGACTGGGGCAGAAGCGATATGGAATAGGAAACATGCAGGCTAAGGACAGTTTGGAGGTTATAGCAAAAAAACAGTGACTGGATGATGGGAAGCAGTGAAAGAGTGAACCATCATCTTAGGTCTGAGCTTTACAGCATTGAGAGGAACACTTCGGTTGCTTGAAAAGCAGCCCTGACAAGTTACTGAAATCACACAGTGAAATTAGAAGTCATACACAGCAGCAGATCATTATCAGGAAAGCAGTTCTCCATGGGGCTTTATCAGACCCCCACTAATTCCCATATTTCCTCATTTTGCAATCACCATATTGCAGTCACCAGAAGACCTGTATTGGAGTGTCCATTAGCCCTTTATGGCTTACTGGTCAGGTAGCCAGAGAACAAGAAATGACTAATCACAAGATACGCATTTTTGATCCCTGCTGCCCAGTGGTGCATAATGTCATATGCAGAATTTACCTAGCCTTTCATGGTTACGTAGATACAGCTTTGAAAGGTTGTCCAAATTAAAGTGCCAAAGGCTTTGTGATTTTTTTTTTTCATGTGTTTAAATAAATTATGATGATAATGAAAAACACTTGTCACAGTATTCCATTATTTTCCCTTTAGCATCTGAATGTCTCAATACCATGAGGGATTCCTCACTTTCACCTGGACTTCCGCTGCAGGCTCATTCTAAACAAAATGAAAGTTCCAGCAGCACAACAGGTAAAGCTGCCTTCCAGAATATAGTTTGGAGCAGGTTAATATCTATCTTCTTATAACTTTTGACAAAATATTTACAATAGAAATTTAAATCCACTTATCTCTGTTAAGCATTCTGAATACATCTGAATGCAAGGCTGTCAGAAAAGGAAGGAAGTATAAAACTAATGGAAGAGATTCTCTCCTCCATCCTAGGAGGCTGCTATAACAACATGGGGATGATGGGGATGGTAGAACTGCAGACAAAGCCAAGAAGTAATTTCTCTACTAAAAAAAGTTGCACAAGCCAATTTTTCCTGCTCATTGAGGCCAATTTCCTCTGTTATTTATGCATAATCCATACACCTTGGAGTAGATGTACTAATCTGTACTTCCAGAGCCACAAGGTATGATGTGATGAAAGGAACAGCAGCTTGAGGAGGGTGGAGGGAGGGTGTGTGTGGAGAGAGAGATGCCAAAACTACACTAACTTCTAATGTCAAAGCATAAATGTTGCTTAATTTTAAGCAAAACAAGCAATGATAGTGTTTTTTCCCTGATGTCCATGCTTAGCTGTTTTTTATGAGCTCTAGGCCATTTGCTGTGTAGATGGGAAGCCCCTCTCTACCACATGCAGTTCTGTTTGGAAGTAAGAGGGGAATCTAGAGAACATGCCATTCTCAAATGACATTTCTGCCTCCTCACAATGACTGACCAGATTTAGCATTCCAGATAGATGGTGCCTGCAGTCCAAACTGAGAAAAAACAATTCTCTTCCATACAAAATACTGATCTAGAGGTTCACCTCTGGTGAGAAGACAGACACCATAATTGTCTTGTGTTTTCACTTCAGAGGTTATCAGACTTTATAATTAACTACATGAGTCTTAGGCTGTCAAGAAAAAGAGGTTGTATTTAGATCTAAGTTGCTCTGGCCATCCCTATGCTCAGCCTATCTCCATTATGCAGTAGAGCACAGTTCAAAGATGAAAAGATAGCTAAGATCATCTTAACCCCAGAGCCAGAATCATACAGGTCATCCGTATGAATGAACTGTTGCATTCAAGACAGTAAATCCTGCTCAGAGACAGGGCTT
This sequence comes from Stercorarius parasiticus, assembly GCA_013396915.1. Lineage (NCBI taxonomy): Eukaryota > Metazoa > Chordata > Aves > Charadriiformes > Stercorariidae > Stercorarius > Stercorarius parasiticus. Next base: position 538,288 of record VWZL01001361.1, read on the forward strand.
CCTAGTTGATTGTGCTGGCAGATCTGTACTGCTTTGGGGCCCAGATTGGAATTTGTTGTTATATGGACATACAGATTTGACTTGACCAGCCTGGGTGTTTCTGCACAACTGATCATTGTGCTGTGCAGGCATGCCTTTGGAATAGTAATGTTCTCAATTTTGATTTTAGTGCTTGGGGTTTTGTACCTCCTCTTCTGTTTTTAATCACATTCACAACTGTTTCTAATTTTTTCTAATAGGTACTGTACAAATTAACTTATTAAATTTTAGTTCTTACTACTATTAGGGGGTTTCTTAAGGATTTCTTAAATAAAAATGAGACCAGTTCTGTCCTTGTGTTAATCAAATGCTTTCATAGAAAATAAAAATCTTATCTGAACAAGAACTTCAGGATTAGGCTGAATATGATGCTTAGGTTTTTGTGCTTTTGGAAATCTTTCCTTTCCAGACCTAAACAAGGCTGCAAGATCACAAGAGACACCCTTTCAACATAAAGTTCAGAGCCTACTGGTGAATGCTGCAGGACAGCCAAGAAAAGAGAAAGTGAAATTACCATCATCCCTTCAGGGGAGAAAACCAAATTCCATACCAAATAAAAAGGTAAAATAACATCTTTTTTTGTTAATAATAATATCATCTCAGTCATCTCTTTTGCATAAAATCTTCACTCTGGAGCAATACTGGAAGGTATTTTGAATCTGTTTACTGAAACATAGTGGTTGCAATTTATGTGTAAGTTTACTGGCAATTCTGAAAGTACCTTTCCTCTCAACTGTTAGGACAAACTCGTATGCCAAAAGCATAGTTCTGCACCAGGCACCCACATGAAAGCTCTGATTTCCAAAAGAGCAGAGCTTCCCCTGTTCCTCCTGAGACATCTTAATGGCTTAAACTGAAAACTCAAACCAGTATAAATTTGCAGACAATATTCAAAGTGCTTCTTCAGTTGTTACTCTAATTAGGATGTCTTTTTGTAATTCTTCAGGATGAGTGGACAGAGGTCAAATGCAGGTTAAGTAGCTCTGAGCCTAACTTGATGGCCACCAATTTTCTCTATTGTCTAATATTTTAATTCTGTTTGCAAAGATAGAGGATCCTGTCGCAGGAAAGGTCAACACATCTTCTCTTGCAAGAACAAGACGGCATCTTAGTGGCTTCCATCTCATTCCACCCAGAGTGACGCTTGGAGTGCTAAAGGAAGGCTGTACCTATGTAACCACTGTAATCCTGAAGAACGTTGGTGTGAACTTCTCAAGGTTACTTTGAATTTTTAGTACCTTGGTTTTTAACTGTCCAAATATGCATTGCTTGTTAATTGTCAACCTTTTGATCTGATTAACATGAGATAACAAATGGTATTTTTATATTTGGAATCATTTGATAATGACTGACCGGATAGAGGAGAGGAGATAATGTTAGAAATACTTCAGCATTATTTGCATATTAATGTTATTATGAAGACGGAAAGCAGTAAGGAACAGTAGGTGCTGTATGCATAGTCCTGGCCCATCGCAGATGATTTACTGGTTCTTGGTGAAGTTCTCAGGTTCAGGGACCAAAGTCTTTCATGGTAAGCAATATTACATTTGGTTTTGGGAAACGCTGCTGGATGCTGCAAGTCAGACAATCTAAATGGGCACAGGTGTATTCAGGCAGACACATGTCTTTAGCCACATTGAGAAACAGCTCCAGTGATGACACTGGGAACAAGCAGAGGACAAGGACGAAACAAAGCATTTATTTGTGCACACACATCCCTGACTGAGTGTCACCCCTGTCAGTGTATGGGACAAAATAGCACTGCATTGTGTTCCAGTGAGGTGAGGATAATAAGTTAAGTCCATTTCTAGGTTAGCAGTCCCGCAGATTGTCTCTCGCCCTGCATGACAAATCACAGGAAATTATTGTATTTACCCAGCTGCGGTTTAAAGAATATATAAATACAGTAAGAAAATGCTTGTGATGGCCCTTCTGTACTAGAATTCCCCTCTTGAGTGTCTGCACATATGTTCATTTGGTCACTCCTGCACCAGCACAGTTCCAGTGGTTTTACTTTAGCAGTATTCAGACAGGTGTGCTTATGACCCCTGTGCTCCTAGGGGCCATACATGTGACAGAAAAGAGGGCAAAGCATATTCCTCCCACTCCGTTTGCTCAACTGCACTTGCCTTAGCTGTGCTATATGTACTTTGCTTTTTAGCTTAAAGGAGAGCCTGCAATAACGGTCTCTAAATCCTTACAGCTTCTGAGCCCTACCTATGGTTTGTCACTTCAAAATAGCTCTATTTGAATGGCTACAATCCCACCACATGGTTTCAAGAATTGCAGTACTTGGTGGGAAGCTTTAATTTCAGATGGCTCAAAAGCCCCAAAGCCAAAACCGAGCTTTTTAAATGCCTTTGTTCTAAGATAGCTATTCCCACCAAAGTTTTCCTCTCGCTCCCACCTATCCTCAATTACCTGCTGCAGCTGGAGAGGTTCTTAGTTTATTTAGCAGTTAACTGAAAGCTGCTATTTAGGCCAACTTCATCCATTTGTCCTAATGGACAGTTATATGCTGTCCTTTCAGAAACTTAAAGCCAGGCTTGGACCACTCCTGGGCCTTTTTTCTGCCAGACCCACAGGTCTAGCAGAAAAGGAGAGGGAGACTAACTGAAAGTGTGGAAATAAATGTCCTACTGTCATGTTGGTCTAAGTCATTCAAAAGCTAGTTCCTCTTAGCACTGGCGATAAATAGTTCTTGGGTTTTCCTGTAACATTAGCACTGGATAAGGAAAACAGTTAATGAGGTCAAGAAACGTTCTTGGGCTTGAGTGTGCAAGTCTCATGGCCCTGATGTGCTGCAGCTTCCAGATGCTGTTTCTTTGGAGCACTCTTCACATGAGCAATCATCTGCCAAACTTCCCTTTTCTGGATGTAGGTGACCTACAGTTTGATGTGCTCTTTAAAAAGAGAATTGAGGGAGGTGTCACAGTGACACTTATCTCAGCAGCCACAGCATCCCTTTACTATGGTACCGCAGTGCTGGAATGAAGTAAACATAAACATTTATGTCTGACATTTGTTGTTCCTCCTCCTTGGGTAGCTAATTATCATCAAAAGAGGAGCTCACAGGAGACTTACCCTGCTGGGATCATCATGATATCTTCTAAGTAGTACTCAGCCAGCTAGGCACTTTAGAAATCTGTTCAAGACCAGCTGAGAGACTACTGTACAGCTTCTTCCATCAGGATGGATGTCAGAGATTTTTTTTTTTTTTTTAAATGAGCCTAGTTAGAGCTATTTTTTCCTTTACTGCACATTAAAGCACCACGGTGCATGCCATGATAAATCAGCAGATCACATGCCAACATCCTAGAGCTCAAGTTGTGCACATTATTTTTTCCTTTTTTTTTTTTTTTTTTGTCAGGGTACTATATGTAGGCAGTCAAGGAAAATACCACCATGGTTCTGATAAATGCAGCTTACCTTTTAAGCCTTTTCCTTGATGCTTTGAGAGGAGAGCTAAGTGACTAACTAGCTGCTGAATGACAGCAGAACATGCTGAGGGCAGGGGTATGGCCAATGGTGGGCAATTCAGAGCTATGTCTGCCTCGTGCTGAAGCCAAAACTTTTCCGTGACAGGGTCGGTAGTTAATTATGTGACTTCCAAACTGTCCATACCATAGCCTGAACTTGTTGGGACATCCTGTGTTTCTCGTAACAGCCAGCACTCCAGAGAAAGTGCAGGAATTCTGACAGCCAGTTTGTAAGTCTGCCAGAGCTTTCCATAAGATGGAGCCATATCCTAGGAATGCCTCTTCTACTGCCTTTCCTTTCACAGCTTCTGGTGCAAATGCATGCTGGTAAATGTTCTTCAGGTGGAAACAAAAATCTACAGGATAAAGTCTAAAGCCATGCAAAAGTAGAGGTCATATCTGCTCTAATGATCTTTAGAGATCCTAACAGTGGAAATCGTGTGCATGGAAGGCCTGCACAGATGTGAAACAATCAGTGAGAAATGAAGAAGTGGAACTACTGCCTTAGCTGGTACTGTGAAATTAAAGAAGATTTACACAAAATTTATAATGGTATCATGCCTTCTGCAACAGAATCATATCAAAGGACATTAAATAAAGATCATTAAGGACTTCTGTGTATGCAACACACAGATGTTTGACAGGAAGATGTTAATTTGTACTTCAGCTTCCTTTGCGTACGCAGGCTTAGAATGCTGATATTTCACATTCTATTGTAAGGACCAAGCAGTGTAACAAGCTCTTTGGAGACTTACTTTGGACCATTAATCTGTTCCTTTGGGGATTTTTTTGTTGGAAACCTGAGTCTTGGCAAGAAGCCCAGGAATACCATTGTAGCCCAAGTTGTACATTGTGACGGGAAGGATGAGCTAACAAGGTCTGTTGCTGTTTGCACGAGCAGAGGAAGAGCAGATGGCCTGCTTCCCAGCAGTGCCTTCTGCCTGCCTGAAACAGTTTCTGGCACACTGATTCTCTTCTCTTTCTGACAGGTTTCGGGTGAAGCAACCACCGCCGCACACAGGACTGAGAGTGATGTACACACCAGGACCTGTAGGTTACACATAAGATCTTTTGGTTTTTTGCTAGACTCAGCTGGCTGCTAGGCCATCTGGGGGGTCCTCTCATAACAGCTGTCTGAGAATAGAGATGGCAGGGTACATAATTTGTTTCAAGTCACTTGAAGGGATGCTGCCTTCCGCTGTCCCTCTGCTGCCTTCAAGCAAGCTCCCTGTGCGCTCCGAGTCTCAGAGCCTGCACCAGAATGCAGAGGGATAAACATGTTAAATTCAGTGGAAAGCAGCAGATCAAGCACTGAGGTTAAAGGGAGCTTTTCTGAAGCAAACAGGATACTCTAACACTACCTCTGAGTTTACTCACGTTTAGGGTATTATATCTGTCCTATCTTATGCCTAGACTTTATCTTCTGTCTGGTACCTTCAAGAGCTGAACCTAGTAAACTCTTGCCTCAACCGTTTCTTCCCTGCTTGCAACTGTTCTCCGCTTTAAGTCTTTTATCTAGCAAAGCACCATGGCATATGAAATTGTCCCATTAAGTAGGAAGCTTTCATGCATTCTGCTTTTGTTCAGTCTCTTTCTTCACCAGTGTGTTGTATCTGAATAAATATTGTGCTGGTCATTATCCCTGCAGCATCCAGATAATATCAGGCAATATCCTTGCCAATGCTTTTCCAGGCATGGAATCAAGAAGCAATGACTTGTGCAAGGAGGCAGTGCCAGAATGCAAGTTAAGCCTCCTTATCCAAAGCCCTAGCTACAACTCAGTGCTTAATATCATAGAATCACAGAACAGTTTGGGTTGGAAGGGACCCTTAAAGGTCATCTAGTCCCCTGCAATGAGTAGGGACATATTCAACTAGATCAGGTTGCTCAGAGCCCTGTCCGACCTGACCTTGAATGTTTCCAGGGATGGGGCATCTACCACCTCTCTGGGCAACCTGGTCCACTGTTTCACCACTCTGAGTAAAAAATTTCTTCCTTACATCTAGTCTAAATCTACCTTCTTCTAGTTTAAAGCCATTACCCTTTCTCCTATCGCAACAGGCCCTGCTAAAAAGTTTGTCCCCCATCTTTCTTATAAGCCCCCTTTAAGTACTGAAAGGCTACAATAAGGTCTCCCCCGAGCCTTCTTTTCTCTAGGCTGAACAACCCCAACTCCCTCAGTCTGTCTTCACAGGAGAGGTGCTCCAGCCCTCCGATCATTTTTGTGGTCCTCCTCTGGACCCGCTCCAACAGGTCCATGTCTTTCCTGTACTGAGGATTCCAGAGCTGGACACAGTACTCCAGGTGGGGTCTCACCAGAGCAGAGGGGGAGAATCACCTCCCTTGACCTGCTGGCCATGCTGCTTTTGATGCAGCCCAGGAAACCACTGGCAGACATTGCTGGCTCATGTCCAGCTTTTAATCCACCAGAACCCCCAAGTCCTTCTCTGCAGGGATGCTGTCAATCCCTTCATTCCTGGCCATATTGATACTGGGGGTTGCCCTGACACAGGTGCAGGACCCTGTGCTTGGCTTTATTGAACCTCAAGAGGTTTACATTGGCCCACTTCTTGAGCTTGTCCAGGTCCTGCTGGGTGCCATCCTGTCCCTCAGGCGTGCCCACCATACTACTCAGCTTGGCGTCATCTGCAAACTTGCTGAGGGTGCACTTGACCCCACTGTCTATATCATTGATGAAGATATTGAACAGTACTGGTCCCAGTAAAGACCCCCGAGGGGACACCACTTGTCACCCATCAACATCTGGACATTGAGCCATTGACCACTACCAATTCCTCATCCACTGAACAGTCCACCCATCAAATCCGTATCTCTCCAATTTAGAGAGAAGGATGTTGTGGAGGACCGTGTCAAAGACCATACAGAAGTCCAGATAGATGGCAGGAATAATGTCCATTCTCTTTTCCTCCCCACACATCCATCCCTTTTGTATCTCCCTTTTCTCCCTACCTCTGTATTCTTTTTAGAATAGAATAAAATAAAATATTGTATTCAAGTTGGAGGGGACCTATAATGATCATCTAGTCCAACTGCCTGACAACTTCAAGGCTGACTAAAAGTTAAAGCATGGTATTAAGGGCATTGTCCAAATGCCTCTTAAACACCAATAGGCTTGGGGCATCATTTGATTCTCTCCCAGCTGTCCCAATTCCCCTTTTCCCTCTGGAACCTAAAAGGAAATTTAAGGAGAAAAAATGCAAACACATGGCAGTTTTCTTTCAAACTGCAATGTAATGAGACACCGTTTTGTACAGACCTTTCTAGTGAAACAGATACGGGGTAACTGGCAAGCACAACCATGTGTGCTGTGCACTAAGTCTTTAATTTCATCAGACAACTCAGAACAAGAAGCAGCTCCAAGGACTGCTGGAGGGGACTATGTATGAAACATGCACCTTACTTCCGAGTAATCCTCTGTCTCTCCTAGGTGGCAGCAGGCTTGCAGGTTGAATTGGAGATTGAGATTTTTGCCATGGTAATTGGAGGGGAAGATACTGGTGGCCTTGAAGAAATTTCCCATGATATTGAAATATTAACAGAAACTGAGACTCTTCTCCTGCCTGTGAGAGCAAATATCCTTTGTTGCCTTACTTCCCACGCACACCTTCTAGCATCAACCCTGGGGAGCATCATTTCCAGTGCAGGCTGCTGAAGTAGCAAGCTTTTCTCTCCATTTCAGAAACACATAAATGGGTGTTTGCAAAAGCACAACAAACAAACAATTTAAGATTCTGACACTAAAAGTAATTTACATCAGAGTAACAAGTTTTTGAAAAGTGGAGAAAGGAAGAATGGTAAGCTCAGAAAGACGTGGCTTTTAAAAAATAAATGGAAATAATAGGAACTCTTTTCCCACCACCCCTAACAGAAATCCTCTATAACATTTTTTGAACCTATCTGGTGGTACAGCCTCACGGGCAACAAAATCATGTATCAGCTTGGATACTATACAGACAAATGAGACAATCCCTGGGTCAGCAGAAGTGCAAGCACAGAAGTGCATGAATGCTGTCAGAAATCAGCCCAGTTCAGTGGGCTTTCAATTGAGGATAGAGTAAAAGAAAACAGCAAAGTCAAAAACTACTATTTCTCTTTCCCTTTTGCTCCAGAAACTATAATTATTTTTTAGATACAATTACAAGCCCATTTTTAAGGGCAAGTTCAGAAGAAAGTGTGAAGTTCTGTTTGACTTTTAACCAAATTTACACTTAAAAGCCTGGGAGAAGAGGTCTTCTGGAAACCTATAAAAGAAGTAGCAAGGCAAGATGCATCCAAACACAGCAGAAACTCCACTCCTGGTAATGGCCACCCTTACCAAAGAAAGGAGAACTTCAGGGTCCTCTGAGACTCACCAGAGTGCTAGCTAACAGCAACTCCATCTAGGCCTTATATGCTCTGGAAGTGTCATTGGAACTCCCCAAATTTACTTCATAGTGACCCAAACAAATCTTTCATGACCATTATTGCGGAGCTGAGCAAGACAGGACTGGTGGCACAGCAGCAAAACCAGACCCTGCTCTGTTTCCACTCACCCAGTCCTCTGGCACACAGTTGCAGGCCAGCCTCCTAAATACGTGCCCTTCCCCAGTATTTTACCTGGTCTTTAATCTTTGAGCTGAGGGCAGTAGTCCAGATTCAAGTCGTTACACAGATTTATTTCCATAATTTATTCCAGCCTCCACACATATTATTTTAGTTATATAAATGTGCAGAAATGGTTCTATCCTTAACATTATATTCCACCCGTGTTGATCAATGACATTTATGAGTGCCGCCCACAAGGATACCCTCAGGGTGGGATGGCAGCAACAGTCCGGGCAGTTCCTACAAGCTCCAGGCCGCAGTTCCGGATTACACTACCCCGAAAGCTTTCCAGTTAATGTAAGTACTGGATGCAGTGATACCAGCCATAAATTACAAGTATGTTTGTTTTACCTCCTCTTGGCTTCTGATCCACATCATCAACAAACCTCATGCAACTGACAGCAAAGCTGTCATGCACACACCACACAGACATGACTAATTAAGACAAGAAACGGGAAGCTGTGGATGATATTAACCAAAGGACTCACTGCAAGAGATGTACAGATTACTACAACTGCTCACAGCAGAGCCTCCCCAGTCCTGTCCCAAATCCTTCACTTAACTGTCTCCACCTTAAACATGTCATTGAGCCTCCTGGCAGCAGGAGGCTGGATTTATTGCAGTTAAGCCCTAATAAATCAGCCTCTCTTTAATACCTTCAGTTTCTAAAACCATGTCTTGCTGCTGACCCTTTGACACTGACAGCAAGTCTAATAAGGGGCAGGAGTCTTACAGATAAACAGTGCAACCTTAACATAACAAGTTCAAGCACACACAGCCCTCTGCACGCATCGTTTCATACAGCACACTTCTGTAGCCTTAGAGAATCAGGCTATACAGAGAATGGGTACGTCTTCCCTGCCAAAAAGAAAGCCTTATTGGGAATTTCTCCCCAAGCCACCAGGCAACATATTTAACATTAGGCTGGTGTTTCATCTCACCCATATCAGCTCAGGCACTCTACAACACAATCGATGGTGACAGTTAGTAAACAGGAACCCTATGGATGTTTCTTCTCTCCTCAGCTCAAGAGTCCCCATTTGCCTCATATGTGTTAACACTGATATCATCTTTTTCTTTCAACTTTAACATCTGTAAGTCTGCCATGTTATCTTACAAGTCAATAAAGAAATCCCATCTGTATCTCATTTCCTCTCCTCTGGAGAAAAAGAAAAGTGACCACATCAGTCAGTTCTCAAAAGAAACTTCTTAGAGAGACATGCACCTCTGACTGCTGCATCTGCTCTAGGACTGCCCAGAGTACATCAAACATAGCGGGGGTTTCCCTGTTTAAATATCTTCTTACCTTTTCTAGTGTGGAATTTTACCCCGAGAATAACGTGCAATTATAGTCTAGAAGAACAGCAAATTTAATGCCTTCCAGCTTAGGAAGTGAAGCTCATCAGTGAAGGCAATTTAGACAACTTCTCTCACTTCATGTTAAAATGGAAGAGAAGCAATCACCCAGTCAGTTCAAATTTCAGTGAGACACCCTCTTGTTCCAACAGTCCCAAGAGAAATTCTGATCAGTGCCAGCTCCCATTAAAAGCTCCAAAGGGAGAGAAATTAACCACACGGTATTCTCCTCCCACGTGGCTAATCCAGCTAATCATAGTTGCTGTCCCCGTAGCCAAATCTCCCTTCTGTTCTGACAAAGTCTTTTTGTGAATTGCTAACAATTACTGAAGCTGGCTACAGCTACACCATGCTACCCAAGCAACTGTACCAAATGCCTCTTTGAACATTCCTCCCCACAAAATCTCCTGGACTCAAAACCATACCCATCACAAACACGTCAATGAACTCTGGACTGGTTGGTTTAGTCTCACAAAACATGAAACACTGACGCTCCTAGGTTAACTCCTGTATTTGGTTAAATAGTCTTGTTCAACTATCTAGAATAGAAATAGTTAAGTCTTTGCAGAGGCACTGTGACAACTTTTTTAAGTTCGTATCACCTTTCCAGATGGTTATCACCAGAGCCAATGATTCTCTCACTGAAACCTAGAAACTTTCCCTGCAATTAGACTTAATCACAAGTTTGCTATACTTCCTAGTAGAGACCAACAAGCAAAAATCACTGACGAAGCATCACCTGACGAAACTTAGTCATATCTCATTTATATTTTCTTAGTTATTTCTCATTTATATTTAAAACATTTCACGAAGACTTTCTTAATACACTTAAATACTGCATAGGAAGGTGCCCACGAAAGCCTTCAGTATTCCTAAGGAGACTGCCCATCCTGAACTTGTGGTCATAATTTTTAAGCCACTCAATTTGTGAAATAAAATCGAACAATCTAGTTGAAGCCCATGTGAGAACCCTTTCTCGTGCCGTTCCCTTCCAATGGCAAGAGTTCTACTGAAGCCAGTCCCTAGCAATCACAGTGCTCACACAACACTTGCAAAGAATCTGGACATAATTACTGGGTTTGCTTCAACCACTGTACAAAGGCAGAGCTGGGGTTTGGGTTTTTTTCCCTTTCCTTTCATGTTAATTTTCTGTCCTCTTTCACTACAGGTCAGAGCCCTAGAAGAATAACAAGATCAACAATACTGAAATATCTGAATTTTAGTCCAACATTATGGAAATATCCCAACCTAGACTTTTTCATTTATGTAATCAGATTAACATGAATAAATATTTTGTCTGTCCCCTATTAACGGGAAAGGTGGTCAAAAAGTTGCACAGCCTTCTGACGTGTCCGTCTGAAATGCAAACAGTGGAAAGATTACTGTATTTCAATCCCAATGTTTGATACTCTGTACTTCAGAAGAGTGATGAATGGTTCCCGATAGGTTTACTTTGTTTTTAAAAGGGGTTAGGTTTCTATAACCTGTTCTGAGGCACCTGAAATCTTGTACTGAGCATGCAGCAGGTTTCACCAAAGTCAGCTGGTTCTTCACGAAAGAGCTGCTGATCTGCTCTGGTCTTTAAGTTCTTAAGTTTCTGTTTGCTTTCACAATCATAGGCTTAACTTTCTGTGTGTTCACCTACCTTTAATTAGCTGCAGACACCAGATGGGGATTATGAGTACACAAAGGTACACCTGACTGAGAGGAATTGACAGAGAGGGATTCTGTTACATCCTCTCTCGTTTGCTATCAGACATGATCATCTTCAAATGCTCATCTGCACATCTCTCTTCATAGTAGAAGACTGAGCAACTTGGAGATGGCCTTTTTCCCTCTCTATTCCTATTTATGCATCAGTGACTAAAAGAAACATCTCAGTCTCTTTGTGAGACACTGTTATTTGTATATCCAAGTGCAGTTCAGCTTTCTTTTTATTAATTCATTTCCAAAGAGTTGTTTCCTGTGTTTCATCCTTTTTCCAGCATGTGACATCCTGAGAGATGGGGAATTTTCCTTGATACATGCACATGACTTGTTCTCTCAACACTTCACAATGATTGAGAATCCCATGATTGGGGATTAAATAAGAGCTTTTACCAGCGTGAAATATGAATGCCAGTTTTGGACTCTCCTCTCACTGTTAAGTGAGACACACTTGTATCGTTGTAACGATACAGATTTTAAGTTATCCCTTTATTTGCAAGTGCTTTCCCACTCAGGTTTGTAAATCCAGGGGATTTCACCTTAGAAAGGACAAGTTGAGGTACCCAAAGATACCATAATTCTAGTATATCAGTGGATTGTTGGCACAGGACAGACCTCTACCATTTAAAACATATGCTGAGCTCCCTCAGTAGCCATCTGAGTACTCCATTGGTGTTTTCCACTGCCCCACCAGACATGACTATTTGTCTGTCAGCTCTTTGAGTCAGATTTGACCTATTAACCAAAGCTGAAAGCCAGCTCAGGAGGGTGCCAAAACAGATAACCACCCATGAACATTGTTTAAGCCTACCCACAGATGAGAAAACACCGCCAGAAGCAGCGTCAAACTTGATCCAGGGTTCTCCAACACCAATGATTTTGCTACTGACTCTGCCGATTTCTGCCCTGATACTTTTCAGTTTTTTCAGTTTTCTGCAGACACAGACAACAGTCGTACATCAGTCCCCTTGGAAGTACATTCCAGGCATGGAGGCCAGCCACTGTTGCTGGTAAAGACTGGTCACAAGTGCTACAAATCAGAGAAGCAGAGGGAAAGTTCAATGGGGAAGCCTGTGTCAGCAAAGAGAGAAGACAACCATTTTCCACCACCTCAAAGACCTTTTCTTCCAAGGATTCTTCCCAAATCCCAGTGACAGCAAAGACAGAAGTGAAGGAATTCCAACTCCTCCAACTTAGATCAAAGGAGATGCCTGTCATCATCATGAGACAGATAACTCGGCATCCCAAGTCACTCTTCTATACCACCATCTACATCCTTGTCATCAGTCCCTGAGTTCATGTGCACCTGTGGCCATGATTCTTCTCCCAGGTCTCCCAGAGGATCAAAGAGCAGCTCATACGTAGGTTCTGTAACATTTATCTCCCTACATTCATCATCCTACAGTGCCCTCTCTCCCTCCCACTGCAGTAATCCCTCTTATGAGGGTCTCCTTTGGGAGGAGTAAAGGAGTACAACACACTAAAATAGAATACACTAAGATAGCATAGAACACAACAGAATAGGTCAGAATGGAGACATGTTTAAGTGAAGCTGTTTGATCACAAGTTTCATACCTATCTAGACAAATATAAAATTATAGGCACCTAGAAACAACTGTCAGAGCTGTATGAAGATTGCTATTTCTATAAAGAGTCTGAGACCCACTTCCTGGAATTAGAGGATGAAGTGCTGCTGTGAAAAAAAAAAAAAAAATCCAGGCTCTGAAGAAGCGAATGAACCATCAGGCCCCTGACAAAGTTATTTACTAACAACAGTTATTCTAAGAGGTGTGGTTATTACACCTGAGGTACTGCCAAAAGATTGACCAAATTAACTGTTTGCCTAATTGCGCATAATTGCTATTAATAGAGAACTGAAGTCAAAGACAGTAGTCAGTAACAACTGGTAAGCAATTACAAATCCATATGAAACTCAAGTTAGAAAGAAGTCCAGCTTTGTGTACCCGAGTCGGACATGTAAGTCCAACAGTCACCGAAGTACTCAGAAGCAGCCCCCACCACATCCACCAAACCTGTGGTTACTGGTAAAAACAAGAGCATGTACTACAAACTAATAATTTACCAACAGCAGCAGAGACTTGCTCACTTTATCCTGCCCCGCTGCGAAAAGAAATCATTTTATCTGATACAGGACAAGTACAACATTGCAACAATTCAGTGCAGTTTCTAAAAACCGGAGCAAATACAACACAAACAACCCACACATCTCATGCTCAGTCTGCCAACTCTAGGAATAGCACAATCCTGGATGGCAGCCCTTTCATTTGCTCCCAGATTCCATTCTCTGGAAAAAATCTTTTGAGAACTGACACACAGGGCAAGGCAGCTGAGGCTTTACTACAGAAATATCAGGACAAAACTCCATGAACAAAGTTGTCACAGAAAGCATATAAAAATATGTCTTTAATAGAGTGCAGCCATGTTTTTCTTGTCCCACTAAAAAGCGAGTGTCTGCAGACCAAGTTCTGACACTTTGGTGGCAGTCACGAAGCTTTGCCCAGAGACTCAAAGCACCGCCACAAGCCACCAGCAGGTGTCAAAACAGCATAAAATCTTGCCAGCTGCCTTCTCTGGATAGGGCATGGTCTCGCCAGCAGTCCATGTGCTGGATTCACTCCACTGGGTCAACACTGCCAGAACGAGCTGATCTCTTCCGCAGGAGAAAATCAACTCCATTTCTAACAGGCATTCCACTGGAGGAAAAGTGGGTGCACCTTTGACAGGCACCTCAGAAATAGTTCAAATGCATACATTTGCAGCAGATTAGAGAGTTCATCTCAGAGACAACCATTCTGAGTTGGGTTTACATGCTGGGTTATACCACATGGGGAGGGGACAGACTTGGTCCCAGTCACCGGACATCACCACAGATGTTCAGCCACAAGAACACTTCCATGGCCAGCACCGAGGTTACATGACCCCATCCAGGTGCTTTGGGTCTTGGGCAGCAAATGCTAAAGCACTGCAAGAACCACCTTCTCTTTCTCTTTCTTCTTCCTCTTCCTCTTCTTCTCCTCAAAACGGTCCGTAGCATCAGCAAAAAATGCCACCTCATCCTTGGCCTCTATCTCCCTCTTCAGATACTGGAGCCCTGCCATGTTGAATCCCAGCACATCCTGTAGAGACAGACCAGCACCACAGTTGGGCGCATCTCAAGCTTGTTAGGGCCAGAGGCTCCTGCACTGGCCACACACTACTAAGAAACGATGAAAGCAAGACAATCCACAGATTTAAATGAAGCAACACTATTTAAATGTAAACTTCATCCGAGTAGGAGAACGGTCAGTCCTGCATTTTGTTCCCCACAGATCTCTCTTAACAGAGAACTCTATATTTTCCAAAAGACAAGCTGCTGACAGGCACCTGAAGTTGCCTCTGGGAAGATGCACAGTCTGCATTATTTGAGAAAAGCCCAAGAGAAACACAGAGCTTATTTACCTCCTATGTATTTAGAAACTAGCGAGCCAAAGCCCAAATACATACATCAAAGAAAATGAAGAGTGAATGAGGGAGGGAGCATGAGCACAGGCTCATCACTGGGTAGTCTCACATCAGGAACGTAAGGAAAAGGCAGCCTGTTTGCACAGGGGGAAGGCGGAATGGGCTCAGACCCCCAACCAACTTTCACACTGGACACCAAACAACACATGCTCCCTGACAGGAGCAAATAACAGGCCCATCCTGTTACTCCATATCCTGGAAAAGGGGAGGGTACAACACTCACCCGGGCCTCGCTGACTCTGGAGATAGTGGTTTTCTTCAGATTTTCTATCACTGTCACCAGCATGTGGTTGCTTGTGATCTGCCCAAAATGTATCCTGGGAACAAAGGAGGCAGTGATGTATTGCAGCGTTGTTCTTAGAAACATCAGAAAGCCTCTCTCCTGAACCTCTGTATGTTCTAGAAATAGGATTTTTCTTAACTTAGGTCTCCCCAGACCAGCCTTATATAAAAGGCATGGGCAGATTTACCTGGAAAAGCTATTTTCTGAAGCTTCTCTTTAACATACAGTGGTTCAAGGGGAAGGTGTCTCTGAGGGCATGGGATTTACAATGACGCTGTGTCAGTCAACAGTGCCATTTCAGCCTTGATGCAGGATCTTTCATACCAATGAGACTTGGGGAACCAGAACCAGCAACCTCATCTGGGCACGTCAACAGTCTGCATCCAATCAATCCATTCCCCTACACCATTCACTGTGGGCTGCAGTGATTCTTTTATCTCCTGCAGAGACCACATCTTTACTTCCAAGGGCACTTCCCAAGAGCTTCAGGCCCAGAGACATATGAGAAAGCCCAAATTTTCCCCACACTCTTATGCTACATGTGTTCACAGCATGCAACGTCATCTTTGCAACTTCGAGAAACAGAGTATATTCCCCAGCTCTGTGCTGTCCCAAAGCACTGACTCAGCACAGGAGCAAGGAGTATTTCTCTGTTCACGTAAATGGCACAAACTGAGTCCATGACATGCACCAGCACCAGCATGAGGGGCCCACTACTGACCAGAGCCCTGTTAGGGCTTCCTCTGGTCCAGGTTCTGGACAGCAATAGCAACTGAACTAAGACTAGCAGATCTGTCTGGGCAAATGGAAGGCTCACTTGAGCAGGAAGAGGAGAGCTCGGCACAGGAGTTCAACTTCTGAACCCAGGTGAATATATTCATTGAAGAGTCTGAGCAGGTCAGGGACATAGGAGAAGGGCAGCACCAGGAGAGACTCTTCCATCTCACTGAAGAGAAAGCAAAGGGACAGAAGCATTAGTCTCAGCCACTGCGCTACTACAGATGAGCAGGAAACACTTCCATATACTTAGGTTCTGGTTCAAAAGCTGTGCTAAGCATTCATCACTGCTGGTCTGTGGCTGCTCACAAAGCACAGTGTAGCTGCACAGACTAGGGCCCAGGCCAGCAGACATCATCTGGCACAGGGAGCAGACACACAATCTTCCCTCCTCAGCACCCCCAAGCTGCTCTTCACATACATGCACATCTCCAAGCAGCTAACCCGCATGCACAAGCTTCATCCAACACTCCCCACGGAAGGAACAATTTCCATTCCCCAATTCCATGTACGCTCCAAAAGAGGCTGCCAGGAACAGTAACTCCAGACTCTCTAATCACTGCCCATACCCAGCACAAGAGACTGTTCCAGGACTCCAGACAGTCCTTGGCCCAGAAATTCAGTACTCTGTCACAAACCTGTTCAGCAACAAGACTCTTGGGACTCACCTTGACTTGACCTTCTTGAAAACTTCTAGCACGTATGCAGAAGGCTGTAACAGAGGAAAGACACCAGCTCTGCATATCAAGAAACATTCCAGGACAAACACGTTGCCTTAAGGTCCGTTTCACCCAGTTAAAAACATGCAATCACATCTTGTGAGATGAACAGATCAAGCTGAATGTAACAAAGAGGAAACCCCTTCAGCTTCAATCAGCTGCCAGTCCAAGAAGTTCTCCCTCCCCAAAACATAAACGCAGCCTTCTCAGGGTACTCTAAACTGGTGAAGGGTATTGTGAAAAATCTAATTTATATTCAACCAGCTAAATCATCTCATATTCAGTTCAATGAATCTTGTACAAACTCGTTAAAAAGCTTGGTGAAACAGACAAATTACACATATAAAACCTTACACAAACTCAGGTATTTTGTGTAAGATGGCACAGCCCCTCTGGAATATTCTGTAGCATGGCAACTGCACCCTCCTGGCAGCAGAAGGATGTGCCTTTAGGCACAGGGAAGGTTTGAACTAGCTTTCCCGTATCTTGGAGAATACTATAAACCGCTGGCTCATGATAAGGTATATGATAAGGTCATGGCTACCATCAGGGTTACGTTTAACCCTGATGAGGTTAAACTTCCATAACACACATGCAAAATAAAACAAACAAACAAACAAAAAGCCACAAAACCAAAGCACCCACAAAAAAAACCCTAACTGTGTTCATTTTGCACAAGCAAAAGTGCTGAGTTTTCATTTCAAGTTGAACCAAGTAGTCCTCCCTCCCCACAGCAACCCAGTGTTTTGGCTCAGACAGCAAATCAACCAGCCCCCCTCCAGTTGAGAATGGCCCCACAGCCTGTGGCCTGGGCATTCCACTTACTGTAATATTTCCATAGGCACGGAGGATAGGATTGACAGGAAAGGGAACCTGGAGACACAGAATGGGTTAGAATGAGGAAGCTGTGTGTGTACAAATGCATATTCACAGAGAAAACTTTAACCCACAGTAGAAAAGAGTTCTTATCAAGTGTCTTCCATCAATTCCCACACTTCTACCCTCGCAGAACATCACTGAAGGCCTCATTTGCAACCACCAGACAATCTCATTCTCAGATACATATGACTAATCCAAACATGTATGAATTTTCTTCCACTTCTTAATTATCACTCTTCCCACTTACATCACAGACCTTTATTTAGAAAGGAGTGCTGAGATGAAGGCAAAGAATTTGGGATGAATTTGCAGCAGCGTGCCCTCCTAGGACAAAACTTATATCCTACTGTGACTTAATATATAAAGATTGTTGGAAAGAACACACTACTAACTGTGACCCAGAGCACAGTGCCATTTTGTTCAGCAAACAAAGAAGATTTCAGCAAATCTTTGCTATTTCCAGTTGTCCTGACTTTATCTGCCTGCTGAGCCTTTCCACCTGAGCTGGAAGGATACACCCAACACACCCTGGGATTGGTACATTCCTCAGTCTTTTACCTCTTTTCCTGCAGCTTTGCATATGGCCTTGTGTTCCTTTAGTTTTGCCATCTCTTCTCTATACAGCTCGATAGCTTCCATGATCCGCTCAGCCTGTGCGGCACAAGAACGGCACATCAGTGACACCAGACAAGCCAAGGCAAAGCTCAAGTCCAACTGGACAAATGGAGGTGGAAGCAGAGGGGCTGACACAGAGCATCACAGGACATCTCGCTCAGAAAGGTAACACTGCTCCAGATTGCATCACTACCCTGAGCACATGAATCATGTCCTGAAGATGTCAAACACCATCCACGTTCTCCCCACTGTCCCAGGTGCTCTCTGCTGCAGCTTCAGTTGTTGCCTTGGCACTGAACTCCACCCCCAGCAAGCAGGACACCTTTGAGGCACGAGCCAGGGTCGGGCCGTTTGGATTAAGGATTTCCTCTGCGCTTACAAGAGCGTCAGACTGGTGAAATCTGCAGCCATGAAACTACCCACCCCCAAACCTTCCTGGTATATTTCCCACCTCAGGCACTGCAATACACTTCCACCTTCCACAGATGCCCACGGGACTGGGCAGCCCTTCGGGGAGAGGCCTGATGCCTAGAGAACATTCCAGCTGCCTTGGACTCCTTTGCGCTGCAAAATCCAAAGGGCAAGAGCAGCCCTGCCTGTCCCACACATGTCAGGCAGAGAAAGCTGCAGCTACAGGAACCTCACACCTGGAGAGGAAATAAATCCTGGTGCATGACCCTCCAGAGTGAGACCCCTCCCTGTTGGCCATGGAGCAGAACAGACTGCTCCTGGAGGCAGAAGCAATCTGCCTTTATGTGACAGCACAGGTTACTCCCCTTCAAACTGATGCTCCAACCCCATGACAGCCCCCATCCTTGAGAGACTGATGAAGACACAAAGCAATGCTGGTGGACCCACACAATCTTACCGCTTTGATGGTTTCGATAGTCTTCTTTCCTGCCAGCCCCGTCTCTCCTTGTGTCTCTCCAGCCACCTACAAAATACAGAGTTTGCAGCTCCCTCCCTCCGCAGCTGACACACGTAGGCACCCCCTGCATCCTACCACAGTCCATACTAAGAAGAACATCAACCCCATTCCCTAAACTGGTGATTTATCTGGGGAAATACAGGATTTCCCAAGAGCACAGCTCTTCCTCAGGAACAGAGGCACCATGCTAACACTGAGCTCTGGGAGGTAGGTGAACACGCCTCTTGTTGTGCTAACAGAGGCCAAGTGATTAGCTTCAGAACGATCAGCAACACAACCCAAGCATCTGAGCAACAGGGATCAGGCTTCCCCACACATCCTGCACTACACAGACCTGGAAGCAGCTGTCAGAAGGCAGCCCAGCCTTGGTACAGAGCTGGTGTGGACCTGAACTGGGGAGATAGGAAGGGCAACAGCACAGCAAGGTTTCAGTGCCCACAACTACTGTGTAGCGATTTGGCCAGCTCCACATGCTCTGCTGGAGTTGTCTGTAGGAAGTACCAGAGTCAATTGCATCACGGGGCAACCACAGCTTCAGCAGCACCTTCCCCCCCTGCACCTCCTTAAAGCAGCAAAATTATCGTCCTCTCTGACACCTCTTCTCTGCCTCTTACAGAAATAGTTATTCCAGACTTTGTACAGTCAGACTGACACACACCCAGATGGTGCAACTCACCACAGGCTGCTCTTCCTTTGCCACGCTCTCTTCATATTCAGCTTCTCGTTGCTACAGTGGATGAGAACACAACATATTAACACAGCAAGGACGGGTACAAGTCCCTTCCAGCCTGGTTGAGCAAGGGAGCCTGCAGCTTCATGCAGCCCATTGCAAAACCAGGACAAGTCAGCAGAGATCAACAATGCCAGTACAAAATGCCCACTTGTCCCTGGTCCCAGCCCCACAGAGAACTCTGGAATCTCCCAGACAGAAAGAAATCAAGGTCTCTACTCTGCACACAGGAACAGCCTCAGGCAGCCCACCTAGCTGAGACAGAGACAACAGCAATTCAGCACCAGACCTTCCACCTGGCACACAGCGCAGAAGAAACAAGCCTAGAAAAGTCCCTGGGTTGCCCTAACCTACAAGAGGAAAGAAGCTACTGTCTGGCATCTCTCACAGGAACAGGGCTCCATCACTGTGTAATTCACTACTGGTATATTCAAGCCCACTTTGTTATTCAAATTTCACCCAACACACACTTTTCTGGCATCTGGAAAAGGAGCTGTCTCTCTCTTTTCTTTTACCACCATCATTCCTAGCACATCAACTACTGGGCATCAAGATGCTGCCTGTGGGTCACCTCAGCTCTCTGCAAACAGGCTGGAACAAAAAAAACCCCACAACATTTATTGCAGGTTTCTTACCCACTCCTACTTCTGCACATGGTGCTACATCCTTTCCCCCACTCTGGTTTGAGAACTACTTTAAGAAGGGGAGACAGAGCCAGACTCCTCTGAGGGATACAGTGAAAAGACAAGAGTTACAAACTGTTCCAAGGGAATTTACAATTGGATATGTGAAACAAATCCATCCGCCAACCCCAAGGGTGGTTCAGCACTGGAATAGCTGCTCAGACAGCCTGGAAAAAACTCCTTCCTTCAAGATGTTCATGTATCAAGACAAGTTTTTGAGCAGTCTGATACAGCTTTAAGGTTATTCTGCAGTGAGTATGGGGTTGGACTAGAGACCCCCAGCGTTTCCTTCCTGTTGAAGTCCTTCATTGAGCCTGTGATTCCTCACGATAATGCTCAAATGGAGTAAAAAGGGCTTCTTCCAGCATCCCTGAGCTCTGGGGCCTGCTACTGAGATAGAACAGAGCTCTCTCATCTGGAAAAGGGGAAACCAAGACAAACTGAATTTAACAGGAGCAGTGCTCTCCATCATTCCCCAACAGCCACCTGCTGAACTGCCTCCAAAGCACACTTGAGTTGAAAGGAGCACAAAACATTAAGAGAGGCTCAAAGAATGTAGCCAAAAGACCTGTAGAAAACGACAGAAAAATCTGGGAAGCAAGAAAGAAGCAGAGAGCACGTTAGCCAGGCATCTGCAATGCAGTACAGACAGGAGAGCACAAGCAACATCTCCAGTGCTGTCTCCAGACAGCTTGGGGCAACAGTCCCATCATGCGAAAGATGCCAGTGAACCCTGGGCACCTCAACACCAGGCTGCGGTGAGCATTGAGCAGGCCTGCCACGTATGGAGCCAGACTCTTCCACAGTGAAAAGTGAGGAATCTGCTTGCTGGCGAGAAAACAGGTCAGGAAGTTGCCTTTGGCAGGATGACACTCTTACCATCTCCCTCTCCTCTTCCAAAACAAGTGGCTCCCTTGTCCTTTCCCAGAGGCGCAGGGACTTGTCATGGGATGCTGACACCACATAGTCTCCATTGGGACTGAGTGCCAAACACCACACCTCCTGGTGATGCCCCTGCATGGTAGACAGAAAAGGTAAGACATGAACACCACCCAGCTTCCAGCCCCCAAGGGAAGTGCTGCTCATGCAGGCATAATGCTTCCTTTCAACAGCCTCCAAAATTTCCTACCTCCAGCGTCTGGATGTGCTCAAATTTATCTGCATCCCACTGCTTAATCTTGCCGTCCTTCCCAGCTGTGAAGAAGAGATGGGATTTCGCCACAAACTGCAGATACATCACACTGGAAGGGAAAAAGGGTCAAATTCACTCACTTGGGGAACGCTGCAGACCTCCCCCCACTCTACGCTGGACAAAAGGGTCATTGCTGGATCACAATGCCTTCAGACATCAAGATAGTCCACAGCCCAGAGATGCTGTAGGATTTGACTGACCTGTCATCATGAGCAAAGAGAGAGCGGTGACAGTCCCCAAAATCCAAGCCCCAAATCTTCACATTCCTGTCAGCAGAGCCAGTTGCAATTAGAGTCCCATCCTACAGAGCAACAAAGAGAGAAGAGCGTTTGAGTAGCTGGCTGACAGCCCCGTGAGGAATTGCTGCTGAACCAGTGACTAAAGCAGTGCTGAGTAGGCAGATACCTAGCTCCTGAAACACGCCTTCCTGATCCCTCCACCTCCTCTCACCAGGGTGGCCCATACTTGTGGTACTGGCACAGCTCACTGACAGCGCCTTGGCTCTTTTCTGAACCTCTGCAGGCATTTAAGACCATAGCTATATCTTGACATTTTTGGCTTCCAATGAGCTTCATTCCAAGGACACCCCAGAGCAAGATGCAGCCCAAGAATGAACAGGCATGAAGAGGCTGCTCCACCTCAGCACCTGCTCTCTGCTCCCACTAATGAAGAACTCTGATGCTATTCACACTTCAGCAGAGTAACTTCAGCAGAGAGCAGGCTGTACCTCCCAAGATAAATGTAGGGAACCCTCACAGCATTTTGGTTTACACTCACAAAATGCCCAGGTCAGTTCTGTCCCGACTGCTACTGCGTGACCCCTCCCAGTGAGCACAGTGGGATCGGGGGGCTTGCCGTGTCCTATCAAGAAACTGCCGACTAAGTGAGGAGCAAGGAAGTGACAAAAAAAGCATTATCCTAGAGGCCTTGATGCCAGCAGAGGTTCTCACAGTCATCAACATCACCACAGTCCCACCTGCAGCACATGCACAGCCGTAATGGTACTTACATAGGCGATGTCCATACACAGCACTGGCAGCTTGTGTCCATACAGAGAGAGGAAAAACTGAAGCAGAAGATGTCTCAGTTAGACATGCTGGGTAGCAATGTGCGAAAAATCTCAGGCTCCAGCCTAGTTCTGCTCTACCTCAGGAGCTCTGTCTTTCTAGCACTGCCTCGCTTTCATTCTTGCGCCCAGCACAGTTAGCAGCAGGGCCATGACGGCAGAACTGAGATGAGGGTGGAAGTACCAAAGGAAGCTGAGCTAACTCTGGTGCTGATCACCACTGCCTATGGAGTTTATCTCTGTTTCTTTTTGTGTACCTGTCAATGCTGGTCTGTCTTGTGTCATTCCATAACATTCACATGCTAATACACAGCTTGAAAAACTACCACACATGCTTACAAGGAAGATTCTCCTCCCTCAGGGCTTTGCCTCTGCTATGCCCTATTTAATGCCACCTGTGGCACATCCATCCCCACCCTTACAGTGCCTCTCAGCTCTGGAGTACCATCATGCCCACAGGGTTTAGAGTGAACCTTGCCGTCTGCAGGTTCACTCTACACTTTCCAGACGAAAACCAGATTTTTTTTCCCCAGTGTGGGCCAGCCATGGCTCTGTCGCGTTTGCCAGCAAACAGGCACTTGAAGTGGGATGCATGGTCTCTCTTTGATTCTTACTAGTGTCCTGCAATAAGCAGGCACTTTTCCCGTGCATTCCTGATCTCTCAGGCTACAACTACATCACACCCTGCACAGCCTCACAGCCCATTTAGTCCTGCACCTTGAGAGTGTCAACGTAGAAAATCTTCACAGTACAATCCAGTAAGGAGACAGCCAGCAGTTTCTGGTTGGGGCTGTACCGCACACAGAGAACATCTTCATCCAGCTGCAAGATGCGCACGTGTTTCATGGAGAGCCTAGCAACAAGAAAAGGAAAAAACCAATTGTCATTCCAAACAAAAAAGTTGGGAAGAGGCATGAATACAACTCTGACATTGCACCCTGGGAAAGCTAATTAATTCTAACATGTAGCATCTCATTCCTCATTAGGACTTGAACAACACAGAACCGGAAAAAAAGCACAGCACTGCAGGCTGATAAACTTCACTGCTAAATTTACCGCTTAATGATTTGGATGCCCATCCTGTGAATAGAGGCTAAACTCACACACAAGCAAGGGACCAGAATGCGATAAGTGCCCTGCCCCAGCTAAGCTCAGACATTCACAAAACAGCATGAAGCTTACACTCTTCTCCACATGTTCCATGAACATGTCATGGGCACTTTTTATAGCACACAGCAAAGGCCAAAGTGTCTATCAATGAGAACAGATACTGGAGCTGGATGTACTCTAGAAAGGTTTATTTTCTCACCTTTTCTGAACACTGCTCTCATCCTTCACAAGCTCAAACTCCCAGAACTTGACACATTTATCAGCACCTCCTGTCACAAAGCCACGCTGCAGGGGAAAACCATAAAATTATAGTGAAACCAGTTTTGCTATAACCCAGTTATAGCAAAATTCTACAGACAGGGAATCGTCAACACATGAGGAGGTTTTTTGAAATGCCCCCCATTCCCACAGCATTAACATTTAAGAGGACACCACCAGGAGCAAAAACAATTTCAAAAGCTCTGGCAGGCAGGTATAAGACAAAGAAGCCAAATGTAAATCAAGACATGGACTGAAACTTTGGGACTGAAAGCAGTCATCTCAGCCGTAGGTAATGAAGTACATGTGTTCTGTGGACAAGTTGACACTCTCACTGTTACTGGATTGCACACACCCCACCACCACCCCACAAGCGCAGTCTTCCTAAGGAAGAACAGTTCAACTAAGTGCTTTTACACCAAGAAAAACGGTAAAATCTGTCCCATATGTTTTAAGCTGTGAAGTAAATAAATGCCACACAGGTTA
Source organism: Stercorarius parasiticus (assembly GCA_013396915.1). Lineage (NCBI taxonomy): Eukaryota > Metazoa > Chordata > Aves > Charadriiformes > Stercorariidae > Stercorarius > Stercorarius parasiticus. Next base: position 562,722 of record VWZL01001361.1, read on the forward strand.
TTACTTGCTATTGTTTTAATTCCACTGCAACACTGCAGCTTCTAGCGCAACATGACCATGTAAGAAAACTAAGAAAGGCATACACAACAAACAGAAGAAAGCAGAAGTTCACAGAAACTAGTATGAACCTGAACTGTGGTTCAGAAAAACTGATACAAAGAGTAAAAGATACAGGCAAATTTCTATAGTCAGGGTAGTTAGGTCAAAAAGAGTGAGTGGGCGCATGTAAAGTGTGAACACGGTAAAAAAGAATAAAATCTCTTTTTAGTAGTACTGACCCATTTCTAGAGGGAAGTGTGAGAACTATTAAACACTACCAGCTGCATCCTCCACCTCCCAGGATGAGAGGGTTTCCCATACTCCCATCAGCAGTGAAAACGCAGCACTATAGAAAGGAGCAACATGAAAAGCTGTGCAACAGATGATGCTTAGAAGGGTGGCTGAGTTACCTGGTCTGGTGAAAGAGCAATAGACCACACCGCCGCGTCGTGAGCATTAAGTGTCTCCATCAGACTCCCAGAAGCCAGGTCATACAGCTGCAGCTTCCCTGTCTGGGGAGACACATCACAGAGGACAAAGCACTCCCTCCGCCTTCACAACGCACAATAGCTCCTAATAGAAAAGCACCCCTGACGTCCATCTCCCAAACCACCAACTTAATTCGATGGCTGTTACACACGGATGGCCAAACACAGATCTCCATCAGGGTCTTCCCAAAGCTCTCCCCAGCTCTCCAGCTCAAGGCACAATAGCTACATAAAGAGTCTGGGAACAGAGTAGAACCTGACTGTCAGAGAGGTTTTTACACTTAAACCAGAGTGCTTCAGATCAGGAGATGCAATGTATTTTCTGTAAAGCTGCCTTAATGACATTTTCATAACATGTTTCCAGACCTGGGCAGTCTGGAGAACAGAAGGACACTATTTACCTTGGTGCCAATGATGACTTGCCGATCTCCTGGGACAAAGAGCGAGCAGAGAGCATACTCACAGTCCATTGTCCGAATGCATTGCAAGGTCGATCTGTGGACAAAGGCAGAGCACAAAACCTCTTATCACACACAAAATCTGGCCTACTAAGTGTAACATGCTCCAGAGTGGCCTCTGCCCACAGCTGTCTTTTCCACTGAGGCCAGAAGATACACCACCACCATCCTATCACCCAAATGCTATCCAGCATTACTGCTAAGCACACTTTCCATAAAATCATGCCATTACATAGTCCACCATCATGACTTATTGCTGTTATGAGCAAGGACAGAGCTCCTGTTCTCAAACAGGAATTCCTGTCATTCAGGAGAGAAGGGAAGAACATAAGATAGCATGCTCAAAACGAAACAGAGCTTGGAATCAGCACCACTCAGGAAACACTGGGACAACGCTCTAGATCAAAACAGCAGCCTACTCAGTCTAATACTAGATCCTTCAGATAAGATGCCAAGAAACCCACATGTTCCCTAAGAACAGGCAGTGGCTAATTTAGGGTAACAGTTAGTACCTCTTATTAAAAATGAAAATAAAAAACCAAACCAAAACCCACAACAAAATAAAGTCTCTACCTGACTGATACATATGACCTTTCTGTTTAGAGATTTGTCTTTCCATACCTGCCATTAAACTAGCCTCAGTGCTGCTTTACAGCATCAAACTCCGTGAGCTAATTATGCAGCTTTAGCTCTATAGCTTCTCAGCTTCCCTAATAAAGAAAGAAGTCAAATAGTTTTCTATTTATTTCCTTTACTTCATTCACTATTTTGTATTTCTCCATCACCCCCTCTTCCTTACCACTGCCCCTCTGAACACAGCATCCCTGAGTTCTGGGAGACTGACACACATAGAGCAGAGGGAACTGATACAACTGGACTGCGTACCTGTTCCAAATCTTTACAGACTCTGCAGCTGCTGAGAGAATGGCAATGTTGTCAGAGCTAAAAGCCAACGTCCTAACATCACTGCGGTGGCCTCCAATGGTTATCTTGGATGCACGGACAGCCTGTGGGACTTGTGCTGACAGGTTCAGGTTGTACGACTCAATGATGTTGTTCTGGAGCAGCAGTACGATCTTCAGCTCTCCTTTTGGAGAGAGAATCAAGTCAAATGACCTGTTTGATTAGACAAAATCAGAGCTGTACAGAGGGGCAATAAGACAAAATGTAGGAGGGATAAAATATCAAGAACAACTGAGAAAGAGGAAAATAGACCAAGTCTACGCCACAAGCAAGTGCACACTAAGCCACAGAGGTGTGCAAGAAGAGGACCATTGTGGAAGAGGGTTGAATGGACTGGCAGATTGTGGTAGGCCCCTCCCCAACTCCAAGCTGAACAGATGTTGAGGGGGAAACATCTTCCATCTCCCCCTATAATGAGCTGGGGAGAGCTCTCCCCACGCAGCTCCATAACCACAACTCAGGCTCTACAACAGGCTTTCCACTCACTTGATTTTAGAAGAAGCTCTGATGTTAGTGACCCGCTGAATCTCCTCCTGCAGGCTCAGCTCAACACTCCTTTCAGGCTCCTCTTCAGAGTTTTGGCTAGCAATGTCAGATAATAGAGGAGAATTAAATAACTCGGCACAGCCACCACAAACTAACACAGGGACAGAGAATAACATAAGGAAACCACTTAGCCTGCTGAAAACAACCACCCTCTTATCCAGCACTGCAACTACATTTAAGAACAGGGTGAGACAGTGAAGTTCATGCTGGTATGCAGACTACTAAAGAGATAACCTGTCCTAAAAAAGGCAACCCCTCTAGAGCCAAAGCACTTCAACATGGCACGTTAGAAAGATGGGTACAAAACGGACAACAGAAAGCTACGTTTCAGAGGGAGATCAGCTTCTGCTCATCTCCTACCATTCACCAAAAGTCCTCAGCCATTGCCAAAGCGCATCTCCAGATTTACATGCCCTCTGCTTCAGCTTCTACTCTGGAGCCAGACCTCTTCCTAAGGGCTGTCTGAGGCACCCCGTTAAGTGCCAGGATACCCAAAGAGAAACTTAACATGAAGTAAACATTAAGAAAGCTCTCACATGTATCTCTGCCTGCTGTCAAACAGGAGATGAGGTATCAGCAGTGTAAATATGAACATCAGGTAGAAGTGCTCAGCTCTGAAAAACCCATTTTTTGTCCATTCCTTCGCACACATTAGCTTTTTTTGCAGGGAAAAGACTCAGAAAGAAAGGTATTTCCTTAGTGTCTGAGAGCAGTGTCATTCAGACAAGCACAAAGGATGCACAGGAACAGCTAGCACAGGCAGAATGGCCAATAGCTTGGAGTTCAACCACTATGTCATGATGCTGAAGGGCTTTTCTAACAGTTCTCTGGACGCAGACAGCATCCACATACATCCAAAAGACTGCTTACTTTGCTTTTTTCTTTGCTTTCTTCATTTTCTTTTCCAATTTCTTTTGGACTTCCTCTTCAGAAAGGACAGAGAACACTTCCAGAACAGAATCTGTTCCCTAGAGACAGAGCAACAAAGTCAAAGGCACGCAAAGCCCTGGCTGGCCCTCACGTAAATTACCCAAGGTCTCTAACAGCTTCCTCTATAGCTCGATAGCAGAGACTCCCCCCCCCATTACTTACATGGCAGGCCAAAATCTTGCCCGTTCGGTCTGTGGCAAGAGTAACTACTCGGTCTCTCCCTTCCCGCATGATGGATCCAACTTTGCTGCACTTTACGAGGCGCTACAGGGAAAGAAGGAGAAGAACTTTGGTCTGAAAGGTCAAGTGATCTTCTCAAGCAAACTCAGAAACCTACTGGCGAGGGAAGTCAAGAGGAGGAAGAAATGAACCTACAGGGTCCTGACAGCAAGGATAAAACAAGGGACAAAACAAGCATTTGTGTGAGCTACAGGATTACCTCCTTATGTTTTCTTGCATTTTAGCTGAAAATAGTCATTGACAGCCTCAGTGGAAGAAAAACTTAACTTTATTGGCAAACTATAGACATTTAAGAGATACAGCTGAATTTTTATGCTACAAAGGCAGCAGAGCTCAGTTCCTCTGTCAAAAGAGGCAGAGAAGACAAGAACAGAGACTCTTAAACAGGTACTTGAAGGGAGAGAAATCCTCTGGAGACGAAGTTGGAAAAGTATTTAAGAAGGTCAGATATCTATCTTAAACTACAGTCTGACATCTAAAGAGGACCCCAGAAAGTTCCACTGCAAAGACAGATTCAGTAAAGTCTCCATCAGCGGCACAAGTGGAAACAGCTTTCTGCAATCAAATCTCACATCATATTTTGTTATGGTGCAACTCTGACCTCTCAGCTTCTGCTACTGACCTGCAAAGCTGAGCATCAGCACTGAACTCAAGAGCTGCAGACCAGCTAGTAACTATTTCGTTCCCATGTTGTTTGATGAAAGAGCTCTGTTAGCATTATTGAACTTTAAACATGTGCTAGTTCTCCCCAAACAGAAGGCAAAAAAAAAGCTTTCACTGGAGAATAACCTGTGTATGTGTTTTGGCACGCATACTGCTGCTGATGTTTTGCAGGTAGATGAGGCAGCAACTGCCGCCAAGGAAGATGTTATGAAGCAAGACAAGAATTACTACATTTTCCCTAATAGGATAAAATTGACACCCAGGGTATAAACCCAATACAGAAAAGCAACATGTGAGCAACTCAAACTCCTGCTAGTTCTACAAGCAGCACCATGCAAATGGGGTTAGATATACCATCCCACAGACAGCATGGAAAACTGAGCTTACTTCCTCAGGACACTCATCCAACTCTAGGGTCTCATCCTCTTCAGTGTTTTCTTCTGCTGCAGTTGAAGACCCTTTGCTTTTCTTGGATTCTGGCTCATCGGGGTCTTTTACCTGTTCACAGACAAAAAAATATATAAGGAGTACCTTAAACCACAAGAGCTACAGTGTTCTGGTTCTGTCTCGCTTGCACTTCATTTCCCTGGAGGAACAAGTAGTTAGCACACACTGCAACAAAGGAATGGCCTACAGCACGCCTGTAGGCACCAAACACACTATGTTCTCCCCTGCTTATCATCCACCCACAAGACTGTCTTCTCTAGCCTGAAGTCAGAAAGATCTGACACACTCTGGAAATCTTGTTCTGGAAGTGCTCGCAGCTTCACTTGAAAGCTCAAAACACAGAAAACAGCAAAATCTATCCCAAGAGCAGCTTCTGGACCCCTTAGACATTGCGTTGGCTCTGTTTCCCAGAACATCAATCAGATCTAACATGTTCCAGTCCCATCTTAGTCCAAAAACAAGCAGCTGGGCAAGACTGGGATTACAGAGGGAATATCTTACCTCCTGGATGTACGTGATATCCCACACTCTCAGCTCACTGTCAGCACTCCCAGTGATCAGGCGCTTCTCTTCGGATATTAAAACCATCCCCCAAACCTGTCCAGAGGCACAATGTGAGGAATTGGATTATGGCTCCTTTAACTACCATAACAACAGCAAAGCCTCTTTAATTGATTTATTTAAATGGCAACCAAGAAAAGACTGGATCTAGCCAGGACCTCCTCCGGGGACATCTGTATTAGAACTGCCACCCACTGCATGTTGATGACAGCTCCTGGAAAGTTTGGAATTTTCTCATTTGCTCATCCCTAAAGCCTAATGACAAGCAAAATGTAACACAGTGCCAGTTTACAGCTCCTGAAAGCACAAAATGAGCCATGACATGTAATCCAAAGTTCCTCCATCCCAACAGCTCCCCACACACACATCCTCTTTACCTCAGTACGGTGTCCAACCAGAGTTTTGAAGCAGTGCTGGGTGTCCAGATCCCACCATTTCACCAATGTGTCTTTGCCGCTGGAATAAAGAAGGAAAACTCAAGACATGAGGAAAGACTGCCAGAGCTCACATGCTTAGAAAAGTTGTAGAAGTACAAAAATCTAAAACATGCCACAACATATTACAGAGCAGCTGCTCAGACATTGACTTTCGCAAGGACAAATTATAGCAATACAAAGATGCTACAAAAAGCTACCTAGCAAGTCACTGAAAACTGCTTCCTCCTCTGGGTTCAGCCGCAAGTCCGTGTCACATAGCCTCCCTTCTCACTTATTTAGAGAGAACAATAAGTGCAAAGTGCTGATCAATTCTACAGCTGCTTCTAAAACGCCCCACCCCCCACCCCCATTCACATTCTCAACCTGTGCCATGCCTGTGTATTGACCAGACTACAAGAAAAGCGGATTCCTTCATTTTGAACAACGATTTGGAGCTGCTCCTCCTAACAAAGAATTACAGCTGTTTCAGTCCTTCAAAGCCCCCGTAGGATCAGATCTTCTTGAAAACACATTTCTGGCTATATTATGACACCCCAATACTACAAGAGCACCCAAGAATAGTAATTTGAACATTTATACAGATTCTTTCAGTACACCCTACAACAATTAATACCTTTTTTTCTTTTTGGTAACTTTGTTAGAGCCTACTTTCCTCAATAAGTTTCAAATAAATCAAAATACAAAACTTGTTCCATTACTAAGCTCCCTCAGGACAAAAAAAATCGGATTACAAGTGATATTTATTGTTAATCCATCTCTTTTGTCACACAGGATCCAAAAGTACTTGTAATTGGACATATGAAAATATCACAAAAAGTTCTGTGCACAAAGGACTGTAGTTAGCTGCCTGGGCAAAAAAGCAAGCTAAAATAAGGAAGCAAAACTTTGCATCTCCAGAAAAACAGGATAACATCTCTACTCTACTCTGTTAATAAAAAAAAAAAAATAGAGAGGAATTTTTTATCTCAATTTAGCTACCAAGAGAATTAAGAAGCGTCTGTAAAGCTGAACTGCAAAGACGCAAAATTGCATTATGAAATAGGTATCATCTACAAAACCAACAAAATACTACTTTTTCTATTTGAAACAACAAAAAGCACAAGAAACAACTTCTTAGTGTATATTGAACTGATTGCACGTACTTTTCTATTTAGCTACTAGATGACATATTAATAAATTAAAAAAAAAATATTGACTGATATTTGAGCAAGTGTACCTTCTGTAAACCGTTTATTATTAAAGGGATACTAGCAGCTCATGTTGAATAACTAAAAATCAACTCAAAAAACATCTATCACCTTTTAGTTAATTCCTATAATTACAGCTTACTAGGAAGCAACTTTTCTGTCACTTTGCTGTGTGAATTACACATACAAAAGGTAAGTCTGATTAATTTTTCAGGATAAACAGCAAAAATGGTTACATATATAATGAGCATATTATCACCATTCCTTGTTATGACAATTCTAAGCTGCTATATTTACCAGCAAGTTAAACCCTTTTCCAAGCACTGTTTTTCAGGATAACCATTTCAGTTCCGCTTACCGTATTTAGATTCAGACAGTGCACTTAAGAAATACATAGACGTGACAAAATCATATTCTAAGTTACCAGTGGGTCTGAGATATCACAGAAAATACAAGTGGCTCCTGACTGACCACTACACTCGGCCAGCTCACCTGGTGACCAATAGGTTCTTCTCCTTCAAGAAAAGGACTTGAGTGACAGCATCCTTGTGTCCTCTCAGCCGGTACAGACCGCTCTCATTGATGACATCCCACACGATGACATCTGTATCCTGGAACAAACAGATCATCTCCACGAGACTGGCATTTGTCCCTGCAAAATGTCTACCTCTGCTATGAGACAGAAAAGGTTACCTGAGCGCAAGCTTTCTCACTCTGAATTTGAATGTTAGGGATGATTAATGCAAGTGACATTCCTTCCCCTGAGGTACATTCAGACCAACAAATGCACTTTCGCTCTTTCGCTATTCCTGACCTCACAAGCTTCTTCACCTTTAACAGCTCTTCTAGTACCCCACTCCTGCCCTGCAGTCCTTGCTGCACTCCTAGCCCCGGGCTCCCCAACTCCATCGCTGTCTTGCAGGCCCAATTCCTCTCATTGCCATCTTCTGGCTATAGGCAGAGGCCACATAACCCACTTAAAATACCAAACATTTTAGTGCAGGTCAGCCTTCTCCATGGAGCATCTCTATGAAAGGGCTGTCCTCCAGATGTACAACCCTCACCTTTGAGCCAGACACCAGACGGCCACCCAGATGGTCATACTGCAGGGCTGTAACTGCAGCCTTGTGTCCATTGAAAGTGACATTCGCTTCTCCACTTAGGAGGCTGAAGATACGGATTGATCCATCTTCATACCCAACAGCCAAGTGCAACCCATCCGGAGAAGGGCAGAGGCAACTGACCTCCTGCTTGAGACCCTTAAGGATAAGAACCTGCAATTTTTAGGAGACAAAACACAAACAGTGTTGATAGATGACATGTCAGAGCCAGACACGTACACAGCAGAAAGAATACACTCTGCTCTTCTACTGAATTTCCAACTGAGCACTTCTGCCACTTTAGAAGTTCATTTTTCAGCTTCCTGTGCCGAACACAATGTCATTAGCCCCATTTTTCAAGGCAGACAGCAGCTAGAAGGGAAGTAATTTCTCATAATCAAACAGGAAATTGGTACAGAATGAGGTGCAGAACTCAGAAGCCCAAACTTCTGCCCCTGCATTTTAAATGTCATAGAGCAAGGAATGTTGTTTAAGAGTAAAGTCTGAAAGCTTCTTCCTGACTCATCCTCTCTTTCTCAGGTATAGGACAGAGCTGCTTTTTCACAGATTGCACAAGAACTTGAGAATGATAAAAACACCTCCAAAACAATGTGCCAGCAGTCACCACTCTAGCAGTTGCTAAAGCAAATCCTGAATTCAGTTTGTAGTGCACAGTATCACTTGCAATGATTTCAGGATCTGACAAGAGGAAACGTGGCAAAGTCCTTAAAGCTGAAGCTCACAACCCCGCAAGGGGATACAACTTTCACATGGGAAGTCCAGTTCCACAGCTGAAACACAAACTCCATGACACCCCTGTTTCATCCCAGAATTTTCACACAGTGCTGCTGCTGGTCACCAGCTAAGGAGAGAACCACTTCCCAATCACTGTGGCAGCAATTACTCTTCACCAACTGAGGTACTGCTGGCAAATCTCAAAAGATCAACAGCAAGGTTCGGCCAGGGCACACCCAGAGCTGCAGACTCGCACTGCAAGCAAACCTCAAGCTGTGCCCAGACTACAGAAAAGGGGGGAGGGAGAGAAGCTGTGGAGGTCATCCTCCCCCTCTAGGTGAGGCTGAATCTGGAGTACTGTGTCCAATTCCGGGCCCCACGGTTCAAGAAAGATGACAAATTACTAGAGAGAGTCCAGCAGAGAGCTACGAAGATGATCAAGGGAATGAAGCACCTCATCATTATTGAGGAAAGGCTGAGAGACCCGGGTCTGTTTAGCCTGGAAAAGAGAAGACTAAGGGGGATCTCATCAATGCTTATAAATATCTAAAGGGTGAGTGTCAGGAGGATGAAGCCAGGCTCTTCTCAGTGGTGCCCGGCAACAGGATAAGGGGCAATGGGCACAAACTTGAACACAGGAAATTCCGACTCAACACGAGGAAAAACTTCTTTAAGAGTGACAGAGCACTGGAACAGGCTGCCCAGAGAGGTGGTGGAGTCTCCTCCTCTGGAGATATTCACATCCCACTTGGATGCGTTCCTGTCCAACCTCCTCCAGGTGNGGCCACCAGCCCGAAGAGCGCGGCCGGCCCGTACCGCAGGTACTGCCGAGTGAGGCCCATGGTAGCAGCGCAGGGGAGAGGGAGGGAAGGCGCCGAGGACGCCCCGTGTCTCCTGCCGGTGCCACCGGCCGCCACACGTGCTGCGCGCCCGTCCCCTCGCCACCGACGCCGGAAGTCCGTCGGTGTGGGCGGGGACAGCCCCCGCCGGAAGTGGGGCGCTGAAGCCGGTGGCCGGGCAGCCCTGCGCCGGGGGGCGGGGCTACTCCCGGAAGCGGAAGCGCTCGGCGGCCGCCGCTCCGCTTTTCTGGGTGATGTCGCCGAACTGGTGCCGACCGAGACCCTCTGTCTGGGCGGGGCTGGCGGCGGTGCGGCCTGCCCGTAAGTTGCTGTGCGGACGCGCCGGGGGGGAAGGAGACCGCTGTTGCTAGTGGCGGCGGCTCCGCGCTGACAGGGGTTGGGAGGAGGTACTGGCCGCTCGCTGGCCTCGCCCCCAGCGGTGCGGGTTACCGTGCGGTGGGTTGCGGGAGAGACAGCGCCTTCCTCCTGGGCAGGAGTACGACACCCCACCCGGGGGGCTTTAGGGGCCCCGGCTCCCACTCGCAGCGCTTTGCTCCGCGTTGCGAGGCCGCCATCCCCGCCGGGACCTCCTCTGCCGCGGGAGGGCCTCGGGCAACAGCCTGGGGAGGAGCGATGTCCAAGGGGAGCTTCGGTCCACCTCTCTGCTTCTGTCCACCTCGCACCTAGGCCCCTGGCTTTGGCTGTTCGTCAGACGAAAGATGCCGCTGTGGCTGAGCTTTTGGTTGGAGCCGCTCTAACGGCTCTTACCTTCTTGTTCGTTGCCTTTCAGCCAGCTCTTCATGGCAAAATTCTTGTTTAGGTGCTCTTATGTCTATCTTTGTTCTAGTGTCAGCCTTTATTACCCCTCGGTTTGAGTTTGGATGTCTGGTTTGTTTTGTTTGTTTTTTTCTTAACGAATATATCTTCTCATTCATGTTCCAGAATTACCGCTTGTGGATGCTATCTTTTCAAAATTGTTATCGATTGTGAGCCTGTGAAAAGGGTTAAATAGTAGGTGTGTATACAGCAAACTGAAGCTACTTATGCGAGTGCATTTGTGCTAGCTTAATTCACTAGTATAGTTTAGTAGTTACAATGAAAATGTAGTAGCATAGGTGTTATGTGCTGGTAATTGAAAAGTACTTTTCACCGAGTTTGAATCGTAATCTACCAACCAGTGTCATCTCATCCTTTCCAAAAAAAGAAAAGGGTCAGATGGCAAAGTTCAGTCTGCAGGTTCATTGGCCAGCATTCAAATTTACATCTTTGCTCTTTCTTGCAAAACCCTTTTGGGTGAAGGTGTTTTGTGCCTAACTGTGTGACTGTAAGAACTAAGCAATATAAGTCTTATTTGCGGTGCTTCAAAATTCACTGAACTGCAAGGGTTGTGTGATTTAGTGGAAGGGAGAATGTTTTCATTGGTTTGTTTGTAAGGTTTTTTTTGACATTTAGGGTTTTTAGTTTTTTGGGGGTTGTGGTGGTTTGGGAGCGGGGGTATTTTCTTTTGGTCTTTTTTTTTTTAAGTATGACCCAGGGCTAGACCAAAACCTCTGATTATACATACCCTGCTACAAATTTGCTTTTTGTTTAGATATAGAAATAACAATTTTCAGAACCAGTAAAGTCCTCTCTACTCTTGGGAATTTGTTTTCAGTGTTTCCAAATACAAGATCACAAGTCAGTGGGACCAATTTAATAAAGAAGGTGTTTTCATCTTGCGCTGTTGGAAAAGGATTATCTTTGCAAGTATTCCATAAGTATTTGATTGCTTTCTTTGCATAGAGATAGCAAAACTAGTGAGAAAGAGAGTGGTTGAGTTGGAAATCTGTTTTTCTGTTTCTCCCTTGATGTAATTGCATTGCAGTCTTGTGAAAGGTCTGGCTCCACAGGAATTAGTCTTAGTGAACAACTGATGATCTGGTATGATTTTCTTCCTTTAAAGCACCAGGAAGACTCCAGTGAGAATTGGAGTGTGACAAGTTAGCAGAGGAAAGGAGTTATTGTTTCCATTCCATGGATCCCTTGGGTGCTCCTTCCCAATTTGTGGATGTTGACAGTCTGCCAAGCTGGACTGATGCCTATGAGGCAAAGCAGCTGGACTCTCACCAAAATCCTGTTGAAAAAGCTCAAGTTGGTGTTAGATCACCTTTTCCATACAGGAAAGACATCAATGCAAAAATAATCTTATGGTAAGTTCCATATGGCTATTGTGTGTTTGTCATCACTTCTCCATTCGCTGCTGGGATCCGATTGTCTTGTATGTAACAATTTCTGCTATAGAATAAAGCCTTCAAGCCCTCTTTTCTTGCATCAAATGTTACAGGTCTGCAAAGAAAATAATCTTTTTGTTCTTTGTAAATCTGCAAATCTGAGATTTGCTCTGCTATAGGTTATAAACTCCATGTTCATAGGCTTTCCTTGATGCAGCAAACTGGAGCTGTACTCCCTACTGTCATACCGTATGCTTAATATCAAGACTTAATTGGGCACTTTGATACAAATTTTTAAAAAATATACTTGGTGTCTACTAGCTTTTTTCTTTCTTTGCTGGCTTTGTTCTGCTTTCACTTTTCTGGTTTAGATCAGTATTTCTTTCATGTGGTTCTTATGGCTTGCTTTGGGCTCTTCCCCCTTCCCCCTCCCCCCCCACCGCCCTCCTCTCTTTCCTTTCTGTGTTCTGTCTCCATGTTTTTTTACCAAAATCTATTGATAAAGTACAGTCTGCTGAGGTGAACTTACTCCATCAGTTTTTGTTTCCTGTAACTCAGATACTCAAACCTGCTCTCTAGATGAGTTACTGTTAATCAGTATGAAGAGAGAAGGATTTCTGAGGGACACAGATTCAGGGATCAGCCTGAACCTCTTTCTGGTTAATACATGCAGGAAATGGGACTGTTCATGGATTTCCTGAACCTGATTAAGTAAAGAGAGAGAGAAGTAAAAGGTTAAATATCTCTTATGACTTGGGCTTGGGTGTAATAAATGTGTGTCATTTCAACTGTTATTTGAATTTCTCCCTGTGTGTGGGAATCTTTATTTCCCTTCCTATGCTTTTTGATCCCAAAATCTCTATTGGCTGCTGTTGCGATAAAAAGCAGGTCAGATTTCTGCTACTCCATTGTCTTTTGTGCATCTCTGCTTTGTTTATCTTCTGCATGTCTGATCCTTGAACAGCAGAATGAACATGATCAAATTGCAGGTTCAAATTTTGGAACAAAAGCAATAAAAACTTGACTAGCTGCGGTGTCACTCTAGATCCTCAGTGGCCTGAGGAAGAGCAGCAGCAGTAAGGTGCCCTGGATAGTGTGTATGCAGATCAAAAAAGTACATTGAAAAAATTGTTGACACTTTGAAAGTAATACATTATAAGGACTGTCCTCTTCTTTCCAAGAGAGAATACACATTTTTTTTTGGAGCATATTACACTCTACCAGTTTAACACGCTGCTGTGCACGTTCTGCTGGCTACGTACAACTACAACACTGCTTTTCTATGTACATCACTAAGTTACTGCTGAGGCTGCGAGTTTTTAAGGAAACGACGGGTGGCATGCAGTCTTTATCCATTAGAGGCAAAGGATGGTTTTGCATGGTGAGCATGTCAGGGTACGCTATGCTATATGGGCACTCGAGTACTATTAATGCTTTTCCTTTAACTTGACATTTCCCTGCTTGTCAGCACTTACTTGAGAATATCCTGCTTAGTCTGACATTTAGCCTGCAATAAACTGTTTCCTTGTTTCCTCAGGAAAGGAGATGTAGCATTATTGAACTGCACAGCCATAGTAAACACCAGTAATGAATCTCTCACTGATAAGAATCCAGTATCTGAAAGTATATTCATGCATGCTGGGCCTGACCTGAAGGATGAACTCCAGAAGCTTAAAGGTAAGTGGCTGGAGACATTTTTATCTTATTGAAATCTACTGTCCTTGCATAGTACAAAGCATGAGGATTTGGCTATAAACTAAAATCAAGGTATAGCTTTTTTTTTTTCCTCCCTAATGTCTAGTGTTAATGTGATATAAATGGAGGAAACGCATGCCAATCTGGTCTCTTCTCTTTTTGCCATTTGGGTTACAGATCATTGAAAATCTGTGGCAGGTATTCGAGTTGCTGAGACCTCACTCTGTGATACCATAATTCCCATTTTTATTTGAAGCCGCTTAGAGTACTTAGCTTACCAGAGCTTTTACTCGAGGGACGAGTCTTGTACATCTTCAGATTTTGCTCTTACCCTGTTCAGCATGTATACACTGTGGAAGACAGGAACTGAAGTTCACAATTGCAGAAATTAAGTGGGTACTAATATACACTTTGTGTATACTCTTTCAGGCTATTAATATACACACACAGTCTTCCAGGAAACCATGGCAATAATAGATGGAATAATAAAACACTGCGTGTCTAAATAAAGTGTCAGTGATTACTTAACTTGTTTGGTTCACTTGCCTATTCTGCGTAACAAATTACTTTATTAGAAAGTTACAAGACCTTCCCTAATGGAAGGCTATTCTGGAAATGGATGAAGTTTGCTTTACCTAGTTTCTTTATTAACGGGGTTTATGGCTGATAATAAGACTTACAAATACTCTGCTTTATTCCCAGTGCCTTTTAGACAAGAAGAAGAGTTTCCTTATTTTGTGTGTGAGGAACAAAGAGTTTATAGTTATCCAAGGTCATACAGAAGTCTAATACAGTTTTCAGTTAAAAATTCACACTTCTAGTAACTATGGTACTGAGCTGAATTTTGAGACTCAACTGATCCCGGATTAATACTGCTTGCTCTCTTGGGTCACAGCTCTCTCTCCTTATCACGAAATAACAAAACGAGTCATAATATTTCTAATATAAACTCTCGGTAGCTTAAACTACAATAGAACAAACATCCTCTGTTTTTATAAAATCATGTTTTGCTGACTCAGCTTGCTTTTTGTGAGTAACCTGGAAGTAAAACAGGAGTAACCGTTTCATAGGAGATGGAAAAGTGAGCGTGCGTCCTCTGGGGGGAAACAACTATTAAAATGCAGTAGATGTTACAGAATAGTTAGGACCCTGCTGTGTACGCTAGAACTTTTCTAAAATAAACTTTGGTGTGCACTGTATGCTGAGAAGAGGGACAATGTTTCAAGGAGTCCTTAAAATTTGAGATCTGTCAGCTCTCTAGGGAGTTTTTTGTGAAGCTGGGCTTAGCTTCTTAAATTCCCTTTTACCATGCTGAGTTACATGTAGTTTTGCATCCTCCACCCCTGTGATGATACTGATGTCTTCTCTCTGTAATGCATTATGCAGGTTCACTCCCTATACATGGCAGTTTCCTTTTAATCTTGTGACAAGAGCTTTTCAGAAATCAGTTCTGTGACACTCTGCTGGCGAGTTGTGTGGGGGAGGAAAGAGAGACTGTGTTACAGCTTTGGCTTTTGTGTACCCTTAATGTGTTTCTCACGATAGCAGAAGTGGAAGAGAGCTTAGTTAAGAAATTAGTTTATGGTTCTTCTGTAACGTCTGCCTCTTTGCACTCTCTCCCATTCAACCTTGAACTTTTTTCGTAATTCTTGGGAAGAAAAGTGAAAATGTATGGTCTTTACTCTAGAGCTGTAAATTGGGTGCAGTGGCGATTTTCAGCTAGTTCTCTCCTGCTTTATTCCTACTGCTTGATATAGAGCCATATTTCATAGACTCCAAGAAAAAAAAAATCATTATTTTTAAAGCATGTGATGTGCTGACCTTTCAAAGGCCTGTGCTTTCTTTAAGGCTCAGCTAACTTGTGTGATCCTGGGAACACCGTGTAGTTTTGATTAACACAGAAATACTACAGCCAATGGTCCAAGCTTGCAAATGAAGTGCTATTGATACATGCTTGCCTAGCAACACATATTTGTTGCAGTCTAATAAAGATTTGTGTAAGAGCAATGCCTAGTAGGCTTCCAACTCCAGTGAGACTTTGTCTCCGCTGCACGCTTTATGCGGTGGATTCAGACTTTCCATTTGGAACTTGGAGAGAAAGCTGTACTAATATTTCAAGTCTCATCAGATAAAAAAATAAGATCTTGAATTTGTTCCCAGTTTTGCCACAGACCTTGACCTTGTGCAGCTCAGTCGACTAGGTCACTTCACCCTGTATCTTCAAATAGGAATAGTACTTGCTGCTTATTTTAGTTCTATAAATTTTGTAGAGATCTCCAGGCAGAAGGCATTGGGAAGTGCTAAGTGCGATCTAAGTACGGTTAAGAGATTATCGATGCCATGCCTAGTTATCTGAATTTATTAGTTTTCCCACTGAATTCACAACTATACCTCAGTCAAACTTGCTTCATTCTGTTTCACAAGACAGTTTTTCCTACAGACCTTTGCTTGTTCTTTTGAAGTTGTGTTACTTGGATAGATCATGGAGGAAGAGTAGTAACTTGATATCTGGTATATTGTTTCAGCTTTAGCTTCTGCTTTTTCCATATTGTGCTTATGTAGTTGCTCTCTTGAGATGAGGTGTCTCAGAGGATGTGCAGTAATTCAGAAGAGTATGCTTAGTTTCAGCATGCTGTCATATTCCTTGTGATGACCCAGATGAAACAAGGTGGAGGTCTGTAGAAGCTAATCATGTGATACATTGGATCAAAAAATTTACAAGATGTTGGCTTGAAGGCAGTGTATTGTTGCCATTAAACAGACATGCTTAAAGTTTTGATTAAGAGAGATTCTCAACCTGGAATGTCTCTTACCACAAAATGTGCTTTCATGTCTGCTGATAGCCTGCCTGAGCACCCCAAGGAACAGTGTAGTGGGGGAGATAAATGCTCCTATTCACTGGGCAGCTTCATGATTGACTTAAGCCAAGCTGCTGCAGTGCTGCTGCCAGAAGGGTAGTCGCAGCCGCTTGATCACATCTCATTCCTTTTTATGGGCACTGGCAACCTATAAGATCAGGTTGAAAGCTAATCTGGTGAAAAATAATTAGTTTTCAGCCAGATCAGAAAGCTGAAGTGCAGCTGTACAAGCAGAAGGAAGACGGTGGAAAATGCTGTGTCTGAGGGTGGTAAAAGAGAAAGACTAGAAGTATTTCTTCAGCTGTCCAGAACTGCAGTGGACTAGAGGAGAGTTAGCAGACCTTTCTTCCAGGTGACAAAGAAAACACAGACTTCAAACACAGTAGCTGTTCCTGGATTTTTCATTATCAGAAATGTATTGACACACTGAAAGGAATAGGTCAATGGATGACATCGAGGGCTCTGACAAACTGATTTACCTTGCAAAAAACTACAGGAATTAGGTATGAGTACCTTGCAGGAGATGGCCAAAGAGCAATGAAAACCAAAAAGAGGTAAAGATGTGAAGTATGCTAGTATGCAGTAAATGATCTTAGAGCGTGTAACTGGAGGGTGCTGTGAATGGAGCAATTAAATGTGTTGCTTGAACCTCCTTGCCTTGAGACTAGACACCTAGTCTGTCAAGAAAGTCTGATCTCCATGAGAATCATACTTCTGCCTTGGGGACACAAAGAAACTTGAAAAACAAAGAAGCGTATGTTCTGGAAGCATAGATGAAACAAGTGTTTGATCAATTCATTTTTTAATAGCTTTGCCAACAGCTGGTGGGTTTGATTAAGGAGACTTGTAGTCCTTTTATGCAAAAAGCAATCTCCCCAAACCAACTTGTTAAATTCAGAAGGACTTTTTATTGCTGGTTGTATAGCATATTTGTGCGTCAGTTCTCTGCGTATTGTTGAATCATTTCTCCCTTTGGTTCTGTATGTTGCATAGTGAGCACTGCAATTAAGACAGCACTTCTAGCAACTTCTGATTTTCTCCCTGTAGGCGTAGTTTTAAAATTGAGAGGAATGAGCACAGCTTTCTCACCTTCTCAACATGATTAGGTGATACTGAGCAGCTGTTATGAGATAGAATGCTGTCCTTAATAGTTGATGTCTACAACACTGACTTCTGTGTATGAAGTGGAGTTGTCTGACTCTGGAGGAAGTCAAGGGCTTGAATACTTCTAGCTTTCTTGTCATGACATTGGTATTTATCCTTGCATTTATTTTTTTTCAGGGTGCAGGACAGGCGAGGCTAAGCTCACCAAAGGATTTAATTTGGCTGCACGTTTCATCATTCACACAGTGGGACCCAAATACAAAAGCCGGTATCGCACAGCAGCTGAGAGTTCTCTATACAGCTGCTACCGCAATGTCCTGCAGCTTGCAAAGTAAGCACAACTTAACATGAGGGCTTGCCATCCGTGGCATATCTGTTCTAGATACTTGGGTCTGCACAAAGGCTGTGAATATCTTCTCATATATACTGGATTTGCTTAAGGACATGAGGACATTAGTGGCTTCATGCCTTTTGTTATCTGGTTGTGGTTTAGATAAAATGTGCAGAGAGATCTGAGCTGGTTCAAGTCCTGAAGCAGTGGAGCTAGAGCTGTACAGCATTCAGTGACTTTGAGGAGAGGCAGCATTGATAGTTGCATTGGGCTCTGTGCTGCGAAAAGCTTTAAATGAGCTTGCTCGAGCAGCAACTTCATGCGTCTTCGCAGCCACATGGACATATCCACAGGCAGATCTGACTGCTGTCATATGTGACCTCTCTGCTTTCGTGTAATGGACACCTGAAATTCCAAGTCCAAGGGTGCAAGGTTATTTCTAAATCCACAGTTGCTGCAGATGGGTTTGTAGCTTTTCCTCTTTCCTCTGTGGCATTTTCTACTTCCTCTTAGCTAACAGGTTTTTTTGATCTTTCTGCTTTCTATTTTTCTGTGTTCTTTCCTGTATTCTGTTGTTCTCCTGTGATGGCTGTTGTGATGGTAGCAGTCACAAAAAATACCTGAGCAAGAGCAACATCAGAAAAATATACTGAACAATTTCTTAGGGTTGGGAAGATGAATTCTTCCAAGTGTGGACTGTGTGTTACGGTGCAATAGTAACTGTTTCATAATCAAGATTACAGCTAAGGTTTCTAATATGTGCCAGTTTTGTTCTGCCTCAGAAGTAACAATAGAAGTCAGATCTGGATTGTAACATGTTAAAAACAATTAAAAATTCTAATAATTCTGCTTACTGAATTCTCAGTGCCTTTCAGTCAATCTATTCTGTAGAGTAACTTTTGACACTTGTGGAATTGTCTACCAACTCTGAGCTTGCTCAGACTCCTCTGATGACTGTTAGCATTTTACTGATTTTAAAGTATGTATCACTCCAGGCCAATGATTCTCTAATCATACCTAGGATTGAGTAAGCCACCTTGGTCTGTGTCCAGACTTCTAACAAAACAAGTGATAGGTCAGGTGGAGGAAGAGGAGAATGTTTGCAATACAGAGCACCTTCTTTTCCCAACCTGTTCCTCACTGTTGATCCGGGAAGGAAAGTATTTTGGAAAAGGATTGCAGAGCTTGAGAGAAGAACTTCTTCATTCAGGATATGAGAAATTGCAGGAACAATGTAGCTGAGGTAGAAGGAGAAATCTGAGAATGAACACAAGAGAAAAACAGTGTGGAATGACTAATGTTTCCCTTCTTATCTGCTTAATGATGGTATGTACGCATCTTGCCAGGAAAGAATCCTTCTGCACAAACCTAAAAGAGGATTACTGCTGCATAGAGGCAGGAAAAAAAGTACTGGTGTCTTCTACTGTACTGACAGACACTTGTTCTCATTTGACCTTCTATTCATTTGTTTTTCTTTTTCTGGATTTCAGGGAACAGGCAATGTGCTCTGTAGGATTTTGTGTCATTAACTCTCTGAAAAGATGCTACCCTCTGGAGGATGCAACCCACATAGCACTGCGTAAGTTTCTTGGAAAGTGAAGTAAACTGGATGGCAGTATTCAGCAGATTGCTTACCTCTGACAGACTGCTGTTGATATGAGGAAACCTATTTTTTAGGAGGCTGTAGTTTGTTAGAGGCTGTAAAAAGGTGAGACCTTTCATGGTTAATCAGGAAACAGAGGATAAAAACAAATGATCTTTCCTCTCTTGCGAGGTTATCAGTAAAGATCCATGGGAACCTGTGCTGAAACTTGCAGTCTTCAATATATTAATTAATCTGGAAAAGATGCTGAACAGTGAGGTGAGAGAGTTTGCTGGTAATAGCAAATTGTTCAGAATAGTGAAGATGAGGCCTTACTATTGAATAGCTGTAGACGGACCTCAAGCAATAGAGTGAATTTCATCTGCCATTTTAGTGTCATCAGCATATTCAAATGTAAAGTAATATTCTTCCCCCACTGACCCACCCCTATATCCTTTTCCCTTCACATGCGAAATGGTGGGCTCATCCTAGGGAGAAATATCTTGAGGTTAAAATAGTTCTATGGAAGCAACAGCTCATTGGAGTTCAAAACAGCAAGCTGAGTAAGATACAACAAAATTAAGAATATTATGCTATAAATCTGTGTTTTGTCCACCCTTTGAAGCTGCACATTCAAAAAGAATATAGTAGAACTAGAAGTGAGGAGGTCAATAAGAATAGGGAAAGGCAAGCTATGGTTAACTAAGCTAAAGTCTTTTTTTCAGACTGGAATACACTGAACTTGAAGGGAGTGTGATAGGTGTCTATAAACTCATGAGTGATGTGGAAATGGTGAATAGGAATCAGCTGTTCACCATCTCCCCAAATAAGAACCTTCAAACAATGCTAGTATGCATCGGGTTCAGAACAAACAAGGGGAAATGGCTCTTATGCTTACACTATTTGTTTTATTTAACTCCTTACCAAAAAGCATCGTAGATGCTAAAAGTTTTCAAACTTGTTTGTGTTCAAGAGGAAACTATTTTAAAGAAAAAAAAAAAATTGAAGGCTACTAAAAACAAATCGGAAAACTTCCTAGGCTGACAATACTTAAAGAATAGAAAAGTGCTCAGATAAGAATATTATGTGCTTGCCTGGTTTTTACTTTTCCCTTTTCTCTTTTGACTTTTTAATTTCTATTGGCCTGCTTCTGTCTGCTTTCCACTACCTCCACCTAGTCCCTGGACCTCCTGCATGGTACTCCTGCACAATAGGAAAGTTATTGCAGATGGAAGGAGTGGGTTTTCCTCTTGCTGTGCAAGCTGACTGGAGAAATCTTTCTTACCCTCTGTTTAGCAGAGGTGCTGACACCGGAGAAACAGATTTGTCCATAGCTTTCTCTGCTGTCTGCCTGTTGAGTGAGACATGTGAAAACATCTGCTCACATAGCTTCAGAAAACTGTTTGCTGTGGAACTGCACAACTTCATTTGTCCTGTGAAGTAGTGTTGCAAGTCAACCCAATTATACATGAATTTCTGTACAGGAAGTATGTGAACATAGCTCTTCTTTTTTTTTTTTTTCCTCTACTATTTCTCGAAAAACTTACTGTAATGTACTCTCTGTAGATTAGACTTCTTTCCTTTATTGCGCGCTCTCTCTCTTCTGTTGTCTCTGTAGGGCTGTACACTACTTGAAAAATACTGCTAGACCAACCTATTTGTTTGGACGCTTTCTCCCTTGGCAGTCTGACAGGAAAGCACTTGAAAATCTTGACATGTATCGAGATTATTGCAGCTCAAAGACCTCATCTGTACAGGGATATGTCTGACTGGGAGCTTGGTTACAAAACATTTTTTTTCTCCTTAGCTGCAAGTGCTTAGGAACTTGATTGTGTCCCTGGATTATTCTAAAGCTTTGGGAGAGTCCAAAAAAACAAAAAGTAACAGAGGAAATAAATTCTCTCATGATTTACAAATGTAATTTTTATATGCCTCTTTGGCATAGCTGACCCCAGAGGTTTTGTGTGGCTGACTCTGTCTTGTACCAGCTTCTGCTGTGGCTTTCTTATCATCTTGGTTTCTTGATAACTTAGGGCACAATGACTTGTTCTAGGAATATATGGGTTTGGCAATTTGCATGTGACTCTGTAAAGGAAGGATTTGGCTTGATTTTGCAGGGCCATAGAGTCACATTTCACAGACCGAGGAGTACCTAGTAAGCTAAAATCAGAGAGATGCTTATTCTCTTTTTGTATCTATCTCCAAAGTGAGAAGCAGGAGAGAGTGAAGATGGAACTTCCAGTGTGGCCAACAACCCATTTCATGTGTTAAACTACCACTTAATCCATGCTTGTGTACAGTCTGTGAAGCTATTTCGTATGAGAGATGTCTCTCTATTCTGCACTCTGACTTCCTCACTTGTAGCTGTATGCGTAGATTTCTTCTCCTGTTTTGCTAACTACATTTAATCTCTGCAGGCACAGTTAGAAGGTTCCTGGAGATTCATGGAGAGACTCTGGAGAAGGTGGTGTTTGCAGTCTCCGAGCTTGAGGAGGTACTTCCTTGATGTTCGTTCCACCAGCATTCATGCATTCATGGGCATGTTTGATCTTCTCTGCAGCAGGATTAACTCCTGCATTGTAGAGCTGGATTTGGATTTCCCCTTCAAATCACATAGACTTTTGGTGTCACAGCATCTTTCTGTCTCCTGCTAGCATAGCATCTTTCCCAGTACTGTTTATGCTCTTAGCAGCCACTATGGACATATTCAGAACCTTTCCACTTCTGACTTCCATGTTCCTGAGCCATGAACAAGAGCTGATACTGGAGGCTGTAGGATGCAGTTGTGGGGGATGGTATCTGCCAGCCAGAAGGGAAATTCTTCATACAAGTTTTCCTCCTTAGCTCCTCAATGAGCTTTCAAAAGGCCAGTCTAGCATGCCCACAGATCACTTCCCATCATCTTAAATGTTGCTTGCTGGCTTGTTGAAATAACAAACTTGACATTTAATGATCTGTGTTCAGACAGATGCTAGCAGTTCAAACATTGACTTCTTTTGTATATTGGACTTGATAATGGCTGTTCCTGGGCAGAACACCCCATGTGTTCAGGATCTGTGGCATCTGGATGCTAATCTAAATAAAAATGCACCTAAAACTGCTAATCAGTTGGAGAGAACATGTGAAGTATTACAATGTTTGGTAGAGATTTTTTTTTTCCTCCATGTGGGGAGGTTTTCTCTTGGCTGGTTGTTGCTTTTTCTTTTTTCTCAGTCAGATCAGTAAAGGTTATTTGTATAGTGGTGCATTTTAATATAAGCAACCTTTGCTGAAGTCTGTCATCCATGCATATTGTAACTTCATTTCTGCCTGAGTTCATGTAGGTTAAAGCAGAGTTGGGTCCAGGTCATTTGTCAGTATGGAAAAAAAAATAAATTAACCTTTACCAAGGTTGTTTACCTTTATTGCCATGTAGTAGCCCAAAATAAGCCATTGAGGGAAGTGATACTTTGCCTCCCAACCTCTAAGAAGGCCCTTGCTACAAGGGCAGGTGTTACTTAACTGAAGAGCAAGGACGCGTGATAGACCTTCACGCATTTTTCTTATTTGTAGGCCACTTACCAGAAGTTGCTGCCTCTGTATTTTCCAAGATCGTTGGAAGAAGAGATACAATCCTTGCCTTACCTCCCTGCAGATATTGGCAATGCGGAAGGGGAGCCTGTAGTACCAGAGCGACAGATCAGGATTACTGAAAAGCCGGGTGTTCCGGATGGTGAGTTCTTAACTGAACTTTGGAATAAGTATCTCTGTGTGAAAGTCGATGTAAAAACAGAAAAGGCAGGCTGATCTAAGGCAGGGTATAATGAAGACAGTTGTCAAGCTGCCTCGTTGGCTTCATGTGTTCCACAGCAGTAACTTCTGCTTTCTGCCTCATTGTGTAAAATGGTGTGGTTAGAGGTGGTGGTAGAGCTGTTGTTCTGTCTTTTTCTTGGGAGGGGAGAGGTGCGGTAGTTCATTCCCTTTGCAAATTTTCTCCCAAGGCGATCAGGAACTTTGCAGGGGCTTTTTTCCCAGAATCTTGTGCAGCCTCTAACTTAAAAAGGCATTATTGTCCATGGTCTGTCATATATATTAGCAAAATGTTGCTTATATATTAGCAGATGTTGTCTCAATTGGTAAGATTCTGTGCATCAAAATAGCAGATGGTCAATGAAAACTAGGAGAAACTCCCTAAAAGATACGAAGTCAACCCAGAGATCAGTATTTGGGATATCGCTGTCAAAGCTCAGTGAAAAAAGTTTGTGTCTAAAGAGGTTGCCTGGATGTCAGGGTTGAGGAGGTGAGATATGTAGGGCAAAATAATTTAATATATAAATGAGCATAGCTGGCACATTCTGCTTTATTTATTAAGCAGTGCTATGAACGTTTTACACTTCTTCAGGCAAAGCCTTAAACCATCAAAAGCAGATAACTTGGAATGGTTTCAAAGGTTTTCTGCTTTTGCAAGTCCAGTTGGGATAAGGCTGAATATGCAATGAGGATACAAACAACTTAATTTTCCTGTTCAGAGTTTGAAATCTGATGTACCTACTGCTGCTGATCAGATTGGTTTTGTTGTGTTTTTTTTTTTTCCCCTGTCCCCTGTAGTATTTGCAGTTGTGGCTGATCAGCATGAGGCATTCAACCACTAGCTAATAAACTGTGAATTTGCATATGTAGGAGACAATGGGTATAGTAGAATCCTGCACTTTTGTCCTATTGCTAGTGTGTCACACTAAAATTGGGAAATTGAATTCCTGTCCAGATTGCCCAGAGAAGCAATGCTAGAAGCCTTAGCAATGTTCCTTGATGACATTAAGGTCACTGGAACATTCTGGTATTGTCACCAGCAAGCGAACCTGTGCTTTGCTACTTCGTCACACAGTCATGTTGTAAGCAATACTATAAAAATACTCAAATTCAGGTTACCACCAGCTCTACAGCATCTGTTCAAGCAGTGTCAATGATATAAAAAGTGAGGCCTTTCTACAGTACAGCTTCTAAACTGAATAAAGCTGCAGCGTCTGTCCTTCTGCATACTTATTTTTCCCCCTTATGATAAGTAGACAACTGTAAAGGCCAAGTCTCTCTTCAGACATTTTCGGAGAAAGTTAACTATTATCCCTTTGTCACAAGCTGATGACTAGGACTTACTCAGTTTCCAGGCAAGCAATTTTAAGGGAATCTGTAGTTATCAATCACATGCTATAATCTGTCAGTGGTACTGGTGAGATCTCAGAGCCACATCGTGGTACGTTGTGGTTTCCTGTGTTAATTTGTAGCATGATGACTGGGTTGGCTCAGTGAGATACACAGCAATTCAGCAGCAGCATTGATGCCTTGTACACAGCTTGAACATTTTATGCTACCTTTGTTTCTACTGCAGATGCTTCAGATGAAGAGGGTCTGGAGGCAGATTTGTCTTTCATTGGTTCCCATGCTTTTGCCCGCATGGAGGGAGATGTTGATAAACAGAGACGCCTCATCCTTCAGGGACAGTTGTCAGAGGCAGCACTGCAAAAACAGCATCAGAGGAAGTGAGAATTTCCTTGTCTGTGTGAATGTTTTGGGTTAGTTAGCTGTTCAGAGGACGAACCCTTAAGATTTTGTTATCTGTAAAGCCTAATCTTCTGGCAAGGAAATACGGATAAAGCCTGGTGTCACCCTGGATCGCTATAGTAGCCTCTTTTACCTGAAGGGAGAACGGAAGGGGCAGCAGGAGGAAAAGGGAAGGTAGTAACGAATCTATTAGTATGCCCAGTGCATCCAACCAACTGGCTTGTCTCTTTGCCACGAGATGTCACTGTTTTGTTACCACTTGTAGTGAGGTTACCTGCTTTGAATACTGACAGCTTGCTCCTGAGGCTCTGGGCAGATAGCAAAATATTTTTCCTCCATCTTTCAAAACAGAAAGATAAATAAATGAATGCTGAGGCTTTTTTCCTCTTTCTTTTTTTCTTTCTCCATTAGCCCTTATGTGCATGATCACTTTCTTAGAAGCCAGTTCCAAGCTGGAGTACCCTTGAGGCATGATGCTTGGCTTGTTTTGTCAGATGAGGCACTAAGTTATTCACCATTCAAACAAGAGGGAGGAAAAAAAAAAAAAGCTGTATGTGACACTGGTTGCTGTGTAGTCGTGTTTGATTTCTATACTTTTTAAAGAATTTTTTTTTCCTATTTTTTTAAACACTGACACTGAAGTGCCCAAATGCAATGCCACTATAGTTGCTAGTTGGTGTGTATTTGTTGCCGCAGTGAAAATCACTAAGTATGTAACGGACGCTGAGATGTCTTGGAGGGTGGTGGTGGTTTATTTCTCCCCAACACTTCTTTCTTTAGCAACTTGACAGTTGCTCCATATGTCAGAAATACACAACATTAGAGAGAGGGCTCAGTCAGAAAGAGCTTGTTTTGTCATTCCCTTCTCATATACGTTTTCAGGCTTCTAAGGCTAATCCAAAGGGGGATTAGATCTGACCAAATGTTCTTAACTTTCTAGTTATAATCGCTGGCTGTGTCAGGCAAGAGCGGAAGACCTCTCTGATATTGCTTCTCTTAAAGCCTTGTACCAGACAGGTAAGTTCAAGATACCAATGACTGATGTATATTGTCTTAAAGTAAAAATACAACATATAAATATCCTATTTTCTTTGGACTGGTATACAGTACATGATGTTATTAAGCTAGAAGCCTGGCCAGGAGCTAGGCAGCATCTCTGCAGTAAAGCAGAAATTCTCTCTTGATTGGCTTTGAAGGACTGCATGATAAACTCCAAAACTGCTCTGCTCTAGCAATCTGAGGATACATGCATATCCTGGATTGTCTATAGTTTTAGATGTAAATCGGTACTTTTAGATTAAGCCAATGCATCAGGTGCTCTGTATGAGATAGTTCATACTTTGGTCTTAATTATCTCCACCCTTTTGTTACAAAGAAATGAATGTTGCTTTCAGATGATTAGTGTAGAGAACAAGCAGTTACCAAAACAACTTTTAATATAGCTCTCCTGAACAAAACAGCTTGTTTTATTTCCCTCAGGTTAAGTATGTGTTGCTCTCCTCTGTACGTGTCTCCTAGTGCTAATGGCTGAGCACCATGGGCAGCAGATCTTGCGACCTTGAGCTCAGTATGTGGGGAGATCAGGGAGAGATTCAACAACCCAATGGAGAGTTGAGTGGAAGAAGATAGCTGCGAGGTCCTCGCAGCCTGGGAAGTACTCTTGAACCTGTACTCTTCAGTTCACTTTTACTCTTTAGGTAGCATCATACTCAGATGTAAAAATTTGCCATAGTCCAAGTGACTTACTGCTGTTTTGTACCATGACGGAATAAACAAGGAAGTAGTCAGGCTCTCAAAAGCATAGCTGGGTTTCTGCAGTGAAAGTCTGTTCAGCGCTTTGGCTGATACCTTTAGCATCCTGAAAATCCAGATACTTCACTTCATCTTTGTGTGAATACCAAGGCTGTGTGATACCTTCTACTCAGTAGCTGCAATTTTAAATTATTTTGTTTGCCTTAGGTAATGCTCTGTGGGCTGCAGGTTGTCCATAAGGCATACTCTGGATGTCTGTGCGTTAGATTTCAGAGCTTGTTTTCTAGGAAGAAGTTTGCTTTGGTGGTAGAACTGCAAGTGAAGATTTTCTTAACAATCTGTGTTATTAATTGAGATTTAAATGTAGAGTATACAGGAACATAAAATTACAGTCCTTAAAACTTAAGTTTCTGGGATGTGATGCACCCTTCTTTTTTGAACCAGAATAGCTACTGCTATAGTGAGAACAGTAACTAATGTTTTTCCTCTGTTCTTGAGATAGAAACCAGATGCATTGCAAAAATTCTGAGCTGTGGCTGGTTCTCCCTAGTTTGAAAGGGACCACTCCAAAACCTGGCATGACTCAGAAAAATTTTGAGGATTTTTTTTCTTTTGTAGGTGTAGATAACTGTGGTCGCACAGTGATGGTGGTGGTTGGAAGGAATATCCCCGTAACATTAATAGACATGGAAAAGGTAAGTCTTTATAAAACTAGAGTTGTGTAGGTTGAATATGAATATTCAGGATGTGAAAGTCTGGTTATAGGGGTAGCTCAGTGTTAATACTGAGAACACTATCTGTAGAAGACTTAAAACAGATTAAATAGAAACTATTTTTGTTGGCAGATAAAAATTTATTCCCTTATAAAACTTTGTGTATGTTGAGGTGTTTTTTCTTGGGGAGGAACTGGACTATTTCTAGAGAAACAGGCCTCACATGGACTCCTTTTTCTTCTCAAGAAGAAAGAGACTTGGTCTGCTTCTATAACTGGCAAGACATGAAGACTGGAACGTAACAAGTCAAATTAGATTTTCATGAAAACAGCAAGAATTTATCTCTATCCCTGAGGTCAGCTAGACAAAAAAGGCACCTAGATGGTTGTAGTGAAGCTAAGACCTGGGACGTTCATCTTAATTTTGTAGCTCAAACATGCCACCCAGCTTCATGATTTCTGTTTTGTGAATAAATTAAATGAAGCATATTAAAATGTAATGCAACTGTAAAAGAGTTCTTTGCAAATATAAACTTAATTTCTTTCTGTCTCAGGCTATTCTGTATTTCATCCACGTCATGGATCATATTGCAGTGAAGGAGTATGTCCTGGTGTACTTCCATACGCTCACAAATGATTACAATCAACTAGATTCTAATTTCTTGAAGAAACTCTATGATATTGTTGATGCCAAGTGAGTATCAATAGGAGAACCATCCCTCTAGTCTTCCCCTGTGCTGTGCAAATGTTTGTCATTCCCTGTATCTGGTTTCCCATTTATTTGTGAGAGAATTTTGCTGGGACTAAATAACAAAGGCAAGAGGAAGGCAGATATGTTTTCTTTCCTTCTCAGAACCATCTATCAAACCAGGAAGTTCTGTGCTCTGCAGTCTCCCTTCTGGAGTTATTAGAGGGACGTACTGGGTGTATTGTCTGTCTCTAGAAGTGGAGCTTCTGGAGCTTGGCCTTGTTAAAAGTATGTTACTAGTTGTGAGGCAAGAGACTTGGGTAATGTCAGTCATATTTTGTCCATAACTTTCACTGTCCACATAAAAGACTATAGGCTATGATGTCTTTATGTGGAAAAAAAAATTGTTCTACCTTTTTTGCCCTTTATGTTTACTTTTCTGGTATATGGCCTTATATTAGGTCTAACTTTGTAAAATTACATCATAGGCATGTAAGCAAAATGATCTGTGTTTTAACTCTCATGTTGCAGAGGTGAGCTTAATTAGACGTCACCTTTAAAGAGTTTTTTTCTTTCTTTACACCAGGTACAAGAGGAACTTGAAGGCACTGTATTTTGTCCACCCAACATTTCGTTCAAAGGTGAGGTAGATAGCACAAAAGAAAAGAACGTTTTGGGTGTTGGCAGGGTAGCATGTAATCTGATAGTATGCAGAGCATGGAGGTATATAGAAGACTTCCAAAATTAGGCAGTATCTTCTAGATCCATGGTCAGTACTTGTAATTCATCCCCATCTTTGATCTACCTGTAGTCTTCCAACCTTAGTGATAAGCTGAACCCCAATGCAGTGCGGCTATCTGCCTTGTTTTGCGTGTGCTCTTGACAGAGAGAGGTGGAAGCTTTGGATTTTGCTTCTTTCAAAGAAAAATGTTTTGTCCTTTTTTTCTGCTGTCTGGCTGTCAGGATGACAAACCATGACCAAAAACTCTTAGAATTCTTTTTTGTGTAGTTCTCCTGGATGTTTCACTGTTCCCCCCAATCCCCCAAGAGGTATTGCTTGTGTGCTGCATATCACTTAAGGCTGCCCTGGTAAGGGCAGAGGGCAGTGTGTCAAGCAGCAATGAGATTAGTCAGGATTATAGAGTGTGGAGTAGCAAAGAAAGATGAGAAGAATGCATTTGTGATGGAGTGCAGAAAAATCCTGTTAAGCCTTCAGGAGATGAAAAGAGTGAACTCATCAAGTAGTAAGATATTACCCTTGGCTATGATCTGTGTTGGGCAACAGAAGATGGAGCTCGCTGTCTTCTGTACTTGATAGACACTACTCGTTGCAGCAGTATGAGTACTTCAGATGAACTGTCAGCAGCAGCCCTTCCTAAAATGTTTGTTTGTCCTATTTAAACAGGTAGAAATGTGATCCTCCATGTTCACATCAAATTAGCCTCTGTGTTTATTCTGCTTTTTGCTGATATTGGTCAAATTTGAGAAAATTATGCGCCTGGAAAAAATATCTGTTTGCACACATTCAGCAAGAATTTGTTTGCTGAATTTCCTTCCTTTGCATGTGCACAGCTGGGACAGCATGAGACTTAGAGCTTCCTTGTTTTTATATAGATGAGACTGAGGCTTCCCAACTGTATACCTTCCAGTTTCTGTCAGGATGTTGGTTATTCCCGCAGGGTACAGATCTGAGGTCTGAGTGCTAGAATTAGAGCTTCCAGCTCTGATGCTCCTGAAAATGTAGGAGCTGGCATATAACGTTACTGAGGTTGTGAAGTTGAGTGGAAAAGCTGAAGCTAGGAAATGCTAGCGTTTTAGATTCCCAGCAGCTCTTTATCCCCCTCCTCACTTCCCATACATTTCTATTTGATTGAGAAAGGTTGGGGTTTGCTTTTTTTTTTTTGTTGGAGGACGAGAACTCATGTTCACCAATCCATTGCCATGTTCTCTGTCCGTTTGGGAACTGCAGTGGAACTCGTCAGACCTATGGGGGAAGCAGATAAGTTGCTGGGAAGCAGTGAGGGTGAGAGAATTGGAGCCCTCTAACTTGCTGGAAATGAAGTTGGTTTGTATCCTATTCTAGCAGCACAGCTGGAGGCAAAAGAGGATGTGTGTCCGTGTCTTTCTGCCAAGCCTTTTCTCTAACTGAACGGCAAGTGGGATTGCTGCTGGCTGTTGCAGAGACCATCAGCTTTGAGACATGATGGGGAATACACAGCAGAAAGTCCTGGTGGAGAAGGTGGCTGCTAAGAGGGAGTGATTTTTCTTTCCCATCCTTTTTTGGCTGTTTACGAGCTGTTGTCCCTGTGGAAGATTGCTAGCCCAGAAGCCTCAAATATCTTCAAAAAAGTTTGGCACATTCATCTTCCTACTTGGAGCATTGACTTCCTTCCCTAGAAATAGTGGAAAATACTCTGTCTCAAATGTGTGAGGAAGGCGTGCGCATTCATGTAGCTTCCCAAACCCATCACCCTTGTACATGTGTCTCATTCTTAAATCTTCTATATAAATGGTCCATCTTACCACAGTATTGAATCCTGACACAGTGGATGTCTACCGTCTGTTAGAATCACATTGCTTATTTCTGGGCTAAAAGGAATCAGGAGGCTTTTCATCACACCTCTTGGAAACTCCTCTCCCCCTAGAAAACAAGCATAGCTCTGAACATGCTTCATAGCGCCAGCAGTGATTCTTTGTTGGATTTCTAGATGTGAAACTTTTAAATAATGTATATTTTTGGAGGATAATTGCCTATCTAGAATACATGGTTTTCAGTATGCAGGGAGCAGTTATCCTAAAACACAGGGTGTGTCACTGCACAATCCATTTTTGTACACTAATCCTGTCTTTATTCATGCTTCAATGTGAGCGTTCTTGCGATCTGTGAAGAACTTGATTCTCTTGTTGTGCTGCTGAAATGTAACTGTTCTTATGATGAAATCACATCATAGGCAATAGCAGCTTTTTAGGCTGGCAGCAACTCTTGCTGCGTGAGCACTTCACCAGCAGGACTTAGATTGATACCCATGAAGTGCTGTCGCAAATTCCTTCATACTCTTGCATGTAAATGTACTTCTGCTGCTGATACATAAATAAAAGGGTTTGGGGGCATTTTTGTGTGAATCCTCTCAGCTCCCCGCTTCTGAGAGCTCTCCAAACAAAGCTTTATAGTTTGCTGTGTTCTGAGTGATGTGTCAGTGGCTGGATCCGAAACAATCTGATGTCATCTGGTCCAGCCCCCCAGCTCAAGCAGGGTTAGCAAGAGCTGGTTGCCCAGGACCATGGAAGTGGTCCCCAATAGGAGCATTCGTGACCTGTAGAACAGTAACCTCTGGTTATCACAAGTTTTTTCTTTCCCTTCAGTCTTATAGGAAAAGACTAGATAAGAAATACACAAAAAGCAATATGGTGCCTAATTTTGGAGAAAGTGGGTTAAAAAGTAAAAACTTGTGCAATCAATCTCAACAGGAATATTTAATAACTTGTAGGACTATCAGTAGTGGCTTACTGGCCTTTGCAAAGGAAAAAGTCCGTATCCTGTTTACACCCAAAAGAGACAGAAGTGTGAATACTTAAAGTAAAATTTTGTAGAATTAAGTTGATGAGGCTTATTCTCGTAGAAGAAGTTAATAAGAAATGTGGGAAAACAGAAGGACCCACACTCACTTGGCCAACCCAAAGCAGAGAGCAGACTTCGGTAGAACCTTTGAACAGCTGGAAGTCTCTCTCTTTCTTCTCCCTCAAATTGCCTTTTCTGTGAAAACTGGAAGGCAAAGGGTTAAAAATGCTTCTGTCGATACAGAGTCAAATAAGTTGTATTCTGAGCTGCTTAAACTGGAAGTGAAAATGTGCCCCTCTACAGATGGTTTTTTTGAAGACAAATAGCAGAGTAGCTGTCACCCTTGTGCATTAGGAATGGACCTTAAACTTGGCAGTTGGGGAGGAGTGAGTGTGGAGTCAGCAAACACTAGCTTGAAGGCGCTCAAGACAGTGCTTGCTAGCAGTCAGTGGTGTGTACTTCCTGACCTTGTTCTGTTATTGCCATGGCATTAGTGTTTCAAGTTAACAGCACCAACTTAATTTGGTTTTGTTGGGGTTTATTTTCAGGTCTCGGCATGGTTTTTCACAACCTTTACAGTCTCAGGGCTAAAGGACAAAATCCACTATGTGGAAAGCCTTCAGCAGTTGTTCACAGCCATACCGCCAGAGCAGATTGATCTCCCCCCTTTCGTCCTCGAGTATGATGCCAGGGTAAGTGATTGCATGTGGCAAGCATCGGTCTTTGCTCCTAGGTGTAGTTCTAGTGCATCTCCCATTCTGCTCTGCAAGAGCTTTAAAGGTGCTGACTTCCACAACTTAAGAATACGGAGAAAGGGAGGGTTCCTGAAGAGTCTAGTTGTTCTTCTGTGAGCAACAATTTTCTTAAACTTTTTTTCCACATAATCTAAGTAGAGGGCTTTAGTGTAATGGCAAAATTTTAACCTGCACTTTTTGCTTAAAACAGAGGCAAAACCAGGGCCCCTTTTTTACTTGATTACCTGCACAGTCCTCTCCTGGGTGGATCGTGGCAGTCACTGCCCTTGTGGAAGACAAAGCTGGGAGTACCTGTTTATTTCTACTACTATGAAGTCATCCATTGCACCAAGGTGTATTGGAGAAGACTTTTATTCAGCTGCTCATTCTGATCTCATTGCAGGAAAACGGGCCTTACTATTCTTATTATCCTCCATCCCCTGACTTGTGATCTGCAGTCCTGTGATGCTGCTGGTTTCCCGTGGATCCAACGACCAGATGCCTGCCAAAACCTGTGCATTTGCCCATATACAGAATTCAGAGAGAGGGTTTTCCTTCCCCAGCTCTGGTATTTTTTTACTGATGAGATATTTTCAAGCACTCAAGCAATCAGAGAACTTTATGCCACTGTGAACTGTACAACTATTTCAAATATATTTATCCAATGGAAAAGTTGATTTAAAGATCACTAGGTGCATTTTTTGTTATTTTTGAAGCTGTTACATTTGTTCCTGAACAGACTTTTCTGGGAAATCCATCAAAAGCACTTGATCATGCTTTTAACTATTATAATTTTCCAGCTCCATTTGTAATACCCATTTCCGACTGGTCTGTACAAATGTTGTGCAGTACCAGCCTGAAACACTGCTCATCATGGTCTGTGTTTCACATCTGATTACTTTCCCTTTCTGTTAGTGCTGATTACTTTGGTCTTGACCCAGCAAAAGTATCTGGAATTGGGAATGCCATGTCTGCAGGCTGAACAAAGCACTACAGCCAAGCCAAGATTACTTAGTACCATAAATGCTAGGTGAGCTAGGAGCCTTGATGAAGTCCCTGTCAGTCTTCATTGGATGATGTGACATGTCAGGATGCCACTACCCTCCCAGTAAGAATAAAATTGAAAAGCATTTGTGGTTTCTTTTCTCTAACGATAGTTGTTTGTGTTCTCCTTTGACATGGCCAGATGTGTTCGTATGATAAATGAATGCCATCTGCCTGAAGTACATATGGAGGGGAGGGGGAAACAGTGACTGCAACACCAACCTCTGGTGGCAGAGATTGTTTCTTAGAGATATTGGTGTCTCTCTTATTTCCTGTTACAGTGACACTCGCTGATTTTGACAGACAGGATACATGTAAGAGAGCTCAGCCACAGGGTACTTATG
This sequence comes from Stercorarius parasiticus, assembly GCA_013396915.1. NCBI lineage: Eukaryota > Metazoa > Chordata > Aves > Charadriiformes > Stercorariidae > Stercorarius > Stercorarius parasiticus. The sequence goes on from VWZL01001361.1 coordinate 596,506, forward strand.
GAACTGGAGATGAAAAATTTTTCAGCCTGCCAATGGAAAGCTAAAAGAGGAGGGAGAAGGCTCCCTTGTAAAACATAGTCAGGGGTGGCCATCCCAAATATAGAAGGATGGAATCCCTGGTAGGAAGAATGTCACAACAGTACTGAATATGAAAATGATGGTATGGTTTTAATTCTAGCTGCTTACGTGCCCTGACTTGTATCTGCTACTCTGTCTTTACCAAACTTTAGTTTTCCTTTTTCTGCCACTTCTGCGATAACTGCCTCTTTTTAAGCATAAGCAAAAGTCATTGTGAGACATCTTAGAAGGTGGTTATTCAAACCCATTGACTTGATTTGAAATAGCTATTTCTCTCCTAGTTAAAGATACTGTAAATTATTGGGATGATCAGGAAAAAAAAGTCCTCCCTTAGTCTTGGCCATCTAATTGCATGTCAACTTTTGTGTCTGCAGTCTGAAAGTTACGGCTTTTGTGAGTCAGGAGTGCAGTGAAAGATGGGCCATACTGAGTTTCCTTTCTTTCCTACCTTGGACTCCTGGTTTAATGTTGTGTTTGTACTCCACCTGTCCTCAGCATGTTGGTATGTCAGTTACGGATTAAGATAATCACTTGGCTGAGGTTTAGCAGTTATGCATATACAACATATAAAAAAACAAGTGGGTTTGCTTTTAAGTGCCCCCCAGGGTCCTTATCTGACTCCATTATCAGATCCAAGGTGCTGCTAAAAGCTGGAAACTGCAGTGCAAGGGAAAACCACCCTGGTGTTAATACTTGAGAGTGTTGCACCTTATGGTCAGTTCACATGTGATTCTTTCAGCACTTCTCTGGTGGTTTTTGAGAAGGAAATAGCATGAGTCTGTGCAGAGCAGCTACCACGTGTCCCTACCTCCTCTTTTCACCTACCTGTTTACAGCTGCCCTTGTCTAGTGACTTTTATAGCCAGCAGTGAATTTTCCATGCTTCTCTAACGATTTGTATAGCTTTCCACCCCCATTAACCATCTGCTGTTTTTCACACCCGTGGCATTTTCAGCGGGGCTGTTGCAGAATAGCCTGTGTCCACTTAAGAGGAAGATTAAAGGTGATTCAGAGCATATTGCAAAAACCAAAGTCTCAGCTTCACAGTTTTTAGATGGTTTCTGTCCCTTTAGCTCACAGATGGCTCAGAGTCATAAAACCTAAACAGTTCTTCTTAGGACTCAGTCTGCACGTTTTTCAAACCCTGATCCAGTCATTTTAAGAAATGACTTGGCTCAGTGAAGCACGAATCTGCCTCCAGAGCATTTGCAAAGCAAAAAGGAGATCTTGGCACTGTGCATCTTATTGTGTATATTTTTTCCCTTGAAAGACTTTGCTTTAATTTTTATTTTTTTTAACCCAAGTCTTGCAAATCTCAGTGGAAAGACAGACCTGCATCGTGCTGCAAAGATCCTGTATTTTCCAGTGAGTCTGGAGTTGTGGCAATTTACCAATTTGTTTGGGTTTTTTTAATGGAGACTTTTAAATGTAATATGCTGGGGGGGGGAACCAAATCATTGAAGTGCTTGGGATACTCACTGCTATTAAAATGTTTAATTGTTTAATTCTAGTATGCAAAAAATTGCATTATATCAGCTGAACTGTGTTTAGTTTAGGCTGAGGTAAGCGCTGGCATGCCCTAGTTAAGGGTGGATCCAGTGCTTTCCTCTTGAGGAGACCAGGGAGGCAGCCTGTATGTCACAACTCTCTGCATTTTAACACCTCTACCCAGTGCAGTCACTGCAGAATTAAAAGTTCTGATGAAGGTTTTATTGCCTTGTTTAAAGCTATTTCACACCAGCTGTAGGCTCAAAAGGGGAGTCTTTGTAGGGAAGTGTATTATGGTAATCATGAGTGTTGTTACTGCCACTGAAATGCCCTGTGTAATGTTGGCAGTTGAGTGACATAGCTATTGTCAGTAAAACTCAGATGTGGTGCTTGGGCATTCATTAGCCGCACCTCTTCTGAAAGCATCCTATGTTCCCTTGCTGACACTGCAATTAGATGGCTTAAGAGCTGGAGTCTGTCGAGCTGATGTCTGACCATGAACAGCTGATGCAACATTTTGGCTTACCTGTTGTTGTTCGGCCAAGGCAGAGTTTGAAGCAAATGCCAAGGCAGTAAAGTATTTAGTGGCTGTTGCTTCTGTTTCATTTCGTGCTTGTTTCTTAACCGGATGCTGTTGGAAGTAGGAAGTGGCAAAAAGTTGTGGGCAAAGTCAGAATGTCAGCTTTCTACAGGCTGTTGTGCCAGTGGGAATTTGCTGTTTACACTTGAAGCTGAGCTGCTCTCTTCCTGTGCTCTCCTGCTTACAAGATCCTAGAATGAAAACAGAACTGCTGAGTTTCTCTGTCATCTTCTCTTCCCCAGTAGTAGCCTGAAACCTTGTGTTTTTCTATTGTATGTGCCTCTGTTGCCTCAGCGTTGTGCTGAATTAGGCCTTCTCCCTGGTCTGTCCCTGAGCACTTATGTGGCTGTAGTGCTGCAAAGGATTAGCGTCCCATGGCTGAGACCAGACACTCCATGTGAAATCAATTTAGATGGTTCTGCTATTCAACAAGCTGCTATCAGCCCTTCCCCTTTGTCAAACTGAAAAACAAGAGCAAAAGGAATTATTCCCTTTCCTCGGCCTCTCTGGGATGAATCTCCTGTTACATCTGTGACCAAGCAACTGAATGAATAGTCCCAATCTGAAAGTTGTTTGCACCTCTAAGGATATTACAGAAATTCCTGAATATGTTGATTCTGGCTAAATAGGAACTGATCCCAGTGATTTCTGTTAGCAAGTGCAGTCTTGGGAGAGTAAGGGAAGTGTCAGCTGTGTTTAGGGGAGAGGGTAAGAAGAAGTCTACCTGGGACAACTCAATTTGTGATCCTCCAGTGCCAAGGAGAACAAACGCTAATACCTGGCCTGTACTCCTAGGGCAGCTGGCTCACTGTATTTTCTTCTGTCTCCCATGGGAAAGGAATCAGTCCCGAGTTAGAAGGATAAATGACTGAGTATGTAGACCAGCAACGTGCAGTCTCTGCTGCAGGCTAAGATGAAGGATATGGGTGAGCTAAAGCAGCCCTGGGCCACGCTGGAGCAGTGAGAGGTGCATGAACCTGCTGCTGCGAGGTGCTGTCTCCTTCCAAATGTTTTATGCCTCGGTATTTGGATGCAGAGTCCTGTTAGTTCATATGCTTAAAACTAAAGCAAAGCGTGTGGGGAGTGTGTTCCACCTCTGACCCCAGAGTAGATGGAGCTCTTTTCTCCAGGAGAAGGGGGGGAAAGTGCTGTGTAAAGGTTACAGACTGCAGAGATTAAAATGCCCCAGGCCCTCTGCAGCGTGGCCCCTGCCTCCTCTGAATACCAGGTGGGTTTCTGACAAGCAATCAGCTACTTGACTCTACAGTCTCTCCAAAATATTTTAAATGGCAAAACCACTCACAACATGTATAACTGAAAAAATGCCAAGATTCCTAATGCAATGTAGACATAGCTATGGGGGAGGTGGCTTTGCTTGGAAGGACATTATGTACCAAAACGAGGGGAAGGGGATTGTATCAGATGATCCACAGCAGCCTGTCTGCCAGCACAGCATCTGTTTTTAATCGGCTAATCAGATCCTGTTTGAAGCCTTTCTCAGCTGTGCTTCCCTTGAAAACCAGATTCCTCGTCCAGATGAGGCAGAGCTGCTTGCGATTACAGTGTGGTTAGCACAAGAGCAGCAAAAGTCGATGTAGAGCGTGCTCAACGCTTTCACCAAAATGTTATGAGAAGGAGCCCTTACTCCCAAGGAAGCTGTAGGCAGCAGAGCCTCTTCTCCTTCACTCCTCCCATCTGCTGGAGGAGTCTTATTCTCCCCTTTTTTGGGGGTGAGGAGAAAAAGGAAGATTGTTAAATGCCCACCCCCTGTGCTCTGGAAGGAAGAGCAGCCTGAGGCTACTCATGCCATTACTGGCTCTAGAAGGATCAGTATTGGAGGAGGCCCCTGAACTGTTGCTTGATGCAGTTCTGTGTCCTCCTCTAATACTGATACTTCTGCGTGGAACTGGTTTTAGGAGTGAGATGTTGCTTTGTAGCCAGGGAGTCAGTAACAGCATGAGTAGCCTGAGCCAGGTTCTGGAGAGGCTGTATCTGGACTAGAAACCCAAGACAACATACGCACCAAATCTGCATTGTGTCTACATTAGTCAGTGTGGTTCTGATTCATCTCTGCCTGGTGCCTGCCGTTGAATTGCTGCCTACATAATGTGATTTCCAGATCGCCCATAAGGATGGGAAAATGTGATAGGCTTAATCTCAGTCCTTTGGGAAGATCCTGTAACTCCCTGAATACTACAATGAATCGCAAACGCTCATAAGAAAGGCTCAGCGTGATTATTTTGCTCTTGCTGGATTGTTTGGGTTTTTTTCAGAAAGCGATGAAAAGCACTTTTTAAGCAGTTGATATGGAGAATTACTGACTTAGTTGTTGACCTTTTAATGAAACTCACCACCTCTGCTGGGACCAACTGCGTGCCCTGTCGCAGAGCAGTAGATGTACATCTTTTCCACATAAAAACCTGTGTGCCTGGAACCTTCAAGAAAGGTGGTTCCTGAGTATGGCTGGGGAACACTTTGGGTGGGATGGTCTTCATGGTTACTGTAAACCTGAGCTGCTACCCAAGCTGTGGTTCTTACCTGGCATGTGGTTACACCATCTCCTGAGTAGTTAGTGCAACTGGTCTGTAATCTGGCCTTCTGCTTGAAGACAGGGGTGGAGATGAAGTTTCCAATGTGGCTGTAGGCTAAGTAGAGCTATTTTATCAACAGGATGAAGACAATTGAGTCTTGTTTGTAGGATCACTTCAGTTTGTAGCATGACACTGTTAACAAACTCACCCCTACCATAAAGCAACACTGCACAAACCCGGACAGATGTATCGGTACGTGAGTGTCCTGCAGTGGGGTTAGGTGCACAATCCTGCAGAACGTGCCTAGTGTTGTCCATGCAGTTTACCATGCTTATTTCCTAGAAAGTGCTGCTCACAAACTCTCTCACCAGAATGTTTGCATAACAAGGAGCTTTTAACTCATGTTTTAAAAGATTAATAACAGCAGCTGGCTGGTGTAACAACTTGGACACACTTAGACATTGCTAATGGTTTGGCAGGGAAAGCCGTATTGACATCATCTGAACAGGTTCGCTTCATTGCAAGTAAGATTTTACCCTCTCTGCCCAGAAAGGGCATTTCAAAGGTGGCTTTGTATATCACAGAATTGCCTAGGTTGGAAGGGACCTTTCAGATCATCTAGTCCAACCATCAACCTAACTGACAAAAACCATCACTAAACCAGATCGAAGACTAACACTAGCGAACATCGTCACAAGAACAGGGAAAGTGCAATGTGGCCCCTTGACTGAATCAGTAGTGACAGTAAAGGAAGTGTCTGGCTGGCGTTAGCTCTGCTGGTTCTCTGGCTCACTGATCCATCAGCATCCTCTTCATTAGATCTTGCTGAGTTGGGTTTCTACCGGAGCAGTGAGCCACCACGTGCCTGCTGGATCGAACACAAGGGAAATGGCCAAAGCGTGCAAGAAAAAGTGTGCAGTTTGGGGCAGGTGGATCCGTAGCAAATGAACCTACTCTTCTCAGTAGCAGCCAGCAGCAATAACAGGTGAAATGTAACCAAACTCTGCCCTCGGAGTCGCATACATCCTATGTGGATTCAGGAGTTCCTAAAAACCTTTAGGCCACCTCCTCAATAAGCTGCAAGGACCTGGAGATAAGCTAGCAACAGATCCCGAAAAAAGTCACTGACCCAGCCTGGCAGGTGCTCCCCCTAGCACAGAAGAGTGGAGAAAGAAACTTCAGACCCCAAGGTCACTTGAATCTGCAGCCAGCAGTACGTAAAGCCTGATCAGAGCAGCCCCTCAAACCCTTTGAGTCTGCAAGGCGGGGGAAAACTGACAGAAAACTGCTGGCCATAGCTGAAACTCTCCCTGGAAGTGCTCTGCACTGCAGGCCAGGGGTACTCCCCCTTTTCTGGTCCCAGTGGGCTTCAGAGGGCTCTTCCAAAGGTGGTGGGACAGCAGGATATTTCAGGAACATGAGCCCCTCTGGTTTGTTATGAAAATGCATCCAGAAGCTCGTACACACTGTCAGTATGAAATGTGAACTTGGTAAGAAGTTAACCGAGCAGAGACCAGCTGATGGTCAACAGCATGGTCAGAACGACAACATTAAACAAGAATTTCTGTAAGTCCAGAGCCGTAAGGAATATCACTAAGCAGAATCATTGCTCTGTTATGAGACTAGATAGGAGCATTTGAAAAGTGCAAACGTATTCTATGGTAACAGTAGGATAGCTTATTTGCTTATTTTGGCAGATCCCAATTAAGTAGTTAACATTAAAGGGAAATGCTCCATGTCCTATCTTGGTAGTTTTGTTTGCCCTTGAGCATCCCTTTGAACTTAACTCTGTTACAGCAGTATACCAAAGCAATTTTGAGGGACTGATCCAGGAATTTAAAAAAAAAAACCACGAAATTTTAAACCCTGACAAATTACGACCCCAAAGCACAGCACGTAGACATGTTCTGCAGCGTGGCTGATGCAGCAGCTGCTGTCAGTGGGACTTGCTGATGTCCCAGCTCAGGACAGCAGAGCCTGGGGGCGTGGGATGGGTACACAGCACAGCAGAGCGTACCGAGCCCCAAAGAAGATGGTGGAGTTTGTGCAGATGGAGTGGCTGCGAGCAAGATGCCCTTTTAGATATTTTTGGAGCCATTGATGCAGTTAGGCAAATTCTCCTCTGCTGCATCACATTTAAATGTTTCGCTCTTATGTGCTGCGATCATCACTGTTACCATTAGTGAGCAAAACCAATTAAATAGACATTACAGAAGCAACGGTGCAGAAATAATTTCACAATTAGCAATGAGCCTTCAAAGCAGGTCGCTAAAAACAGATTCTGGGGCTGCCCCCTGCAAAACCCATTGCTCCCTCCTGCCCCATCCTTCAGTGACTTCTTTCGAAGGGGCTTAAAGTGCAACAGAAGAACACCTGGGTTGGAAAGGCACGTCGGTGCTTGCTGTTGGATGCAAGTTATTTTATTGATTCAGACAGGTGTCAAGCAGTAGAACCAGAAACAGTCCTTACACCTGTGGAAATTACATTGCAGAGTTAGTGGCAAGGGTTTCTGATGGAGGACTACTTCATGAACCTGGTCTTACCCAGGCTCCCTGCCTGAGGCAATGCTCATCAGCAGGCCCGAAGAAATACTCTGCAAACCTGGAGCAACCAGCAAGGATGACAGGGGCAGCAAGCAGTTCCAGTGGTGCCCCATCCCATAGCATGGCTCGGTGCAGTTTTAAACCACCATCACCATTAAATGATGTTGACTCTACACACTTCTTGGGGTTTGGGGTTTTGGCTTGGGGTTTTTTGGGTGGGGAGGAACTGTTTAGGAGCTCCCTGAACTCTTCAGTCGTTCTTTGATGTGTCATGGGGTCCATGAATTGAGTGCGTGCCCGCACCTCAGCACCGTGGGAGAGATGGGTGCCATGCCCAGGGCAGCACTGCTCCCAGCTCTCCACGTCCGGCTGCCAGCGCCCCACACAGTCTAAACAGCACAGGGTTTGCTGTGCCTGGCAAATCCCAAGAGAGGAGCAGCTGCAGCAGCTCCAGGACCGCGGTAGAGGGATGTGCACATGAATCCACAGAGAAATATTCTTTTCTCCTGGCACTATAACAAGCCCTAATGAGAAGCAGCCCACCCGAGCTTTTGAAGAATGAACTCACCAGGAGACTCCTCTGCTCTGATCAGCCTCCAACCCTCTCATCCGCTTAGGAGAAATAATAAACTGAGACATACAAGTTATTTTCATACGCACAGTTGAGTAACCCCAGGACCAGGCAATGCAACAAGGAGCCTGCAGAGCCCTGAGAAACTCTCCTGGTCCCTTTGGAAAGATGTGGGAGGGGGCAGGGACAAGGGGACAGGGTGCTCTGCTTCCCAGGGCCCAAAACCAGGCATGGCACTGGCAGTGCTGCTATGGCAGAGGCAGCCAGGTCCTGGGCAGCTTCTTGGCACTAACCAGAAAACCAGGCAGAAAGCACAACTTTGAGAATGTTATTGGATGACCCAAGCTATGATACTGATGACTTTTTTGTTTTTATCTTAAATTTTAATTATTTCACTTTTTGAAATGTTTTTCCTTTAACTTTTGCTTTGCTGCTGGCAGGCACCTATTTGAAAGGTCACATCCAGTCAGCTTCCTCCCATCCTATTCTTTTTCCACTTTCCAAGCTAAGTAAGGCAGATTTGACTTTCCATTCTTAAAAAAAAAAAAAAAAAAGAAAAAGAAATTATCACAAAACCATTTGTTTGCCCAAGGACACCAGATGCCAGGAGCAGCAGCACAGTGAATGGAGAACCGTGGTCCTGAATCCGGTCCCTCATCCCCGCCCCTGGCACTCCTCTGGCCAGGCACGGGGAGCTGTGGTACCAGCTGGGGACAGGCTTTGGCCCCTGGGCTGAGGCGGAGGGAAGCCGAGCAGCTGCTGCCGCAGGGCTGCTTTGGGGGGGCAGCTCTGATAGGGGTGACCCTGAGCCCGGCCATGCCTCAGAGAGGCACCGAGCTGCGGAGGATTGTGGGAACGGGCCACACGGGCCCCGTGGCAGCCAGGCTTTTTGCAGATTTCTGCTCAAGCTGTTGGGCCCATGGCGCGCAAATGCAATTACCTCTTTTTTTCCAAGACCATTTGAGCAACAATACAGCTATCCCCTTTCTTTTCTTTTTTTTTTTTTTTCCCTTCCCACAATGCTTTAACAACAAAAGCTCTGTTAGCATTTTGCAAAAGCTCCCTCGGCCAGGCAAAGCCAGCGGTTGAACATGCAGAAGGTTTTTTGAGGCAAGTTTCAATCTTTCCCAAGATACAAACTGTACCAGGTAAGCCGAAGTGTCCTCCCCGGGTAGAAAAAGTGGAGTGAGTCAGCCCTTTGCAATGTCACTCCCAGGGGCAAAGACATGGCGATGATAGTCACTTACAGTCTCCAAAAGGTCACAGGCGATTTGTGGCTTTGTGCGAGTTTTATTTGTTGTAGGGCTTTTGCTTTCTGGTTTATAAAAAACCCAAAGTAGCCAAGAAGGAGTTTGGGTTGTGGGGGGTTTTTAATCCTGAGCTGGGTTCTCTTTGCATGACCAGCTTTCCCTAACATCTCCTTTCTCCCTCCTGTTTCCCACAAGAAGACAGTTAGATAAGGACAAAGATGGAAACCTTCTCCATTGCTGGCTGAAGCAGCAACTGCTCTTTGAATTTTCACATAAAAAGCTTCTTCCGACCCTTGCCAGACATCTGGAGACAACCGGCTGCTACAAGGAACCAACATAAAACATGTACGATTCGAATCGTTTGATTGACTAAAATATTTTTGCCTCTTGGTTGCTCTTGTTTTTCCCCCTTGCTTGGGTTGTGTCAAATCCATCTTCTACACCACCGGTACTGGGCAAAGTCTTCCAGGAAAAAGAGAGCAATTAAGACCTAATTTCCTAAATAAAAAAAAATAAACATCCAAAAAGAAGAAACCCAAGTCTGCCAATGTTGCAGATATTTGTGTCTGCTTCTAAAGAAACAAACAACCAAAACCATCCCCCCAAACAAAGCAACTGTTCTTCCTCCTCCCCCTCCCAAGGCAGGCTAGAAAGCCAACTCTCTTTTCTGTTTTAATGCTGCTTTTCAAAGAAAAAGGAAGTTTTCAAGTTGGAGACAGAATGAAATGGGATAATTTATGCCAGCATTTTGTGCTGAGACTTCCAAAAAGCTTTAGCCCACCATTTTAGAGAAGCGCAGACCCATAGGGATTATGCCCCTACCTGGCAAATCATTGGAGGCAATAAATAAAGGAGAGGCAAAGACACATTTAGATAAAACAGAAACCCGCGGACTGTAGCCTGGGGATGCCTTCCACAGAGCAAATGCCATCATCTCACGAACACGCAGTTCCTCTTCGACACCCCAGCATCTCCCACGCTGTCACAACTGTACCAACCCCTTCCAGCCTAGGAGCAGCACACAGCAGCTCAGTAGACCCCTTTTCTTAATTATTTTTGGTGCACTTTAACTGGCGGTCCTAATTGCCCGGGCCAGGGGCACCTGCCCCAGCAAAACCTGCCCAGCAGGCTCTGCCGCAGGAGCGATGCTGGTGGCGACCGGTGGAGCCGGCACGTTTGGCAGTGGCTGGTGGGCGCCCAGTCGGTGCCACGGCCCGAGCAGCGCAGGCACAGCCCGGGATGCTGGTGCTCAGGAGAGGGGTTGGTCCAGCTGCTGCCTCCCTGGGGACGCAGCTCCTGCAGCATCCTGAAACACGAAGTGACTCTTGAGTTACAGCATAAGCTCGGGGCTTGTTTTGCCTCCCTTTTCTGGGATAAATACCCAGGTCTCGCAAGCCCGGGGACGTGTGCCAGGGCAGCGAGCATTGCCAGCGGCCGGATACACGTGCTAAGGGTCTCTCCAAAAAGGCTGCAGCTGGGGAAAGGGTCCCATCCTGGCACAGAGCCTCACCTCACTGCTTCCTCAAGGTCTTTTCAGGATCTTTTCCTCCAGGACAAAACATCAACAACCTTGCGCACAGCTGATGTTTAGTCTGACCTCCCTGCTGTGTCTCCAGCTGCTGCCTCGCAGGGATCGCTGGCTCTCAGGCAATTTGCATTGCAGAGCTTGCAGGCAGCGACTGAGCTGTGAGGTTATAGCATGCTCTTAGCTCTAGCTCTGGCTCCCCTGAAAAGCCAAGAGTGATTGCCATTGAAGCAGCTCCTGGTGTTGCCAGAGGACTGGCACCTGGCATGGGACAGAGCAGCCAAGAGGCTCAGCCAGCACCGTGGACTTGATCAGATGCACCATGGCTGCCATCCATAGCTGCCAAACTCTCTGAAAAACTCTGACTTCTCTTCAAAGAGTCCCTTCCTGTTGCAAAACAGATAGATCGGCCAAGTGAGCACGTTACTTGTTCCCTCCACTGTGCTGTACTGCTCAGACATGGGTACACAAACCTGCCTGGCATCACAGAGACCTTTCGGTAGGACCACGAATTGGGCTGTTTGGCATTCCCAAAGGATAAAGTGCCTCCAGGGGCCACATGCACTGATATTTCAGATCAGGTACTGGGATGGACTATGAACAGCTCAAAAACTTCCTAAGCTGGTAACTAGTTCAACCCACACCCACACATTGTTCCTCCAGGGTGGACAGGAACCCAGCCACCCACTCCGCCAGCCCAAGGCTCCCCAGGGTGGGACAGGGATGAGCACCACCAGAGCAGGGTGTGGGCAGCACTGGGCACATAGAGGACTGGATTCAGGTTTGGGAAACAGCACTGTCAGGCCACTAAATAGCCATGCATGGAGACGGTGCTGCATGAGCCATGGACCCCGTTGTAGGATGCCGCTCCAGCAGTGGGCACCCAGCCGACACTGGGATGGTGGCTCAGTCCGTCAGCAGGCTGACCCAGGGACAGAGCTGCACACAGAATCATAGTCTCATAGAATAGTTTGTGTCAGAAGAGACCTTTAAAGGTCATCTAGTCAAGCCTCCCATGAGATGAGAAGGGACATCTTCAACTAGATCAAGTTGCCCAGAGCCCCGTCCGACCTGACCTTGAATGTTTCCAGGGATGGGGCATCTACCACCTCTCTGGGCAACCTGGTCCAGTGCTTCACCACCCTATTGTAAAAAATTTCTTCCCTGTATCTAGTATAAATCTACCCTCTTCTAGTTTAAAGCTGTTACCCCTTGTCCTATTGCAACAGACCCTGCTAAAAAGTTTGTCCCCATCTTTCTCATAAGCCCCCTTTATGTACTGAAAGGCTGCAGTAAGGTCTCCCCAGAGTCTTCTCTTCTCCAGGCCGAACAACTCCAGCTCTCTCAGCCTGTCTTCATAGGAGAGGTGCTCCAGCCCTCTCGTAATTTTTGTGGCCCTCCTCTCAGCCTGCTCCAACAGGTCCATGTCCTTTCTGTGCTGAGGACTCCAGAGCTGGACGCAGTACTCCAGGTGGGGTCTCACCAGAGCTGAGTAGAGGGGCAGAATCACCTCCTTCGACCTGCTGGCCACTCTTCCTTTGATGCAGCCCAGGAGATGGTTGGCTTTCTGTGCTGCGAGCACACAGTCCTTGGTCATCCCCAGCTTTTCGTCCACCAGTACCCACAAATCCTTCTCAGCAGGGCTGCTCTCAAGCCCTTAATGTGGGATTTCGCTGCTGTGTGGCATTTTACTTGCAAGTCAACCACCAGCTCCCTGGAGAGCCGGAGAGTTTGAGGGCATCATAAGCCACCTCTACTTAGAGAACCTCACCCAATTCAGCTAGCCACCTGGGTGCAGCTCCCTTCCGCCTGCCTGTGTCAAACCCTGTGACTGCAGGCAACCACACTGACCGGCATGGATGGAGGCGGAGCAGAGCCCCACTGCAATGGACTCTCTGCTGGCCACAACCCCCAGCTATCCACTGGTGCGCAGGTCAGAACACAAAACTAGGGGAAGGAGTGATTTTGTGGGGTGCAGGAGCACCGGAAAGCAACACGACACATTTCTTATCTCAGGGGTGCAGTGGCAGCTCCACTTCCCACGCTGTCTGCAGGCACGAGGGGAGAAGAAGTGGAAGATCAAGACCAAAGCATCTTGCAGAAAAGAGGTAGCTGCGGAGTCCCCCGTCACTCACGCCCTCCCCAGGAAACACCTGGTTTGGGCTTTGGTCGGGAGCCTGAGGTGCCGTATATGTGCAGGAGGATGCGGCTGGTTTCTCTCTCCTTTCCTCCCTCCCCTATTCAGTACGTTATCAGCACCTGGGACGCTACGAAAGCTTTCACACAGGCTGCACCTGGCCCTCCAACTTTGTCCCAGTTTAGCTGCCGTGTCCTCACACAGACCTGCTGTTCTGAGTCAGAAAAGGGCACTGAGAGAGCAGCTATTTCCAGACACAAGCCTTGTTGTACCACCACCCGGGTTCAAAAGCAGCCAGCCCGGCTGATGAAGCAGGTCAGGAGAGGGATATGCTTCACAGGACACTGACAGCTGCCAAGTGTCCTGGCTTCGGTATAACCAGTAGGCCCCTGTTTCTGAACATTTTCCCTTTTGGCTCCAGCTCCGCAGGAAAGATGGCCAGGGTGATGGCACAGCCACGATGGCCATGGTGCCTGCTGCCCATGCTGCTGTTGCGCCAACAGGAAAGCCAAGCACGTGTGATGCCTCCAACAGAGAGGGTCTTCTTCTGAGGCTGCTGATGTTCTGGTGGTCCCTACCTGAGCACGAGCCAGCTTTTGCCTAGATCCAGCCCTAGGAGAGGTGTAAACCTGGCCCTAGGTTCAGAGGTTCCCCTTTCCATTTTCTCAGGCTATGCCCGACATACAGCTACCTCATTCCAAGGTGTGCCCAAGCGTACAGAGAGCTACAGGTGGTTCTCCTCATGCAGCCTGCCTGGGATGGCCAGGGAGCCCCAGCTCATCTCTTACAGCAGCTCCCTGTGGGCTCAGAGGGGCAGCAATCATAAGCACAGACCCCGTTAGCACTGATGGGCACTCAGCAAGCCAAGCCGTGCCAGGGAGGGAATGCTGGGCAGCTGCGACCCTCCCCATAATGTCTTCCAGGGGCTGACAGAGAGACTGAAGCCTCCTTGGCTCACAGCATGCTTCACGAAGCCAATCCTTCCACTGTCTGAAAGCTGTGGCCAGACCTGTCAGAGAGGACAAGCTGGGCTGAATCTGGCCAGTAGCTGTGTTTCAAACAACGTTACTCATCCCCTTGCTGAAGAAGCAATGGGCTGGATGCAACTCAAATGTCAGTGTTTATAGGAACTCCAGCTGCCTAACTTATTGTTGTGGAGGTGAGGGGGAACCTCCAGGCTCCAAAGCTTTATTTCAAGCCACTCCATCTTTCTCCTGTGATAGGAGACTCCTGTGATATGGGGAGCTGACTTCCTTGCTGGAGCTCCATCTCTGCTGGCTCCTTCTGCAGAGCAGGAGGAGGGGTTGTGCGGAAGAGATACACAGCCCCTTAACTGTTGGTCCACGAGCCAGCTGCAAGGCTGCTCCAAAATGCTGGCTGGGATCACACTCAGCTATTTCAGTAGCAGCACTGGAGCTAGCAATGGAGATGGGGAGGAGGTGGGGGCTGGCTGCAGCGACTCTGCTGGAGGCAAGGGACTTGCACAGCACGGGGACGTGACACCATGCAGGGCACTGTAAGACTCCTGTCCTGCATAGCAACAAGCTCTCTGTGACGGTCTGTTTTGCTACGCGTTGTCTAAATTGGGCCCTGTGGCCAGCACCAGCTTCCCGCTGAGAAGCCAAGGTAAGGGGAAGCGAAAGCCGCAGGGACCGTGACACCTGCTCTGCCTCACTGTTCTGATTGTCTCTCTCTCTCAGGAAACCTTGAGTTGCTATATTTGAGCACAGATTACATTCTGACTCTGTTCTTATCCTTGTTTGTGAAGTTTGACTGAGTTCACACACTCCTGTGTACACAACTTGCCACCCTCCTGCTGCCAGGGAGTGCTCACAGCTGGCTGGGATCCCCCCACACCGCAGGGACACAGGCTCCCGGGGAGGATGCAAATGCTGTCCCCAGGCTTTCTGCACCACTGACATACCGTCACACCCACAAAACTGGAGAGGAGCTGCTGAGAGCCCAGGCTGGGCACAGGCACGCCATCCGAATCCCCCCTACGCTGCATGGCGAGAGGTGCCCATAGATGGAGGGTATTGGCCCATGTTCCGCAGAGCAGAGCACCCCTCTAGAAAAGTCAGGGAAGCTGCAGTGGGGAATCTGCAACAAAAGAGGGAGAGGACAGGGCTAAAGTCATCCCCGATGCTGAGCAGTCCCTGCAAAGGGGTGTGAAGGGACAAGCAGAGGCCATAAGGGTCAGTGTCTATGGGAACAGGAAGGAAAAGAAAGGAAAGCCGCTAAGCCACAGGCCATCGTGGGTGGCTGGGCTCCTGAATTCCCTGTTGTCCCTCATCATCAGCATCTTCTTGTTCCTAAGGGCATACAATGATTTTTCCACTCTAGGAGTCTTGCCAGCCTGGGGAGGGGTCTTCTGCAGTGTGAACCCTCGCCCTCTTCTCTTCAATCCCAGACCATTGCTAGTTTTTCCTCTCCGTCTATTTTCCTACTACCATTTAAGAGACCTTTAATTCTCCCAGGTGTCAAAGGGCACTCAAGTCAACTTAGTGACTTTCAAGCCAACCCTCAAGTCCCCCCACCCTTTTTCTCCCCAGTGAGAGTGGGACACACTGGAGGGAGGCAGCTGAGTTGGACAGTTGAGTCCTCTTTGCCTGGGGGCACATAACCCAGTTAGGTCTTTTTCTGCAGCAGAAGAAAAATCATCTGCGTATCCAGTTCCTTCCTCCCACTGACATTTCCGTGGTCAGGCTGATCTAGTCCTGACCTCTCTATCCTTAGTTACTTATTCTCCCTTTTGATATTTTTTGTCTTCTACAAACTCACAAGAACCCATACAGCATGGCCTACCCATTATTTTTCTACCACATGTCAAGGGGATTAGAAGTTACATGTTGACATACTGCCCAAACACTGCTCTGAGATCATATGTGGTCTCTGGCCCCAGAGAGCAAGCAGACTGAAACAGCGCAGGGAGCTCGCACTCTAACACACCAGAAGAGAAAGAGGAATGTGCTATTCAAAACCAACAGCCAGGTAAATGTTGCCTTTTAAATGTTCTCAGCTGGCAGTGAACAAGTCCCTACAGATTTTTGATTAGCGTACACTGAGCGTTAGGTGGGAGCTGAGGTGGGGAAGCTTTTCATCTCATATTTCTTCTATTATAGCCCTATTCCCTAGTTATCTTTTCTGTGTAGCTGCCTACTATATAGGATTTGCCTTGAGACTTTTAGTTGTCTGTGCTTTTTGAGGAAGAAGTGAAGGAATCCTTGCAAATCCATGCTGCAGAGGTGAGCCTGAAGGGAAACAAAATAGTAAGGTCCCAAAGAAAGGGACTTCACTGTGTGACTATTACAATTTTCTTCTCTTTCCTTCTCTTTTCAGGTCTCCACCCACAAATCTGGGATTAAAATGCTTTCTTCTCTCATGGCAGAAGGCAAATTAATTGATCCTTATGCGACTTTCACAGTGAAAGAATCCACATGAAATGGTATTAACCACGTGTGACTGAGAGGCTAGTATACATGTGCCATAGCTGTGAGTAGGTGGATGTGCCAGTATTTGTGTAGGCGACAGGTACAAGAAAAGCCCTGAGATGGGTGGAAATGAGCCTTCATCTTCCCTTCATATATCTCATCATAGGAGAATGTGAGGTTGACCTGCAAGCTCCGGAGAAGTTTCGTTTCAGACATGCTTTGAATGGAAAGTCTCCAACTTCAGTTGTTCCATTAGCTGTAGGCTGGTGCTTGCTCAGGAAGCAAAGACCCAGCTTCAACACTTGCTGCCTGACCGTGCCCTCACTGAGCTCAAGAAGGAGGCTGTCTTCAGAAAGACTGGTGGAAAGAGGTCTTGGAGAATAAGTACTCCCTCTAGAGCTTTCCATTCAGATCGGGATCACAAGGAACATGGCAGCTCAGCTTGCTGAGCTCCCCATCCTCTTCCTCCCCAGCCAACCATCCCCATCGCGTCTCTGCCTCATTTTTTTGAGATTCCTCCATCAAGAGAGGAAGCTCTTCAGGGAGAACTAACTCAAGGATGTGTACAACACCGAAACTCCCTTCGCCCCATCCCCCCCACACCTTCCATACCACACCCCCGGGGGGTGGCGGGCCCTTCCCCGCCGGGCGGGCCGGGTCGCTGTCCGCGGTGCTGAGCGCCCGCCGCCGCCGCACCCCGGGGCTTTCCGGGGCGCTGGCGGTGGGGGGACGGGACACCGGGGGGCACCGCCGGCGAAAGGAAAGTGTCTGCTCCTTGGGTGAAGCCGGGTGATGGGGAAAAAAAATCACACACACACCCCAAATAAACACAAAAAAACCCAAACCCACCCAAACAAAGAAACAAAAAACAGGAAAAAAACCATCAAACAAACAAAAAAACAATTAAAAAACTAAACTAAAAAAAAAACATACAAAAATTGTAATTTAACATTGGAAAACGAGTTTGAGGCATGACTTTCTCCACTCCATACCAGCTCAGGGGTATGGTCATCTTCCAACCCTGAAGGTACAAAATGATTACGAGCCAGACCTCTGTGTACTTCACCACATACTCAGTCCATTTTCCGAACCAAATTCCCTAGCCACTGAAGGAGAAGGCGCCCTGATGAACTTTGCAGCAGCCTGAATAGCAGGGCGAAAGTGTAAGGGTTGAGGAGTTTCAGAAAACTGCTTCTGCAAGGATACATAGTTAATTACCCTTACAGATTTCAACAAGCCGGACTCTTTACAGACATTTCCTATTACAGTCCTTCCAGGCCTCTCTCTGACTGGGAATGAATACAAACCATAAAATGAGACACATGGCAGGGGTGGCCAATTTATCAATAGCCCAAACAGGCACGTGCAGCTGCTGAACAGGTGCGTGATGTGTATAAAAGGTGGCAGGGATTAATAGAAAATGATTCAGGGATTCACCCAAAGAACACAGCAGGCATGCACAATGAGTAACTGCTCATTCATTGAGGCAATTAATCAGAGACAAAATCAGAGGGGAATGGTTTATCTGAGCCTAAAAATGGGCTTTAAAATGCCTGCCTCTCTTCTCTCTTACCTGTAGAGCCCATGTTTCTCCAAAATGACAAATCAAAGCCAAAAGTTTTCCTTAATAGCAATATTTATTTAGGATGAAGTGAACTGGGTTTGGTGGTAGCAGGAACTGCTTTAGAAACTTTGGGGGATAAAGTTTATTGGCTAAGTTGGGCAGGAGTTAAATAACAGGACATACGTTCCCTTTTACAGACAGCATCACAGATCTGAACATCAGTGATCAGTAACTTTGTCGTGTTTACTCTTTAAAAAAGCCTGTGACATCATCAGTGACATTTAGTACCCATAGCACTAAACACATAGGAAGAAATCTTTTCAATACTCTTTGAAGACAAAAGTTCAAAACAAATTATTTCACGTATATTTCCTAATGGGAACACTGCCTTTACAGCCTTGAGTTACATTCTCTAAAGCATTGTGTCAGTCTAAAATACAGGTAGCATGTACATGAAGCATTTTCAAAGATTCTTGCCTTACAATATTTTAGAACAAGGTTTTCTGTGCTCCAAATCCATTTTATTTCTCAAGCAGGCAGAGTGTGTAAAGCAAAGTCTCTCTCATGTACCAGCCTCATTGCTCAGTGCAGTGATCTACTAGGTCCTGTTTCTTCTATATGGGGCAGGGAAGTGAGAAGAGGAGGAGAGATGACATCAGAAGAAGTTGTTCACACAGTCCACCACTGTTTTAAGTTCTGAGGCCAAGGTGACTGAAATTCAAGGAACTACAATAACACACTCCCCCTCCCAACATCATGCCTCACCTTCCCCCTTTCCCAGCACTGAAACCTTGCTGTAGGAACAAAAGAAAAAAAGACTCTCAGATATAAAGATGGTTCTAGAAAGCTCTTCTGCAAAGCTGTAATTATTTAAAGCTGTCCACATAAAACTGTTCTAAGGAGCACCTCCCTGTGTGGGTTTTTTTTAATACTATGTAAAAAGTAGAAAGTATGCACAATCACCTTTTCATTACCGTAAAGGAAGACTTCTTCTTTAGCAATGTGACTTATTTTATCTATTCAGATTCACAGAATCACAGGATGGTTGAGGTTGGAAGGGACCTCTGGAGATCATCTCATCCAAGGCCCCTGCTCAAGCAGGGCCATCTAGAGCCAGTTGCCCAGGACCATGTCCAGATGTCTTTTGAATATTTCCAATTGTACAAGCCACTTTCAAAACTGGAATCATCACACTGGGCAGCAAATACTGCGTCAACACCATTTGCATGTAAAAGTCTGGCCTCCATCAAGACACTTGTGAAGGTCCTCAGATGTCACAGTTTCATTCAGGATGGTCCATCTGAAAGATGTTGTAATGAGTTGGGTGTCAGTCTCTGTTCCCAAAGAGCAATAGGGTGAGAGAAAATGGCCTCGAGTTGTGCCAGAAGAGGTTTAGATTGGATATTAGAAAAAATTTATTCACTAAAAGGATTGTCAAGCATTGGAACAGGCTGCCCAGGGAAGTGGTTGAGTCGCCACCTCTGGAGGTATTTAAAAGATGTGTAGACATGGCACTTAGCAACATGGTTTAATGGTGGAGTTGGCAGAGTAAAGTTAACAGTTGGACTCGATGATCTTAAGGGTCTTTTACAACTTAAATGATTCTATGATTCTATTACTGCTTTTTCCCCCCATATCTAATATTCTGCATATCTGCTTCTACTTGCTGCCTTCATTGTAGTTCAGTACAATGACTTTCAGTTAAACCTATCATCTCTCTTGAATGTGAAAATATAGTTCTTTGGCTATCAAATGTATTCTTCCTGAAGAATTTTCCCCATTTTAAAACATTTTTTTTCCTCCACAAAGTTTTCTTCCCATCTGTTTTACTCAGGATTCCCTCCTGTTGGGGTATTAGGCTTTTAGAAACATCACATCAAACCACTAGCAGGAACACCCCATTTCACATCCTGAAGATTTTTTCTTGGAAACCCCTTTCCAGACCTGCTTCCAGAGCCCTGAACCCCTCCTGGCTGAACTAGTCTCACCTGTATGGTCACCAGGCACTTCTCAGCACTGACTGGTTTTCTCCTGCTGGCTCCTAAATGTTTTGGAGTTATTTTGGAGTAATTGTGGAGTCATTTTTACTTGGAAACAGGGGAGCTGTTGAAGTCCACAGAGCTGACAATGACTTCACCCAACTGTGGACCAAAGATAATTGGAGAAAAATTATTAAAAGCATGGGTTAAACAGGCTCAAAAGATGTGAATCATTCTCCTCTGATAGACCTCTGGTCTCTGAGTCAGACTTTCCCCCTGAACCCTCTGCTTCTGCCATCACAGCAGGGCTTTCTGGCACATGCACAGGCGTGGAAAAGACAAAAGCCGAGACAAGTGGGTCGCTCAACTTTAGGGGAGACTGGAAGACAGATGATGTAAAGATTTGTCTTCCCTGCAGGAGACGTCTCCACCCTGCTCCCTGCAGGTCTTTGGCTGGAAGAGTTGCTAACACCCGGCTTCACACGGAGCAGAGAAGGAAACTCAAGCAACCTGCAAGAATGGACCAATGATGTCATCACAAAAAAGGAGTCACAAGAAAGGAAGAAATGCCTTCAGTGGTCTGGGAAGAAAATTCCTGGTATTTTTCTCTGATTTCTGGCAATTTGAGGTAAGACTCTACTTGACCTTTTTCAGTTGTCTGTGGTGTAGATATCTGAGCCAGTCGCTCCAGCATTTCTTCTTAGTCACGGGAGAGACATGGACAATTTTAGACCCCAGTGATCTCACACTACAGCACAGCTTGTCAGGAGAGGACAAGGCTGAACAAAGGTTTCCAAAATGTATTCCCAACAAAGAGCATGTGCACATAAACCATCACATTCTTACAGCTTGTTCTGGTACACCTGACACGACAAACAACAGCTTTTCTCTTTCCTGAACCTCATACCCACCATGCCGCGTTGACCTCAGCCAATGCATGGGTGCACCAGCCCCTTGTAGAACTAATGCCGTAAATACTAACCAGAGGCTGAGTTTGGACCCCAGCTAGCACCAGGCCTGACAATCAAAAAAGCACCAGACAGGTTTTGCAGCCAGGCACCAGCACCACAGGCTGCCTTGTCTCACAGTAACCCCCTGGGCTCAGGACACAAGGCTGTATGAAATGCTATCAGCAACTTATTTTAGGTGGCCGTAAGTCAGGAGCCCTCGGCCAAAATAAACTCTTAGGCTTGCTCCAATGCATTTATTTTTAGAAAAGAATTTATAGAAATGAACTTTCATGAAAGCAAAATATTATTGTGAGCCTGTGCAATATTTCACCATGATTTTTCTAAAGAAAAAGTGGTCTACACAGTGGAGCTTAAAAAGCAAAACATCAGTCTGAATAACAGTCACACCTATATTTTGCTGTACTCATCACCAACGACCAGAATCTCCAGGTGATATCTGGGAGCCAGGGTACAACTGGCACCTACCTGAAGAAAAATTAAAATGATAACTATTTAATAAAAGTAAGATGCTGGTTCTTTAAAAATATTTTCCATAATAAGAGTCCTTTGAGCTTTAAAAAACAGTTCTTTACATGTTTGTTTACAACATTTATACAATATTTACACCTTATTTTCGCAGTGCTTCAGTTCTCTGCTAACTCTGTACTGTGAGAATGAAGATTTGGTTAAAGTCTAGGTAATGTGCCAGCACTCCGGCATGTCTGGATTCTCAAGAATCCATTGCTACGGAAATAAAAAGGAAATTAAACCACTGGAAAAATAAAAAAAGGATGTTAGGTTGCTATGGAGCCCAATTAAATTTGGAGGTAAGGTTTAATGTGCCGCTTAATTCACGTCGTTTGGAGGTAAGATTTAACTTGACGTTCAATTCACATCATTATGCAGTGAATACAGCAGAAGTTTGAAGGGCCCCGCGCTGCTGCTCAGCACTCAGCAGTGCCCCGGGGTCCTCTCTGAAATGGCCCATGCACAGAAATCCTCTCCTCAAGATGCAGAGCAGGCACCACCAGCTTCTAGACAGCTCTGGCCACCCGAACCTTAAAACGTCTTTCTGCAAGTTTCTCAGTCCTCTGATGTCATTTTTAAAAGCAATGTCACTTCAATGGGTATAAAATGCAGCCGTTTACGTCAGGCTGTCAAACAGTTCCATGAGCCTGTGCTATTACACTGCAGCCTATTTGTGATACATTACAATGTAATACATATAGCAATGAATAGCCTCCTCTGAGACGGTCCCTCCTATAAATCAAACATTGTTTGTAATCTATCAAGCATGCCTGAAACAGCCCGAAGATCAGTCATCATAAAGAAATCAGGTTTAAATTGCTTTTTTCTGTGGCTTTTCTCCTTTTCAAATACAGACCAGTATAATGGATTACACCAGTACTGCTACTACTTTTCCATGAAGGCTGTGATCTGGAGGGTTTGCCAGCAGTGGACATAAACTCTCTGAAAATGAGCTGGTGTTATAATACTGCAAGTCAGTCAAAGGATTCCTGAGATGAACTGTAGCCCCTTTCGCTACTCATCTATTCTTTATTAGCAGTAAGTCAAACCAGTAATCAGATAGTAAGCGCCTTCAAAGTAAAAGCTGCTGTTCTGGAATTAAAAGTCATAACAGCACAAGCAGTTTTACAGTTAAAGGCAAAACAGCTTCTGTCAAATATCACATTGCTAGTTAATGAACTCTTATTTATGAAAGATATTTCCTTTTTTTAACTAAATCTGTGTTTCCAACTGGTATTTCAACTAAAACAAAAATTCAAGTTCTGGTCAACTGAAACTCCTGACCGCAGTTGCAATTATACTCATACAGCAATCTTGGATTTCTAACCAGACAACAAAAATCTGGCTGAAAATACCAAAGGCCAGACTTCACACCATAACTGCTGAGGAGAGCCATGTGTGTAACACGCGATAACAGAACAGCACATTTACCCCCATGATTTTATATTGCAACTGGGTATCGCAAGAAATTACAAATTACATGTATAGAGCAACCTAAACATGGGCATAACACACTCCCTCTGCAAGTTCTGCTGGCACGCTGCTGCAGTTTTAAATCGGACATGACTCTGAGAAGATGGTACTTCAAAACTGCGCTTCCCCAGTTCATCTGTGTGGTTATTTAAACACCCGCACCCTTCTATTCGATTCCTGAAATGTCCCAGTACCGTTCACCCCTCCCCTTCCCTTCCCACCCCATCAATATGCAGGGCTTCCAAAATACCCACTCCTGGCCCTGCCAGCAAGTCCCTGTGTTACCTAAGTGTGCTGCTTTCCCCTCTTCAGGTCTCATTTTTTGGTCCAGGAAATGGTAGTAAATAGGAATCCTCCTTCTATCAGAGAAATGCTGCAAGGAAGGAGGCTAATCACCTATTTGAAGCATGCAGAGACTTAGGCTGGAATATTACTCCACATTCAAAGTTTCCTCTGCTCCAAAACAGACGCCGTGTTTCATGAGCAGCACTTCTCTGGAGTAACTCCATGAATTTGCTGCCAGAGGCTGAGCCCCATCTGCACGTGTTGCTCCCACCAATCGAACAGGGCTGTGGAAACATACTCCAGCACAGCTGGGCAGCCGGATTGCTGTAACACAGGAGCCATAGCCACTCGGGTCTGCCAGGCCATTAGCAAATCCCTCGTAGCATTTGACAAACTCCCACCACCGTTGCAGGGAATTTGGGCGGTGGGATTGATGGCAGGCTCTCTTCCCCAAAATAACTTACTTTCCCCTGTTCTTAAGAAAAGCTGCCCAGAAGGAGAAAGTGGAAGGGAGCTCATGAAGTCTAGAGAGCTACATCAGTCCTGGCAATTAGTCAGGGCTGCACAACATTTGGGGAGCCCCACATGAGCAGTAAAACAGACAGGCAGATGATTGTGATGACTAACAGATGTGATGGCAAGAGCAGAAACATGGAGTTCTTTGCTTCGGTCATGTTGTGAACTCATGCCCCAGGGATACTTGTCACCACAGTGTTTTAGACATGGGGGTGCAGAGGAAAGGACTGAGGAATTGCTGTCAGGCCTTCTCTGCTCTCTCTGCCCTGTATTTGCAAGGGGAAAAAATATTCCCAAAATAGCCTGCATCCAGTACCTTTGTGGACTTTGTGCTGACGCTGGTTTTAAAACACCTGCAGGTTTCAAAGTGCCCACAACAACCTTGTGTACCCTTCAGTATGCAAGAACAACGCAAAACTCAGAGCACTTCTGTCATCTCCAGACACCACACAACACTTAAGGCAATAAGATAATAGTGAAAAAGACAAGTTACTCCGTCCATCAACATTGTGACTATTTGCCCATAGGATTCAGGCAAAATGGTTTTCTAATACCACCAAATGCAAAATACTACATCTGGAAACCAGGAGCACAGATGTTGTCAACACCAGATGGGAGAGGCTGCCTCAAGAAGCAGCAGATGGACTTTGATATCACCGTGAATAACCGACTTGGCATGAGCACGCAGCATGCCATAATGCCATGGCAAAAACAGTGGGCACAGTTTGTGGTCACAAATACCAAGAGGCTGAGAGGAAATCTTAGCACTACTTTTTATCCATCGTATGTAGAGCACTGAGCCAGCAACTGGTGCTGGGTCATGAGATGCACAGGAACAACGAAGTTCCAGAAGAAAAGGTTTCCAGCTTACAAACCCAATATATACAAAATAAAAGCTTCAAGTGCTCATTTTCCGCAGTTCATCCAAGAGCTGAAGGGATTAGTGGATATCACGAGACAGTCTGGGACTTTTCAGCCTTGTTGATAAGGATGCAGCAATCCACAGGTTGAAGATGAAGTTCAAAGACCAATGTGGAAATGTAAATTAATTTCTCAGCAATGACCACAATCAAATATTAGAACAGGTTATCCAAGTACATGATGAATTGCCACTAATGAGCACCTTTAGGGCAAGACTGAATAACTTTCTGGGAGGCACATTGAAATATAGCTTTCAGAATAAGTTATTGAGGTAAGCGATAGAGAGGGAGTAGAGAAGAGAATTGTTGCAGGTGGATGGTCAATTTTGAAGCGAGAAAGGCATCCGCAAAGGGACCAGCCTGTGGGTACAATTTGTGTGTCACACATCTGACACGCTTAGACGACTTGCTGCACAAGGACAGTGACTGAATCAGAAGCCTCGCACTTCAACCATTCTCTCACAGGGGAGACAATTTTCCCTTTGTTTGAGGTGCAATCAGTATAATCCCTCAGTAGCACACTTTTCTGAAGCAGGTTTCCTACATGAACAGGTAGAATGAAGTTAACGTATGTTTCAGGGGTATAAGAGCCCATAAACTGCCTGATTATGTCATTCACATGCTGAAACACAGACCACAATAAACCACCTAATATCAGAAGGGAAATTTTCCAGCTTTGACAGTGAGACCACCTCTATAGCACCAAATCGTCACTTGCCTGCTGGGAACACATAGGGACAGATTATTTCCCCAAAGCAGTTCAGGCCTTGGACGTTTGTTGGGGGTCTCCTGAAGTACGCAGGCTGCCTAAAGGGGTTTATCAGTGACAAGGGGGCTATCACTACAGACTAGATTAGACTGGCCAGCTTCCTTGTGCTCTATCTTGTCCAGACCTTCCCAAGAGTTCGCACTTCTCCATTCTTCAAACGGTGAGGTGGTCATGGATTTTCTCCTGCTGTACTTATCAGTGATGAAGACTGAGAGCAGTACTTTGCTGGATAAGCCAGCCTAGACCACTAGTTCCTGTGGGTTTATTAAACCACACAGCCCAGAGTCAACGTGGTAACACTGGAGTAGGTAGAATAGCTTTTCTTAACATACGTGTGAACCACCAGTTTAGTATCTAGCAGCTGCTTTGCCCACAGTTCTTGGCAAGACTCTCTTTTTCCAGCATGATGACTCAACTCTTTCCTACTAGGAAAATTACTAAGGTTTGGCAGGTTAACTGCTCCCTTCACCAGACAGTCTTGTCTATAGGATATGGAGGTCTCAGTTTTCTCATTGAGATGAAGCAGAACAGATTACAGCATTGCTACTGCAGCAAAACATGATCTCTATGTCTAACACCCACACTCAAGTGACATATTAATATTACGCCCTTTGATAAGTCTCCCTTCTAAGTCGCTGGATATACACAAACCCTATTTTACTGCTAATAATAGCAACTTCGGGTAGTTGGCATATTAGTGCATTAAATACATAGTAAGCAATATTCATAATAAGCAGGCGTGCAAAGAAAACCTTTGTTTCTCTCACAGGAGCATCCACTCTGCCTCTGTAAGGGCATGTTGAGTACTCTGATTTCAAAAATATCAAATATGCCACATTCCATCACGGAAGAAAGCAGGTAAAAAGGTGTATCTGCCAGAACAATGGCAACATTTTAGAGTACCATTTGTCTAATGCCTCTCACTCCCCCACCACAGGACTGAGGTCATCTTGCACAGCACGGAGAAGGCTGGCTTCCAGCAGCACAACAGAACAGTGCACTTACAGTTGAATTTTCACTAGCAATACAACAGCAATAGAGTAAGAACATCTTTCTTTAGTTCCTCTCAATTTTTACCATTATTTAAGTTCCTTATGGAACTGAGAGAGTACATACTGCCACTTGCTTAAGCACAGCTATTTTGCTGTTTCAGTATCAAACCCTGCAAATCTAAGTTTGGTATTCTAGAAACTTAAGGATGTTACCCAAAATAACTCTGAAGCTTTTATAATAAGATAAACTGAGGAGTTGAAGTAGGGAGTTTCAGGTGACAAGCAGATGGTTTACATTGACCAGCTGCATTATCAGGTCTCCATGTAAGTTCAGAGGGAAGCAACTACATCTTGAAAAGGGACTATACAAGCTTCATGATTACTTCCATGGGATCACTGCCTCTGCTAATCTCTGAAGTTTCCACTGCAGATGCCACAAGCTCCTGAAGACTGGAATTTCTCCAGCATTGCTTACCTGAGAGGCTAGAGTTTGTCTGAGCTCTGAAGAGGACTAGAAGCAAGCATGCTTTTTGCAGTCCATTTATGAATATGCAAAGCATTTGACCTTATGTCCTTATGAAGTCCTTATGAATGTGAAAAGCATTTGACACTGCCCTGCATTACATCCAGATCTCTAAATTGGAGAGACCTGGATGATGGATGGACCACTCTGTGGATAAGGAATTGGCCGGATAGCCACATTCAAAGAGTTGCAGCCAACAGCTTGATGTCTACGTGGCAACCAGTGACGAGTGGCATTCCTCAGGGGTCAGTACTGGGACCGGTTCTGTTTAACGTCTTTGTCAGCAGCACAGACACTGGGATTGAGTGCAGCCTCAGCAAGTTTGTCAACACCACCAACCTGTGTGGTGCAGTTGACACACTGGATGGAAGGGATGCCATCCAGAGGGACCTGGACAGGCTTGAGAGGTGGGCCCATGCAAACCTCATGAAGTTCAACAAGGCCAAGTGCAAGGTCCTGCATGTGGGCTGGGACAATGCCAAGGCTGGGCGGGCGGAGAATGGATTGAGAGCACCTTGAGGAGAAGGACTTGGGGGTGTTGGTTAGTGAGAAGTTCAACATGACCAAGCAATGTGCACTTGCAGCCCAGAAAGCCAACTGTATCCTGGGCCGCATCAAAAGCAGCGTGGCCAGCAGGTCGAGGGAGGTGATTCTGCCCCTCTACTCCACCCTGGTGAGACCCCACCTGGAGTACTGCATCCAGCTCTGGGGCCCCCAACATAAGAAGGACATGGACCTGTTGGAACAGGTCCAGCAGAGGGCCACAAAGATGATCAGAGGGCTGGAGCACCTCTGCTACGAAGACAGGCTGCAAGAGTTGGGGTTGCCCAGCCTGGAGAAGGTAAGGCTCCGGGGAGACCTTACAGCAGCCTTTCAGTACCTAAAGGGGGCCTACAGGAAAGATGGGGACAAACTCTTTATTAGGAAGTGAAGCAATAGGACAAGGGGTTAATGGTTTTAAATGAAAGAGGGGAGATTTAGATTAGATATTAAGAAGAAATTCTTTACTGTGAGGGTGGTGAGACAGTGGAAGAGGCTGCACAGAGAACTTGTGGATGCTACATCCCTGGAAGTGTTCAAGGCGAGGCTAGACAGGGCTTTGAACAACCTGGTCCAGAGAAGATATCCCCCTGCCCATGGCAGGGGGGTTGGAACTAGATGATCTTTAAGGTCCCTTCCAACTCTAACAATTCTATGATTTTTGATGCTAGAGCAGGAGGAGCAGCAAGCAGAGTGCCACATACCCCCAGCTTTTATTTAGCTTTGACCTGCTCAAGTCCTATTGACCATTGGTACATAGAAGCATCAGCTCTTGGTACAGAGTGAAAGTAGAGATTTTCAACCTGTAAATAGCTTGAAGAACAATTGCCGACTTTGTTCCACACCTCTTTGGCTCATGAGTTGAGTTATGCAGAGGCCTCCCATTTGGAGTAGCATATAAACTGGAGGGCATCATAGAACAGACTGGCAGGCTCTAGCTCAGACCAGACACTTGTATCTAACAGGCATAGGACTGTGCCTCGACAAGTTTTAGAGTCAAATCAAGACCAGGAAGTAGTCAAGAGTGCAAAGATGGTTCTCTAGAAACTGTCACTATAGTGTCAGTGAAAGCTGAATCATACCTCACTTAACTGACTAATTTTCAGTAAGTTGAGGCAGGTGTATACATTCATAAGGAAGAAGAGCTCCTTAAGTAACATCTAAAAACCAAGCATCACTGTGTACTTCATCTCTATTTCTCCCTCCTCAGTGTACCTGCACACACATTGGCCAATAAGCTCCACAAATACTTTTTCAGCACTATTTAGACACAAGATTTGAGGCAAGCAATGTTTAGCTTAAGTTTATTTGCACAAGAATTTCAGAATCATTAAGGTCCAAAATCCAGTTTCCAAGAATGACAAGTGAACACCACAGTGAAGAACAGTAGACAAAGTTACTGTGACCAATCTCTCATTTGGGCTCATCACAAATCCAAATATTTCTGGTACCTTGTTTTGCCAGCTTAAAAAAAAAAAAAGGACTCACTTCTTCCAAAGAGGTATGAGACAGATTTTTCCAAGAGCTGACTTCTTTTAATAGTAAAAAATAAGAGGAAAAATAGAAAAAAGACCTTCTAAATTTCAACAAAAAGTGCAATTTTAATCAGAAAGAGACAAGCCCAATCCAGACACTTCAGTGAGTGGCCTTCTCTTCTAATACAAGTGAGAAAGACCAGCATTCCAGCCATTCCCCCCAAAGCTTCTACAACTATAGCCCAGCATCTCACCTTATAACTAGTTTCATTGAAATTAAAGAACATACATGAAATATACTTCACCATATTTAACAAATGGTTGAGTAAGACTTACATGCAAAGGCTAGAAGTATTACTATCCATTTGGCTCTCCCAGTGCCCAAATTAGACCAAATTGCCAGTGACCGTGGTCAATTTATTGCTTATTCCTGTGCCTAACAATTATGGCACCCTGACTGAATGAGTTGGGTGAGTGGGATAGTAAACAAGTATCATCAGTACACTGACAGCTTAACTGAAGCAATTTGTCCAAATTCTCTAAGATGCTTTTTCCCCCAAGCACTTATATAGTGACAAGCCAAGATCACTACCAACATCAGTAGTTATTCTAGTGATCAGAAACCCACAAAGCCTAGGCACAAAACATACCAAATGCTTAACCCTAGAACTCAATCACAAAATATGGGTCTTTAAGTTTCAATAAAAAGCTTAGGTATTTGGACCAGATTTAAATACTACCTACTGCTTTGTAGACAAGATATTAATGTTAAAATAAAGTGTGAGGATCTTTTGAAAAATGGTTACTCAGAAGCAAGCAGTAGTCTTCAACCTCCAGCTTAGCTATTGACTGAACTAGCTGAGGACAAACACAGCAAGAATTAAATCTTGAGCTGAGAGAGCATGAAGTATGCTTTACCTTACAGCTTTTCAGTGACCATGGATCAGCATAGGGATTTTACCAAAGTGACTAAAATTCGGTATATTACTAGGTCTCTTTGGTAGCATCTTTATTAAATTAAAAAAAATAATCTATCTTACCATGAGGAAGTCACATCAATAAACAGTAAGTCAAGGGGGACTTGGCAATAAATATTGAAAACAGATGCTTAGCCTCAGACTGGCTTATCCCAGCAGAGCTTATGAGCTACAGGAAGAAAACAGCTGTTTTAACCTGCACAGTCTAGTTTACTAGAAGCCTAGTCCTGAGGAATGATGCACTGATACAAGACTTGCAGTCTAGTGTTACTGCAGCTTTGTTTTGATGCCACTGCCCAGAGGGAATGTGTTAAGGTAATAGCGTGAAGCAGTCTTTCTCTAACCTCCACTTGACACACAAGTGAGCAAGAGGATAGAGCAGGTTTGCAGAGGCATCATTAAGTACTGAAGGGAGACTGAATCAATCAAGCAGGCAGTTTAGACTTGGCCTAGGGTCATCGCTATTAACTTTTACTTAGCACTTATTCTCATGTTACTCCTTGCTACAGGGGCCACCATAAACCTGAGGGATAGGGAACACAGCAATCCTGCAAAGCTTAAACCCAGGAAGCCAGTGGTTCATGGAGCAGCCATTCAACATAAGGTTTCCTTAGAGGACTCAGCAACAAGGTACATTAGCAAAAGCACAATATTTATGGCAGGAAACTTAAATTCTCCATAGCTCTATCTCAGTAGGAATCCGTTAGAGCCTTTTTTCTAGCACTTCCTTTTCCATTAGATGCACCTGGCCTGATATTCAGCACCCAAGGCATTCAAAGACTGGTAAAATATAAGTCTGAAGCTTATGAGGACTCCTCCTTGGCATATGATTGCTTCTTCCACATGAGCTGGTGCACAGGAACAGTTTTTAAAGATCAGCCATGAGATCACACAAGACAGATACAAGAGTCTAAGCTATTTGATATGCAAGTCAAGCATGTCCCTCTAGGCAACAGTTTACTTCTGCAATAGGTATAGCTTAGGTTGGGTCTAAAAACAGCTATTTAAGAGATGATAGCAATTAAACTCCTAAGCAAGAGACTTCCTTCTTTCTAGTAACACCGTACACTAAGCCAAGTATTGCCTTGCATGCAGAAGTTATTCATGCCTAGGTCCGCATTCCAGCAGCAAGCTTGCACTAAGTTTAACACCCATGATAACACTGGCATCATATTAGTTTTTAAAAAGCCTTCCAAATAGTCAGTCTTGGGTAAGAGATGCCTTGTCTGTAACCTACAGCAAGTTCAAGCCACAGTTAATGAAGAAGGCTGGGTTCACTTTCAAGTTTAGCTACTTTGGCTGACTACTCAGGAAGCCTTTAATAAAAAAAATAAAAAAAGAACCACAACAGAAGCCACCAAATTATTTGTCCATTTGCTACTGAAGTTCCTTACAAAACTATTCAAAAAGTTAAGCTAAAGCATGCTTGGCTACAGTCTGCTTTCTGGATTGTATCCCTCCCTACCTTCCTAAGCTAAATGAAGAATTCTGAACAAAAGGGCAGCCTCACTGCTCTATTGAGGCAATCTTTATGAAGTAGTTATGAGAAGTGAGAGAACTTGCAATGTAACTAGAAGGTTTTGGTCCTATGAGGAACAGGCAGGTTTTTTTACTGCCTTTTAAGTGCTGCACTGCTATTGTTTCCACCTCAAACAGCAGCCATGCACTGGTGTTCCACCTGCTTTCTCTTTTACCTTCTAAGCTTAAATCATTTGTTTGATCAGGTACTTTGGTCTCACAAGCTTGCAGGGACAGCTTGAAGTCATTAAAAAAGGTTTAGCAAACAAGTATTCTTAAACAGTGGACCAGTACATATTAAATAGCTCTAAGATTTGCCTTTCTACTCTACTTCTCTGGTTAAGCAAAGGAAACTCAAGATCATTTGCTATATGTATTTTTACTAATGCAATTCAGTGAGAATCATCCAGTTAATACACCAGTTTCTAATACCACTATATACATAACTGGGGAATTTTTTAACCTTCCATATAAAGCACAGGAATTTCAAAGCAGCAAGTTCAGCCCATACCCTTCAGGAAGGTCAGCCCCCCACACCTCCAAGGGAGTTCTTACTCTTCCATAGGCTATTCTGAAAACAGGGGCAGACTTTCACCACATACTCTGCTTAGGGTTTATATACATATTCAAGTGAAGGTTAAGACCAGTAAAGAGGAAAAATTTTACTCTAACCACTCAAAATACCATCTCATACAGTGACCAGGTGATAGTGATAAGCCAGTAAGCTCAACCCTTAAGTGGTGATAGACAGACAAGCCTTCAGGACCTGCCTGAAGTTGTACAAGAAGAAATTAATTTTAGGAGGCACTTTAGGAACTTATGCTGTGGCAAGAGTGCACATCATCCTGCAACTTACGGTGGTTCAGGTTTTCGGGGCTTTTTTTTTGTTGGAGGGTTTGTTTTTTTTTTTGCTTGCTGTGGACCTGTGAGGAAGAAAGTTGGGCCAGGCCTCAGTGTAAGAGCTGTGCTACTTTCCAACTGTGCCAAAAATTGTTTTGAAAGATGCAGTTGGAAAGGCTTTATTTTGAGCCTGGACTTAACAATATTTTTCCATCCTAACTATTCAAACTGTGGTTCCAATTCTATTTAAGACTTCAGTTTCTCATTTCAAGGACTTTTCACATTAGCAAGTTTTAGATTGTGTTTTGGTGCATGTTTAGAGATGTCACCTTCCAAATTTTTGTATTCAAGGAAAAACTTAGACAGCTTATGCTTTAGAGATAGACTTACTAATCCATCTTCAACTTGCAAGAAATTAATCTTGAACTTGAAGCTGGACCATATATTTCTAGGTACTACAGGAAACAACATTTAGGCCCTCTACAAGACAGACAGTATCCATACTGTTACCAGTTCTATACAGGCAGAAAGTAAAAGCAGCCCAAGCATGACACAAGCCCATGCTTGCACAATTAGTTCAATAGAAAGTTGGCCAGAACTTGAACTGAGGAAGTATAGAGTAATGAGGTTAGGCAATAGAAAGCAGAGTCTTGTTGCTATTCCTAGAGTGGCTTCTGCTCCACCTAAGACATTTTACAGTCTTTCCTCTATTTACTAACCCAGTTTACTGAATACTCTACTTAGATCACGTTAATAGCCACGTCCAGAACTAATACAGAGTTTTATAACTACTCCCCTTAACATTTGTCTGCTGTTTCTCTTCTCCCAATGAAGAGATAAGGCTTCTTGGCATTTGTAGAGATATACTGAAAGGTTCATAGCCGGTCACCTGGTTGCATATTCCTACTGCACACCAGGAAATGGACAGTTCAATGCAGTCATGTTTCCATTAGAAAACCTCAAACTGACAGTTAATTTCTTGTCTATATACACTCAGCATCTCAGCCTTCAGTAGCCTCCACTCAAGAACACTCAAGTGAAACAATCAATTGCAAGGCAACCAAGTAGGGTAGGGCTGGCTGTATGGCACAGGAACATTTGCAAGATAGTAGTTGCTGAAGTTTACATCACTAACATAAGGTGCTGGCTGGTAATAACAGGTAACGTTAGTGGCATTAGGGATGATGTTTTGTTCTGCCAGCACTTTGAGTGCTAGCAGAGAAATTAAGTTGAGAGTCTGCCTTCGTTCATGTCCCATTAGACAGACTGTGCTCTCATTCACCACCCTGCGCAGAATCATGAGGTAGTCATATTTGCTCCTTTCTTCTTTGGAGAAGTGGTTCTGGAGGTAGGTCTCTAGTTTGCGCTGCTGATCTAGGATGTCTGGGAAGTCTATGAAGAATCGGGAGCACATGTAGCGCTCTAATGTTTTGATCTCATCCTTATCCATGGGCCTGAAGTCCCGTACTAAGAGGTTACTGTACTTCAGAAGCCCACCACCTCGGATCTCTTCAGGATTTTTGGTAGCTATCAGCTTGTTCTGGAGGTGATCAAAAGCTGCTTCAAAGTCTCCATACATGCTCTCCCCAATCACAGTTGGATGGAAGTGCTCTGACATGGGGGTTTCTGAGTAGTCATAATAAAAGAGGAGGGAGTCCAGTATGATTTGGAAAGAGTCCACACTGAACTCAAACTGTCGCCTTATACAGTCTACAAACTTCAGCTCCACATTCCTGCCATGTTTGTTAGAAAGTGATATCAAGCTCCAGCGGTCAGACTCCGTGTACACTTTGACTAGTTTCTGGATGTAGGCTTCTTTCAGTGTTACTGGACTGATTTTTAGCTTGCTTACTCCTTCTGGCAAGAAATTCAAGAGGGATCGCAACACTACATCTCGAACTAACTGAAACTCTGCCTCGCTTGGAAGAGAAACTTGAAAAATGAGATCCAGGTCTTTGCATCCCAACCCATTATCCTTGACCAGGACATGACCAGCTGCAGAGCCATTCAGACGGACATCATGCACCACAATGCCCGCTTCACTCAGCCTATTCCGAACAGTCTGAACAATGTCCTTCAGAGTTATCTTCAGTGTCGGGAAGTTACCTCGTCCATGGATCGGAACCACCTCTGTAAGAACCTCATGCAGACGGCTGACCTGCTCCCAGTTCAGTACACTGCATGACATGCAGTCTGTGTTACTTCCTTTGTCTGCCATCTTAAGATTTTTCTTCTCCAAAGAAACTGCAGGGAGATGGAATTAAAAAAACACAAGTCAGACTTTGTTTATGCTTCCTAGATATATCCTATGCTCTGCTTTTCTGTCTACACACACAGACTAGAAAGAAATAATTCTATGTACTAATGATTATCAGCAAGCCTTTCACCTGAAGTGATACTCAGCTTCTCTACTGGTTCAGGCACAAAATTTTTTTGGTGAGGTAGAGTTAAGTGCTTCAGCAAAGTAGTTTGCATCAAAGGGAAATTATCAAAGAAGATAATTTTAAAGATAAGCTTTACCTAAGTTAAAGATCATCTGCAACACCAGCTGAAGCCAGAGAAGCTGTAAGTGCAAAGCACTTCTGAAAGTTAAGCTTTGAACTTGTTTCATTATACATGAAGCTCAAACTGCTCTCTCCAACCAGCACAACAGTGGAAGACACTCAGGTGTTAGTTTCAGGGCTTACAGATCCAATCCACTGAAAACACTTTAATTATGCCAGAGACACAAGATCTCTTCCTTTTCATAAAAGTCTTTCCTTAACCATCCAACATCTACCACTCATAGGATAAGAGCTAAGTACACCTTGCTCCTGCAAAAAGCTATAGCACTTCAGCATCCTGGACAGAATTTCAGCTTGCTTTTTTTTGGAGGGCAAACGAGCTTGTAAGAGCAGGCATACACTCAGATGAGGTTAAGGCACACGTTAGCTTTATGCTTTAACACAGGACTTAAAAACCCCACTGACCAGACTTGCTCACAGCCTCATCTGAACTTCTGCACTTTTTAAAGAGTCTTGTCACAGTTGACCAGATCATTCTCTTGTGCTTAAGTGGCTTGTGTTTTGAAGTATGCAGATACATACATATGTTCTACAGTCACACAACTCCAAGTGGTATTAATACACTTTTCTCTTTTTAAGCGTTCCAGCTTTCTACTGTGGCTAGGTGCTTCCTGACAGCCACAGACTAATTGAGGACTCACCTTCTTCTGCCCCAAATACTTGTGAAGACTGCAGCTGCCAAGGTCAGACTAGTCAAACTTAAGGTAGTTAATTCTTGCCTACCAGGAATCATTTAAAACCCAACCATATAGTTTCCTAACATTCATCAACATAGTGCATGGAACAATTTTTAAGCAAGATTCAAAAAGCAGCTATTGTCATTTCATGCCTATCCTCTTCCAGCTTTTAGTTTTTGAATAGCTCATTTGATCTGTCACCTCCTCTACAGAAGGGAGTCAAATCCTAGATCACATACGCAGTAAGGTAAAAATGCTCCTGGGGAAGCAACTTCTGCCCTTGAGCATGAGCTGCTGTAGGTCACATCAGCTCCAGCAGGCACGAAACAAACTTGTGATTTGCAAGATGATTAGTCCAGGACAAATCAAGGCGTTCTTCAAACTCTGCCCTTAAGGCTGCAGTGCAGCCTAAAACCAGAGGCATCAAACCTGCCAGCAGTTGCCCTCAAGTACTTTGAACATATTCAAGTACATTTTCATCTTAAAACCACTATGTTTCCATTAAATCCTCAGATCACTAAAGAACATAAGAGTCTTTTATGACTTCTAGCTTAAGGTGCAAGTGCTTTAAGCTACCACCTCTGAAAGCATTCCCTCTCCTCCCTCCCATTTATAGCCTTCTCAGCAGCTAAGACAACACAGGCAGCCCACCCAGCAACCGAAAGGACTGGGAGCAGTGCTTCCCACCCCTCCCACACACACTCGGTTCTGCTTGGTGAACCAAAGAGAACATCTAGGAAAACAACCTGCATTGCTGCCCTTGCAGGGGGAAGATGTATTTAATTTCCAGTTCGGTGGAAGTTTAATGCTCAGGCTGTCAACCTATGAAGTCTCCCACCCCTAAATCACTCATGTGTTCGCCTACTCTGCAAGATTTATGTTAGAACGGGATCCTAACGACTTTAATATACTTGGGATGCTAGCAGTTAGCATGCCTCTTGTTTCTATCACAAGATAGATCTTGTTTCTATAAGATTTTGTATCACAAGAAGATCTAATACCTGAAGATGCTCACTCACTGGGAAGAAAACAACTCTGAAGACGAGATAGGCACTACCTATTTTTAATACCAAGAGTGTTGTCCTTCACTTGGACGCAAGCCTCGAATCAGAGGCAGAAGCAGCAGGGGCAACACACCTTCACCTTTGTCATGATGAAGTACATGGGCATTTCCCTCCCAGACGTATAATTTGACATGACACCCAAAAAAAGTTCACGCGACCGCACCTGCAGCACCCCTGTGACACTGCAGTGCCACAAGTCCCCTTCAAACTCCGGTCGGGGAGGCTCGGCTTCCTTTTACCAGGCGTTTTCTCTGGAGAGGGGAAGCTGAGCGCGCTTTACTGCACCGTCAGGGGCAAACTCCTACGGCGCACCGCCGGCTTGGGGGCCCGCCCTCACCTGGGGGGGGGGGGCGGCACGCGGAACACTCGCCGTTACACCGTTTTCAAGAACAACGACAGCAACTCCAAAAAGCGTTACCAAACGCTTCTGCTTCGAGGAGATTCCTTCATGTAAGCGAGCCCAGAGCCCCGACCCTGCGCCTCTCCCCCCCTCCCCGCGTTCCGTCCCAGCCCGGTCGCCGCCGCTCACCTCAGCCGCGCACCCCTGAAACAACGGCGCCAGCCTCGCGCGCGCGCCTCCCCTTAACCCCCGCACCCGCCCTTTATGGACGCGGCCCC
>VWZL01001361.1:642739-676999 GCA_013396915.1 Stercorarius parasiticus
TGGAACTAGGTGACCTTTAAGGTCCCTTCCAGCCCAAACCATTCTATGATTCTATGTCAGACGTGGTTGACTTTTGAGGGTTGCCCTCAAAGCAGCCCAAGCCTTGAGTTGTCAAGGCAAGCATTCACACCGTGCCGGCCCTAAAGAATTCCAGCTTTTCCAGAATTTCCCCCCAGAATTTCCATCAGTGGGGGAAAAAGTGTCTTTGAGACATGCCTGAGAAATAAGATCCATTAAGAACTGTTCTCTTTAGCAAAATGCAGAAATGTTAAAGGCCAATTTGATATATTTCCTGATTTTTACATAGCTGGCTAGGCAAACTTAACATCCTCTAAAAAGAAGTCAACAAAATTAAAAAAAACAACAAATGCAAAGCTGAGATAAAGCTGAAATGAAGGTACAAAGTAAACTTTCATACTTCAGTTTGCAAAAGGTTGTAGTAGATATGTGCGCATATGTGTAATTTTATAATAAAGTAATAATCCACAGCTTTTTTGCAAGATTTCAGTGTTGCATATTCAGCATGACAGTGCTCTCTCCATTTACATGTCATTCTCCTTATCGGTTCGCATTCATAAGCTGACTTTCTGTATGGTGTGCACTAAAGGATTGGCAGAACTGTTGTAACTCCTCCTCTGCCTTTACTTTCTGTTTAAGGAAGAATATAAAGCTAAATACAAGTATTTTACCATTGCTAAGGCTGAAGTCTATATCTCAGTTCTTTGCATTAAGTGAATTTCAATCTTGAGTGTGGTGGGATGAGGCTCTTTCATTTCTGGCTTATATAATGGAATGGGTGAGTGGACAGACAAATGTAAAGAAGGTGGCTTTTGCATGCCATGACTGGGGCAGAGGCGCAGTGCTGTCTTGCCCCACAGAAACGCAGCGTGACTGCGTTGATCTGATTCACAACTTTGTACTGATCACTCTGCAGAACTTCAGGACTTGCCCCGAGAAGTCTTTGCTGTTGATCCAACCAGTATATGTCAAAATCCAAACACAGAGGTTCTCTACAGGTGCAGGAAATGCAGGTACTGGATCTTTTGTATTTCTCCATAAAATGTCCTTTTGAAATCGACTTAAGAGAAGCCTATGTAAATCAATGGGCATGTCATTATTTTCAGGACAGGGATGATGCTTACGTTTCCATACAGTGTACACCACAAAAAATTAGACAAAAGTGCCTTATGAAATACAAAACTTTTTGTTCCTTGAAGTTGTGTAGCACTCGTGCACCTTTACCTGCCGCGTTGTATACACAGGCATAATTCTGCTTGGCTCTGTGAAGTTACTTGCTCTGAAACCATAGCTGCTCATTTGTTTTTGACAAATGGTTTCTCCAGAAGAAACTTCTTGAAGATTTTGGGGATTTACTACATTGTGACTACCTTTTATGGATTACTTAAAGGGAAACTCAATAATCCTGCTATTTCATAGGTGTAGGTTTCTTCAAGTATATGAACATAGATTTGAAGTGTAGGAGCTGCTTAAAAAGAAATCAATATAAGAGACAGCATACAGCTGTGGGCAGCTATTTTCTATTGTTTGTAGGTTTCTCCAGTTAAAAACCCCAACTATTTAACTTTTTTTCCTCCTCTGTCATGGAGGGCAGGCGCGCTCTATTCCGTAGTTCCAGCATTTTGTCCCACATGGAAGGAAGTGGACCCACAGCCTTTGCCCACAAGAGGATAACGGACTCTGCGCAGCTTTGTGGTGATGGCCATGAAAAGTGTACCTCTTACTTCACCGAGCCTGTGCAGTGGATGGAGCCAGCGTTGCTTGGAGTAATGGAAGGACAGGTGAAGGGGGAGCATGTGCTTTATTTTTTTTTATTTTTTTTTTGCAAAGGCACAACAAAATGTTTCTGTTCTCTGAGGCGAAAGCCCCCAGACAAGGAACTAGGTCTCCTGGC
The DNA here is from genome assembly GCA_013396915.1 of Stercorarius parasiticus. Taxonomy (NCBI): domain Eukaryota; kingdom Metazoa; phylum Chordata; class Aves; order Charadriiformes; family Stercorariidae; genus Stercorarius; species Stercorarius parasiticus. Next base: position 644,652 of record VWZL01001361.1, read on the forward strand.
CTTCCTGGCGTGAATTTTGCAGCTTATGAACAGATTCTTAAATATCCTTTTATAAGGAAATGTGCTGGTGATCTTGTTGGACTGAGACCACTTACCAGGGTGTTGGACAGGGTTTATCTGCTGTTTGTTTTTAGTATGAGAAAGTTTGTGGGACTTACAAAACCTGTTGTGGTCTCAGGCTGATTGAGGCTTTCTGGAGACTGGCAAAACTGTCCTGGAACCACACCAGGTCTGAGCAGCTGCATTTCCACCCCCTCCCTTCTGCCAGCACAGCTGCCTACTACACCGAAGGGCTAAACAGCAATGCCAGTTTAGTTTTTTGCCTGTTTTTCAGCCCGTTTACCTTCTATGAAGCATTACAAGGGAAGGAGCTGGCTCAGTGCAGGTTGCCACAATTTAATGTACCATAGAAGCACATTTTAAATAGACCTATATCTGGTGCACCTTAGAGTGGGGCACAAGGGTAGATTTAGATTAGATATTAGGAAGACATTCTTTACTGTGTGTTCAAGGCCAGGCTGGATGGGGCTTTGAGCAGCCTGGTCTAGTGGGAGGTGTCCCTGCCCATGGCAGGGGGGCTGGAACAAGATAATATTTTTTTCTTGCAGCTTCTGTGTCCCAAATGCACGTCGAAGCTGGGCTCCTTCAGCTGGCGGGGTGAGCAGTGTTCCTGTGGCCGCTGGGTGACACCCGCCTTCCAGATCCATAAAAGTCGCGTGGATGAAGTGAGGACGCTGCCAGTTGGTAACTTTCAAGCTGCCAAAACCTGAACTTGTTCCTTCTCTCGATGGATTTCTTAAGGTCCACAGAGAACTGCTCGCTGGTCTGTGGTTGCCAGGAGTGAGCTTGTGACTTCCACCCCTTTGTAATGCGGTGGAATTACTTGAACATCTGCTCTATTTGAGCTTTCTGTATCTCTTAATATATCATAAAATAGCAAATACTTCCTTCAAAGAGGTGTTATACAGTGGTCAAATATGTAAAAAAATGCATGAATGTGAGGGTTTTTTAGTATATTCTCACTTCATCTGTTGCTATTTACAGAAGGTCTCAACCCCTTATTTAAAAGGATTGCTAACATGTTATTTTTGGGCTGTGGCCAGCAGTGCTGCTTATCTCCCCATCCAGAAATCATAATCAGTTCCTCTGAAGCGCACAGCTGAGATTTTAGGAGGTGTATTCCACAATATGAGGTACACGGCAGGGAAATATTTTAAGGCTTAGCAAAGTGCCATAAAATGGTACAATTAAAACTGTTGCGTTACCATGCATATGGCAGCTACTAGCAGTGAAAGGCAAGTTCAGACTTGTATTACAATAAAAATAGTCCTAAAAATCTCTACCCCTCTACACTACAACTCTTCCTTTCATGTAATATCTGAGGAGATCATGCAAGCTGTAGTGGAATGGGAGAACTGAGGTAATACATAGCGGTAAGTAGAAAATGTCCCTCCCACATTGCTGCTTAACAGGTTAAAGAAATCCTTAAAATGATGTAAGATTTTAAGGAAACAGCTTGCTGTATATACCACTGTGGCACAAGCTAGGTTTGACAGAAGTAAACAGGACAGATAGACTTACTTTAAATCCATTTTATTCTCATTGACTTCAACATATTTTTTTTTTAATTTTTTTTAACACTATTTCCAGCAACATACATTATGAAATATACAAGATAAAGTAGGTGGTGGGGTTCTGCCCATTGTTTCATTCCTCCCACAGCTGTGGAGGGAACACTTGCAGGACACAGTGAACATCAGAATCTCAACACTGAAAACAGACACAAAACAAAAAAAAGACAAAAATATATATGAAACTGTTTGAACTGGTCACACTTCAGGGCCAGGTACAGCACAATAAATATTAGAACTGCATTATCTTAGACATCTTCTGTAAAGTTTATAACATCCTCCATTTAAAGAGATAAGAACATCTGGTTTCTAGCATGAAATGCTACATAGTACAGTGGTGAAGCGTACGAACGATGGGGAATCCAGCAAGGGCTTAGATGGTGACTAGTCATTCACACATGCTCATTGGTAAAATAAGCAGCATACACTGAAAGTTTAGTGAGCTGTAAACTTAACCATTCACTACCAGAATATCAGCTGGAGGAGCAGCTCCTTTTGGGAGAACCAAAAATAGTTAATCCCTTTAAGTTTCAGCTTGGGCTGTCCCTGACAAACAGCGAGTTGATACCATAATGGAAGTGGCAGCATTTGGTCCGTAACGCGAGATCTCTTTGCATCACTACTGTTCAAAGCTGGCAGCCAGTGGAAATACTTCCCGTGCAGAATGAACACCTACATAGCACCTCGCCACTGCCATCGTGTCACCGACATGACTGTGAGGAAGCAGCAGATGTCAGCTGGAACCCAGCTGGGCATGGAGTGCTGCATGGCAAAGCAGCACTGGATCCCACCTCACACAAGCAAGAGGGAGAGGCTGGAGAGGGTGCCAGCATTTTTCTCTCAGTCTGCAGCACTGGTACAAGTGCCGGGCTCCCGGGGTTTGACAGAAAGGTGGCTCTACACTCATTCCTCGTCTCATACTAGTTTTGCCAATAAACAAGCCCAAGACATAGCAGTTTTGTCTGCTTTACGGGGTGCTTCCAGAGCACAGAGCAGAAGACCAGAGTCACTGGTTGCTCTTGCACTGTAATCAACAAGGCAGGATTAAATACATTTTGTACTCGTCAACCTTCCCCCTCGTCATCCCCCGCCCCCAGAAGTGTAGCATCATATATTCCTCTTACACGAGAACTGGGGACCTTCTGTGCCACTGCCAGATGGGCCAGGTGAGCACAGGTGGCGGAGGAAGGTTAAGCACATGCATTCCTTTCCTTAGCATGACCTGGGCATTGCCCTGGGAGGCAATGGTGCTGGCAGACAGAGCACCACCGAGGAAGGACTGTGTTCCTGGTCTGCACACGTGGCATCACTGTAACTTGTCCTGCAGTACACAGCAGCGGTCACAAGCTTCACAAACTAAAGCAGCTGAGTGTCAAGGAATTTTAGGGGGTGAGTAGGAGGCAAAGAAGGTAAAATTCTGCTGGAAGCTGAGCACCTATGGCTTTGATTTTAGCTGATGCCAACAGTCCTATCTGTATTAAGTAGGAAAATAAAATTCTGTTTCTCCAGTGTACAAAAGTATACTGGCTGCTTGCACGTGCTCACCTTCTAGTAAATCCCTTCCTGGAGAGATCCAGAACTATCCCATTTCAATACCAACAGACTGGGCTGAGGGTTGCAGAAGGGACGGAATAGGGAAGAATTTTTGGTTGTGTCAACACGGTCGAGAATTCCACTTGAGAAAAGGGAGCTCTACGTCATGATAGTCACTAAGCAAAGTGCCAGATGTAAATGCCCTCACCACTGCCAGCTCGGAACGTACCGCGTGACCGCATGAAGATCTACACCTCCTCTGCCGGTACAGCTCAACTGGTTACATCTCAAGGTGAAAGAAGGGTTACCAAGAGAGCTGGGAGAGGCAAGGTGAAATTTTTCCCACCCTAGAAGTGTACAACAGCATTTCCTCACTCAGCCAGGCCCATTCACACATCACTCACCATTTCAGACACACAAAGCAATGCCAAACACAAACTAAGAGGAATGTTTTGTAAGGACACTCTCCGAGTATGAACAGGGAAAACACAGGGCTATTTATCAACTCAAGTACTGTTGCATCATTCTTGTAAGGTAGGGAAGCAGAGGAGTTGAGATGAGGAATCGAGAGGACAAACTGGAGTGGTCACAGAGGTCGAGTCTAGTCTTCCAGACTGCGAAATGCGTTCTGCATATCCTCAAACAGCTGAGCATAGTCCGCCTTGATTTTTGTTTCACCATCTTTGACAGGGTCCTGAAAGACAACACCACAAATGGACGAATCCGTTGGGAAAAGCCTCAGCTACTTAAGCCAACCCTGCTTTGCCAGTGCTGTGATTTTAATTTCTCTACCTCAGGATTAACGCTAACTGCAGAGCAGGCACTATAGCTCCATCTCCACCTCTTGTCTGTCTCACCAACAGCCACAAGGTTTAAATCTCATCCTCTTTCCATGTGCAGTGAGCAGGCAGAATGGATACTGGACAGAGAAATTGGCTTCTTTGTAAGCAGTGCTTGCTTTATTGAAAAGCAACTTGAAGCAAATTGAAAAGCAAATTGAAGAGAATTTAGTAATACTGAGGGTCTTAGTTGACGCTGTGTGATTCACATCTGCAGTGATTAATACCAGCTCCTGTCTCCAAACCAAATGGAGTAAGGATCCTTATGACTCGGAATTGCTCTACTATACTTTTTGGGGTGCATCCCCTATAAGTGCAAGAGTTACCTTGCCATCACTTGGAGGTTGCTTGGTTCCAATTAAAATCCTATGGTGAAATCACGATCAAGAACATCTTTGTAGAGCTTAATTTTCTCAATACTTTTCATGAAGGGGCAAAAAACGTAACAATCAGCTTTGTTCTGAGGCTGCAAGGCCTTCCCTGCAAGAAGCATTAACTGCCAGGCTGTGAAACCTGTTCAATGTCTTCATCATTCCCTTCTCAGTGCTACGTTCCTCTGGGTCACTGCAGCTCTTGGGAAACACAGGGGACAGTGGACTGCGTCCAAACCTTACATGTGTGGATGCACTACTCCTTCATTGTCTCTCCAAAGAACATAGACCACAGGAAGCAGGACATTCAAATTCTCTTGCCTTTTAGACTGTTACTCAGGAAATAAAATTTTCCTTTCATAACTATTACTGTGTTAGAGGGCTGGCTCCACTTAACATGTATTCACCTTCTGGTTCCCCTTTTCAGCTATGCTGTCCACCGCTCTGCTGTATGCCAGATGTCTTCTGGTGGCCAGGGTTTGTAAAAAGTGTATTACTTCTCCTATCTCTAGATAACCAGCTCTCCAAGAAGCTCATGTCCCACCAAGCATATCTTGTTACGTTCTTGATGCTTTGAGAATATGTACCAGGGATCTGCTTACTGCAGAAACAGGCCTGCAGGAACACAACACATCGGCACACCAGAACACCTGATTTTAAACATAATTTTATCTTACGGTACTTGTTCTTGAAAGATTTGCTATATTGGCTTGTAAGAGTTATAATAGAGTAAGCATTATACTTCATAGAGAATATACCTTAGCCACTTTAGCATCAGCCAGCATCACAGGTTATTGTTCTACCAGTACCTGCTACACCAACACGCTCCGGATGAGTTTTAGAAAAGCTGTACCCTAAAAAGATGGCTACTGAAGTTACACAGAGCAGGTGCTCCAAGCCACTTGTTTTCTCTTCAGCCCATGTTGAAGTTACTTCTTCCTCCCTCTCCTCCTAGTCACCTGCCTTAGGCCCTGAAGCCAAACACCGAGGACATCACATATTACTGCAGGATTTCTTTCCCTAATTTCTATTTAATAGAGCTTGATCAACATTTCTACCATTCGCTTTTTAGCACATTCCCGCATTTAAACTTTAGGCTGCTTTTATCTGCTAATAGTCTCTTTAGAACATGTTATAATTTTTTACAGAATTTTATCACAAAAAACCCAAAACAAACAGGAAAGGTGCTTGTACAATTACCAAGAATGTGTGTAATAAAAGAGACCATGGAAGGTGGGGTGGCTGAGGCTCTGCAGCCAGCACCACCCAACTAGATCTCTGTAGTGACCATTCCTGTGCTCACAAACTAAACCCAGTTCTTAAGCATATTCAAAATGATTGCAAAAAGTCCCTGTTCATAGACCTTTATCTAAGGCAACTTTGAGTAACCTTTGAGAAACAGCCTTTCAGAGGCACTGGAAGCACACAGAAAGCAGGTGCAAGCCAGTTCCTTACAAACATACCTTGAATTTCATGGAGGTAAGTCTGTAGAGGATTTCACTCATGTTTTCTCGGATGATGGACCACGTGATCTTATTGTCACTCTGGGCTGTGGTTTCTACAGCACGGCGTGCCATGTCATAAAATGCAATCATATTGGAAAGCATTCCCACTGTTTTATAGAAAGGGCAGAACCTGATGGAACAGAAAAGGATCTGTCAGGTGTTTTGGAACAGTTAACAGCACAAGCCTTTGCTCCTGCCTTGACAACACTTCTGAATTCTCACCTGAAAGAAAGAGTGCTAGCCTGCTTTACTCCAGGGATTTTTGATACATGCTGTCAAAGGAGGGAGACTGCCTCTAATACATCCCACTTTTTTAAATAAGCTGAGAGAATCATCCTGAAGTAAGGTTTCTGAAACAGCACCTGAACACTAGGCAAAACAGGAGGGAACAGGAACCACCACTGTACAAGTCTCACATTTCAATCTGTGACAATACTAACAAGAAAGGGAAAACACCAGAGCAGCCAACGGAATTTCTCGTTCCTATTTTGTCCATCATGGGAGCAGGCTTCTCCAAGCAGCCTGGGATGACCTGACAGCTCTGCAACTTTCTTTGCTCACAGGAAAGGGAGTGTTTCTACGAGAAAAGCACTCCACACATAAAAGCTCCATTTTTAATGGGCAGATGACTGCCATGGAAGGTACCTCATAATTATTTATACACTACATCATGCTACTTACTTGTGCTTCCCTTCTGCACATAAGCAAACCTGCCCTAGTAACCTAATCAGTACACCATTACAGAATGATGTACATGTACATTTTTAGCGATGAAGTATTTGAAGACCTCCTGATCTACCTGGACTGGGAAGTGAGATGAACTATAAAAGGCCCCTCTGTCAGGCTGTTAAAACACAAGGATAGCATGGAAAGAAGCAAAGCAGACAGGGATAATAATGATTATCTAGGGAAAAGATCCAGTAAGTTTTTTTGATGGATCAAACTTACTCAAGAACCATGCAACAGTAACTGAAAGCAGATTCTTGCAGTCCCCCATGCGCTGCTAGAATAAACAGGAAAACTTTGGGTGTTGACTGTGAAAATAAACTGGTCCTCTCATCCTCCTCCTCCTCTTAAGGAGGACAGGAGGACATGCTATTGCAGAAATATTGGCTAACTGAACAATAGATGAGGGCCTGAGAAACTCAAAGGGTGTGACTGCATTTGGAAAAGTTCTGCATGCCTTGGGTAAGACAACGTGAATACACAGTTTGACGGCCTACCTAAGCACAGTTCTTCCATTTGTTTATGGTGAGTACAACTAATTTCTGTGTTGCTTGATTTCCAAGTAAAATAGCTCTCTAAATCCAGACTCCACAGGATTAAGAGGGCAGAGTGGCCAGTCAGAGCTCACCTGTCATAAGGCGTATAACCATTCTGTTGCAAGAAGTCATCTTTTATCAGCTTGGCAACCTCCAAGGTAATTTTATCTGTTTCTGCCAAGGAAGCCTAGGAAAGTAAGGTATGCTGTTAGTTTAGTACTCACATCCACGAGAACATGGTATGTCCTGGCCAAGAACCATTATCTTTCTGCACCTGTTTTCTTTCCACCCTCTTAAGATAGCTTTCAGCAGAATTCTGTCTTTTGGGTATTTCTCACTCCCTGCTATAGAACAGCCAATTTAATTCATAGCCAGATTAAGATGGGCCAAACAGTCAATAAGTCTACTTTAAATCTAGCTGACGATAAACAATGGAAAGGAAGTTTACTTTAAGATAATGGAAAAGCCACCAGATACAGAAAACACACATGGCTCTGCTATGAGGTACACTGAAATATCACCTTCCTACATAAAGGGGTAAATTCATTTTTACCTTCCTCAATCCTTATGCCCGTGGAAGAAAAACTAGATCTCAGCATGGTAGATCAATAAGTAATCTTAAGAATTTGATACTAGTCTCCACAACTACCAATGAGCTTTCCCAGTCTAGCATTCAAAAAAAGTAAAGGAGTTGATGACAATGCCTGTCACACTCTGCAGGACAGCCACAACCCTGCTGTTGGCACCACAAGTCACTCTTCTCTACCTTCATTATCCCTTGCTAAAGGGGGCAGACTAAGTTATAAGTACTCCAGCTCTCCAGCTTGTTTTCTAGACAAGACATTTGGACGTTCTTTTGCGAGGAGACTAACAGAATTCAGAGCTAAAAAGAAAAAAAAAAAAAAACAAAAAACCCCGTATCTGATTGTTTTTCCACAATTTCCCCTTTCTAAAGATTTGTTGCAGCTGTTAGCCCTGCCCAGACTGAAAGCAACTCTTAAAGATAACATCTTTGAGAACAAGATCACCAGTTCCAGTACTTCTATCATGGGAATAATGCCTAGTTACAAGCACTGGCTTATCAAAATTCTTTCCACATCAAGGAATTGATTCTACCCTGCTCTGTAACCTAGTCTTTTAGAACATGTTTTTGTAAATAGAAAACTGCAGAGGACCCTAAGATCACACTTCCTTTTCTTTGAAGACACATCTAGAGAAGAGAGCTCTGCTAGTCAAGATCTGGTGAAAGGCCCCATCTCAGTTGGGCTAGAACATTACTGAATAAGGAGAGCACCAGGACCAAACTTTCTCCAAATAACTGTTGTTAGTACATGTTACCACACACTACCACCACCTTGTAAATCAGCATAGCTCATCCGAACATCATGGGATTAAGTTACTGTAAAGTATGTGCTAGGCACCTGTCAATTGTCATCTTAACAGTGCTAAGCTGAAACACAAGAGTTTTCACTGGGTCCCTTTTGACAGCTTTCAAGGGAAATTTTCCTGTCCAAGTTCAGCTTTCTCTCCAAAACAGTGAAGTGAATGAAGGAAATTAAAGAACGCTTGTAAAATGGAGCTATATGCCATGTCACAGGTTTCCATAGAGAAACCAGGTAATCGCCAATTTTTAGAAAAAGCAGACATCACTTCTGTTTCTACAGGCCAGCTTGTAAATGCCAACACCTCTGTTCTGTGGCTGGCAACATGGTTTCCAATAAACTATAACCTTTCAGATGACTTTAACAGTAAAGATCAGTTTGCATCATTTCTCTTAGAAAGATATTTCCAATGGAGGACTATCATAGGTTGCAACAAAGGGCATTTCAGCAAGACTAGAACACTGAAGAAACAGAAGTTTCTTAACTCCAGCATTAGATGCCCTGCAATCCAATTCACATGAGAAAAGTAGCGTCAAGCCAAGGTTTATCAAATCTAAAAAAGTATCTGTCATTAGAAGTCAAACAACATGTAATGAAGTTGGAATAATGCACAGTTAGAGGCAGGAGAGTCTGAACATCTCCCAGTGACCATTTGCCTTTTTTGCATAATGCAATATCCATCAAGTCTGGTCTATGACGTGGTCAAAAGCCTGCACTAGCAGTAAGGAAATGGAGGATGGCTCACTGACATCACATTTCATCCCAACTGGTTACTCACCTTCCCCACAAGCTGCACAATCTCTGCAAGGTCCTCTTCCTCCTGTAGGATCTCTTTGGCTTTTGTCCTGAGAGGGACAAACTCTGTAAAATGCTTGTCATAGTACTCGTCCAGGGCACGTGTGTATTTGCTGTAACTGATCAGCCAGTTGACAGAGGGGAAGTGCTTGCGTTGCGCCAGCTTCTTATCCAAGCCCCAGAAAACCTGTCAGAAGCCAGAACGATCAACCAGTGTTCCAAATCAAAAGTGAACCAAAATAATAGAAGGCAATTAAAAAAAAAACCAAACCAATACAGAAAGTAATTTTGAGCAAATGCAGTGTGGCAAAAGTTACCACAAATGAAAGCTTCAGAGAGAAAAAGAAAGCCTTCCTTATGTTAACCATAACAGCGACTTTCAAATACACTTCTCAAAAAATGATGCATCTTTTAAGCTGAGTTCAGACTAACTCAGCTTAAGACTCCTCATGAAGGAGAAATTAGCTGTAATAAAGACAATACTGGAGTCTAATTCAGTGGAGCCCTATTAGATGTAACTCCTTTTACCAAAACAGGGCTGCAATCAGCTGCAGGACATTCTTCTCCCAGTCAGCTTCTCTGAGGATTTTTTCGTGGTTTCAATGTACCTATTAAGAGTGGTTCACCTTCCACCTGAGCTGAGAGCAGCCACATTTGAAGTGAAGCTCAATGGGCAGCAATCAGGAAGTACACAGATATTCCTGAGCAACCAGTGTTGGAAGAACTGCTACTTTCGCTCCCTCTTCCAAAGGGATCTCAAACACATCAGTTCAGAGACCATCTCATAAGGTCACCTTTTACACTGTCGGAATATTTTCCAAAGCACCCTACAAAGCTGCCTGTGTCAAATCAAAGCTATCACACGCCAGCCACTGGCACAAATGCACTGAAACACAATCATTTTGAGTTTAACAAAGTAGATAGAAGAGCTGCAACGTTGTGGGACGTACCTGAACAATGCCCAGAGTAGCAGATGTGACAGGATCAGAGAAGTCGCCACCTGGGGGAGAGACACTGAACAGGAAAAGATAAGGAAAAGTTATCAGAATTGCTTTCACAATTTAAACTGAGGTACCAAACATATGACTGCACAGCTCCGTGATCACAGAAACCAGAAAAGTCAACACAGTTTCAAGTAACAGATTGCAAGCTTCCACTGCAGAAAGTGTTTGATGCATACCCATGCAGGTGTAATATCAAGCATACCATGAGATATAGTTATATCAAGTGACTGATTGACAGTATCAAGGTACTATTTCAGTCATTTTATCTCCAGGTAGTAACTCTGGCTTGGCTTATCAAACTTATCTCGGGTGGAACAGATTCAACAAGCATGCTGATAGGACACCGTGAAACACAGTGCAATGATTATTTTATAGAAAACAATATTCCAATTTGAAATTATTTCAGATATGTACCTATACAATAACTACTTCAACTTAATTTGGGCTTAACACCCTCATACATGCCTTCCCAGAGATAAAAAAATAATCTTCCAACCTAAAAAACACAATGCATTTGTGTATGCATGTTGTGGAGAGCAGAACTAAGCAAAGCAAAGAATGGACTCCAGGTGTTCTTGCAGATAATAGAGGCTCTCCTGAAAACGTGTTGGTGGGGAAACTCACTTTGCCCACAGTATGATATGCAAACCAATATAGCCTAGACGAATGTCTGGGGACCACATGCTTTTCACAGCCCATCACAGCTTTAGATATGCTGCTCCCTGTAATTCTTTTCTATTTAAGCATGAGAATCACGATTCATTATACCCCCAAGCGCACACACTGCTGCTCTAACTGCCCCTTCTTTCCTGCTCTGAGCATGGTTTGACATAGTTTTCAGTGATAGCTCTAACCACATTCTTCCCTGAGCCATTTGCTCCGATTGCTGCAAGCGACTGTCATTCCACACCTCACAGAACTACCTGTCCACATTCATTCTTTCTGCCTCCACGCACAATTTAGCAGTAGTTCTGGGTGAACAGAGACTAAATATCTACCTACTCATTCACATGTTTTTAGTTCTGCAGCTGCACAGAGTGACAAGACTTTCTTTTTGTCTGAAAAATAGGTACTTTGACATACAAAAACACAGAGGAAGAACGGCAGCCAACGCAAAGCAAAGAAATGCAACACTCACGCTCCAACAATGCTGACGCTGCCTTCCCTTTCAGGATTTCCCAGACACTTCACTCTGCCAGCTCGCTCATAGAAAGAGGCTAGACGGGCACCAAGGTAGGCTGGATAACCACTGTCTGCAAACCAACACACAGAAATTGAGTCAAAGGCTCAGAGTTTAAAGGGTGTATTTAAAAGACCAGACTGAGAAAAGACTACTCACCAGCTGGCATTTCAGCCAGTCGCCCTGAAATTTCTCTGAGGGCCTCAGCCCATCGGGAAGTAGAGTCTGCCATCATACTGACATGGTAGCCCATGTCCCGGAAATACTCAGACAGGGTGATTCCTAGAACAAAGACAACAGCGTGCCGCAGGATACAGTTCAGAAAGGAATTCTATGCTTGTATGTTGTCACTGAGTTGCAAATAAGCCAAATTATTTAAGTTTACGTTTTGATGGAAATAGACACTGGAAGTTACTCTGTCTTCCCATTAGACCATGCCCTTGCTGGTTTTTTTTGTTTATTTCTTCTCACTCTCCCCATTTTTGCTTATGATCCGCTCAGGCTCATCTTACTTTCCTGTGTATTTCTTTGAAGAGACACGGCAATGTCACTGATGCTACTCTCTGCCTCACTGAAACCACAAACAAACCCTCTTACTGTAAAATGTCTCCTTCCCTTTCAAACTAGAAGAATACAACAATGACAAAAGGTCATGTTTTATCTTAGTTATCTGACAACTTACCATAAAAAAGAATTTAAAAAACCCAAAAATTTTAAAAGACTGCAAAGGAAAGAAGACAAGCCTGCCAACTCAGAGAGTACTATTCCTGCCCATTAAGTGGCTGTACTTGTCAGCAAAAAAATATTCACAAACAAAAGCTTACATAATTAACACATGGAGAAAAACTACATGAGAGCTGGTGCAATAAGTTCACCTTCTAAGCAAAATTTACTCAGTATTCGGAAATCATAATTCTATACAAGCAAGCCAAATTCAATTAAGATACTAGGACTTCGTGCAGACAAAGCTTGAAAGGGTTGACTTCTGAAACTAAGCAGATTTCTTGGCACTGTCCATCTCAGGAACGGAAAATACTAGAGCATGATGGCTTGCTCTGCACACACAGCCTTTTCCAGCCTCCTGTAAATCTTACCAGTATAGATAGAGGCTTCTCTGGCAGCCACAGGCATGTTGGAGGTATTTGCTACCAGAGCTGTTCTCTTCATGATGCTTTCTACCTTGCCATCAACTTCCATTGTTAACTAAAATACAAGAAAAATAAAAAAAAGGTAACAGTAGCAAGGTATTTTGTTTATTTTTTGTTGTTTTGTTTTGACTTTATTTTAAACAAGTTAGAAGGTACACCCAAAAACTAGCCCTGACGTTTATTGAGGGGCCACTGAAATCACTCTTGAACAAGTCACAAGGGATTTCTGCTACTACAGCCAGAACTTACAGCAGGGAGGCAAGAAGATCATTTCAAGCCACTCTACCAATATGATATTTCATTTAGTTACAATACCAGTACAATAGCAAGTCCTCCCAAGAATGTTTACTCTCCATGAATTCTCCATACTAACCTCAGGGAAATCTCTCAGTACTTCAGACATTTCATTTCCTCGTTCTCCACAGCCTACATAAATGATGACATCACTGTTGGAGTATTTTGAGAGAGACTGTGAGATCACAGTCTTCCCACAACCGAATGCCCCGGGAATTGCTGTTGTACCCCCTTGTACACACCTGAGAAAAGAAAAAGGACTCTGATTTGCAAGGAACTCAAAAACAGCTCTCTCCCATCATAGACTATGTTTTCCAGTAAAACTCGCTAACTAAAAGCAGAGCGACAGGAGTCACACTCAGTGTTCTGGGTGAGAAGCAAAGAAGTATTTCACTAAACCAAAAGACTGAGGGAATAAACTATCCTTTTCTTCTACGGCCCTTGAAGTACATGAGTTAAGCTGGTACAACAGCTAGACTTCCAGGCTTGAAACACAGCAGTTTTCACAGCAGGAAGCACCGATGGAATGCAAATGCTAAGAAAAGAACAACTGCACTTAGCTGTGCATTATAAGAATACGCAATATCTTAGGACCAAAATTACTCATTCAATGTCTTGAAAGTTAGCTGCTTAAATGAGCATTTTTTGTTACAGTTAAGTGCAACAGTTTTTATAAGTGGTGACCTCGAAGTCATTGAGAACTATACATCCTCGAGACCATGGAAAGGGATCCTACTTATATGTTCAAATGGAGATATCAAGCTTGAAGGTTCTAGCCTTTCTGTAGATTTAGCATGATTATGTTGAGTTTATGCTTGTCCATTATTTTCTAGATTAATGCACTAGAACTATCTTGTTAAATTTCTCTTCCTTTTTCCACTAGTAGGTCCTCCTGTCAAATAGAGAAATATGAGGAATTCAGCTAAATATTTTTTTCAGATTATGCTGTGATACATAGTGAAAGCTTGGGGTCTGTTTGGCCTTAAAACAAATTTTAATGCCTCCTCCCTCCGCTTCCCCGTCAAAAGAGAGATTTCTTACATATTAGAAAATAAAAGGTAGTACTTACGGGAAGAGGGCATCCAGGACCCGTTGGCCAGTTAATAAAGGATGATTGGCTGGTAACTTCTCAGTAACAGGACGGACTTGACGTACAGGCCAGACCTGGACCATAGTGAACTTCTCCTTCACGCCTTCAAACTCCAGCTCTAAGACAACATCCTAACAGACAGCATCTGAAGTAAGTAAACAGCTGCACTGGACCAGCATGAAAATTCTCATCTCAACTACTCGGCACAGCTAGGTCTTTCATATCACCACAGATTTCTCAGAACCTCAACATACTATCATCCCCTCCTGAGGGAAGGCTCTTTCCCATACTTACAATGCTACCGGGGAAAAATAGTGCAAGATGAAGCTTGAACTAAAAACATGCTTTTGAAGAGCAACTGAATTGTACATATTCATAAGATACCATAGATCCCCACAGAGATTAGCAAACATGGCACACTGGAGTGCCATTGGGAAGCCATATACATAAAAAGTAACTGCACAAAATAATCATGTAATCCCTGCAGGCAGGGTAGCAGAAGTGATCATTAACTCAGGCATCTTGTTGCATGAAACACTTTCTAGTTGGCATCATGCAGAACAGGAAAAATCACATCAGCCTCATGAGAGAGACATGGAATATATCAGCAACTGCTGTTTGGAAAACTTACTGAAGTGTCATAGTTTCCTGGCGGAGCAATGTATGTAACTGTACCCCTGTTCCGTGGGGGCAGCATGATCTTGTGTTTGATAAGGGAGTTTTCATTCACCACACCATAAATATCTCCACCAGTGATATGGCTGCCAACCTAAAATCAGAACAGGTCTATGAGTTATAAGTGAGAACTCCACTGTTAAAAAAGAACCTTGACAAAGAACTGTATAAAATAACTATAGCTATTAAGTCTAGCACTGTGATTACTCCCTTTATAAATGCGCTGTTACAGCACAGTAGCCCATTTACATAACTCATTACACTAACAGAACATTGCTAGCAATACTATCTGGGTTCAGTCATCTTTCAAGGCTCAGACAGTAGCAATTATTGACTGATGCAAGGAATTTTCCTCGTTCCTTTTATACCTCTCAGCTAAATGTGTTAAGTAGAGAAAGGATAGCATATGCTAACCTGCAAGGTTGGAAAAAAAGATGCCGCCAAGGGCTAAAGTCATAACACTTTCCAGCTCTAAGGCTATCTTTACCATTCGCAAAATGTGTGCTGTAGTCATTCTTTTTGCTGAGGTAACACCTGCTCCTGCTAATGCTTAGTGCAATTCCACTAGCTTCTTTATGGTTTTGCAAATACGTTAAAACTTTGCAAGTTTCTCATATGCAGCAGCAACACACAGTAAGCCACACTGAGCAAGTTTTGGCAATTCCTGTGCAGTCCTCACTCTCATACATTGCTATCATAACGTACTACCCCTTCACAAACTTAAGACAGCATGAATCATAGCTCCCAGCAGTCACTGGCATTCTGCTCCAGCTCCAAGCTCTGGGGGTAGAGGAGCAAGAGGAGACGAGCGGCTTGTCAGAACCTACCCGCAGATTTTTGGAAGGCGTGAAGTCCCATTTGACATCCCGGCTCAAAGCTGACACGTTGACACCTCTAGGGATATAGATACTTTTGGTCAGAGTGCTGATGTCTGAGAGAGGCCTCTGGATACCATCAAAAATAGCTCCCATAATGCCAGGCCCTAGTTCCACTGACAGGGGTTTCCCAGTACGGAGTACAGGATCTCCTACAGAGACACCAGCTAAAGATTTGCTGAGGAAAAGTCCATCCAGAGAAAGGGAAAGAAAGGCAGCAGAAGGCATCACATTGACAACACCATGCTCTTAAACCACCTGACTATAAGATAATATTTTTATGGCTATATTATGCATCATAATTTGAGAAGCATGTATGCTTTATACTGAACTCAAGCTGGAACTGCTAAAGCAACAAAGTTGCTCATCCTCCAGAGAGGCAAAGTAGGAGTAAATATTCTGCTTTATGATCATTAGTTCAAGTCAACTATATCGATGAGTTTACTGGAGTGCCAGGCAGCAGGATGACAAAATGTCAGGCATTTCTTAAATCTTCAAACCTAGAAAACAGGTTTGATTGTTAAAGTCAGACAATGTTATGAAATACAAAATTTTTTGCTTCAGAATTTGTTAGAGAGCATAACTATTTTGATCTTGAACCTTGCACGGTCTTTTTGACAGCAGTCTAATTTTAAAGGGAGCTTGTCCAAGACCAGCATTATTTCCCTCCTCTCTGATATCAAGTTGTCCAGTCTACACACTACCTAAGCTACAACGATGAGCAATGGAATTCTCTGCAAAGAGCCAGCAGTTTGGCAAAAGGCCCTGCTAGAATACAAAAGAAACCTCCCAAACCCTATGCAAGACTCAAGAGATTAAATGCAAGTTGACTTCAGAGCGCCCTATGACAGAGCCCCCTCATCTCTTAGGAACCTAAGAGTAAACTATACTCAAATTTGTTCCACGTACTGATGGAAGGCTACTAGATATTACAATGATGATGCCATCTTAAATGACAAATTATTAGGTACAGACAGGAGCTAGTCACCAGTTTACCATCTGGCTGCCCTGAACAAAGCTCTGGGAGCCAGCACAGGCTTTTTCCTAGCCTCTACAGATTCACAGAGCCAACTCTTAAGTTTAAAAGAATATGAGAAGAAAAAAGGTCTGGCTTCAAGTTTTATGACTTCTTCTCTGACATTCTCTCACATATGTGTAATAGAAAATACATTTTAAGTTAACTAGATTTTAGAATACATGCTGCGCCCTAGCTGGACCAAGATTCTGTAAAGCACACTGCAGAGGCAAAAATGTAATCTATTACATCTGGCAAAATACTATACCCAGAGGAAGGCATCCTGCCCACTTTACATTTTCTATTTAAGTGTTATACAAGCATAGTTTTCAAAAGCAAAGAAAAAATACAACAATTACTGCTTGGTAGTTTTGCCATTTATGGTTGACATTTGTCAAACAACTTCCTTAACAAAGAACTGTAATATTTAAATTAAAACGAACTTAAATTCTAAGGTAAACATTATTTGATTTCCACTTAAAATAAAAATAAAATAAAAACATGTCTCCTTGTTACACAGCCAAGCAAGATAAGATTTACGTCAAAACCACCAGAATTTACAAAAGATGTGCAGAACAGATGTTGCTGCCTGCCGGCATCGTAAGTACCAAACGCTGGTCCCAGTCAGCTTTGTTCATCATCTTCACCCTAATCACCACAGTGTTCTGGACTGCAGAGTCCGGCAGACCCAGAGGGATCAGTGAAAAGGATACATGTTTCTTCATACACCTGGACTGTTGCCAAATCACCCTCCAGTCGGATAATCTCCCCCACCAGTTCACTGTGGCCTACTCGTACCAGCTCGTACATAGCAGCACCTGCCATGTTGCACGCGGTGACCACTGTAAAAGACAGGCACATAGGTGAATATCTTTCCTGTAGCTCAGGAAATTTAGCCAGCAGAAGTCAGTAAGAATGGCACAGCATAAGTTTGGTATTTACCCAAATCAGAAGTGCATTCTTGATTTCACAAAAGGGATAACTTGGTTGCCACAGATCCTGGTATTTCTAGCTTAAAAGCCAAAAGAAAAGTTTCCCTACTCTTTTCACACTGTTCCTTTACGCTCAATAAGAGGACACTATCAGAACATAGTAGTCCACAGACAATTCATGCTGTAATTTCTCTTATCTGTCTTGACAGATGGCAAATGTTTAGGGTTTTAGAGAGGTGGTGAACTTTGACAGACAAGTTACATGGGCACTTTTCCCTTTCAGTTAGCTGGGCCACATTACCATCTGACTAAATTAAAACATTAAAAAATGGCAAAAGCTCACCTGATACTTGGTAGTTACATAAACCTGTGGTTGGGGACCAACATTCTCAAGTCACTCAAACTGCTGCTTACCTTGGTAGCATCTGGATGCTCACATAACAAACTACCTCCATACATAGATCAAGCCAAGACACCTGCTAGAGGCAATACATACTCTTGTATCTAGAGTCGTGTATCTATAAAGCTTTTAAGGAAATGCTACTTTATTTTGTGTAAAAGTGATGTATATCTTAGGACACATAAATTATCTTTCAACAGATGAAGACTGTTTTACAGCACGTTTTGGGCCTGAAACCTCCTGCTGTTTTGAGTTAGATTTCAGCAGGGCATTTTCAGCATATCCTAGCTGCTTTAGGACAAAATTTATTATGTCTTTTATATTATAATATCAGTCTTGCACACAGCATTCCCATTTACACAAAAATACATTTTCCACTTTAGAGGAAAAAAAGCTGTATCAGTTTAAAATTGTTTTTACGTATCACTTCTGCAGTTAAGGAATTGGCAGTTAAAGAACAGCTATTTATTTGGGTAGGCACGAGCCAAGGGAGTTTCTTATTCATCAAATAAGCTGCATTAACAAAAATACATGCTATTCTTCTGTTCTCACATTTCTGTGCTTTCCTTCACCTTTTGAAGAGAATGCAGAAGGGAGCAGAAAAGACAGTAGAGTCTGCATGCATTCAAAAGCTGTTACCATCAGGGCCTAAAGAAGCTATTTAAGCTGATAAAGAAGGAGGAAGAGTCCCCCTTCTCCCAGCTGCACAACCGCCACACTCTGCCACCTTCCCTGACCCTTGCAGCTCCTTGCTGAGCAACTCCAGTCCACGGTGCAGTAACATGGAACAGCTTGACGCTGTCAGGGGACTGAGTATTCCGGAGAGCACATGGTCAAACTGTATTTCAGAAGCTTAATATACTGGGCCTGCAGCTTTCTGACGAAGTGGCTTTATCTCACATGGAAAGCTTACTACCATTTGTTTTCATTATTATTAATCACCCTGCTTCTGCTCATTACATCTTTACATAAGATTAATGAGCAGTAACATCTTGTTAGTATATTCCTTAATATTTTATCAGACTATAAGTTAGTGATCCTTCTTAAAAAGCCCCTCTCCCCAAAAAAGAAAAAGCCTCACCCAGAGGTCTATGTCTCCACCTCTAAGTGAACAAGATTAACAAGACACTGGATGAAACAGAACCTATGATTTCCTTTACAAAATAATACCTACCAGGTCCTGAGACTCCATGGACATAGCCAACAAAAGCCTCTCTGTCCTCATCACGGATTTTGGGTAGCTTGGAGAAGTCCATTTTGCCTGTTCAACTGTACAGAAGGAAAAAAGAAAAGAGTCAGTCCTGAAAAACTGTGTAATAAGTTCCTCCTCTCCCTCCCCTCTGCTTTTTTCTTGTTTCCAGTTAGAAAGAATTCTGAAGAATTCTGAACTCATGTAGCCTGAAGCACCTCAACCACACTATAAAGTAGCTTAACCACACTAAAGCTATAAAAAGTTAAAAAGTAACTCATTTAAACAAACAAAAGAACTAACATCTCCTATCACAGAAACACAGGGGCAGAATATCACTCCATAATATGCTCCACAAAGTAAAACAGTTACACTACAAAAATGCTGTAACACCACTGGACTATTTTAAAGCCCAATAACAGGATATTTAAATGATGGAGAATCTCTTCTGCCTTCTATATCTCATCCATTCTCCTTCAAAACATGGAGTTTTCCATGATTCTGAGTGATTTCCAGGCTACTATATGCAGACAGAGCAAGAGAATGTTCTGGGGCTGCTTTACTGACACCAGTCTCTAAAAGGCAATATTACAAATATTAATTGTGGAAATTCTATTTTTTGATATTTCAAGCTGCTGAATCAGAATGTTCAGAGAAAGAAACACACATTTTCACAAGTACCAGCACGCAAACATGCGAGTCCTCTCTACATGCCTCACAGCTAGGTATTATGCATTCTTGCTCTCAGCAAAACCCATGGAGCATTGTAGAAGAATTGTGCTAAACAATGGCCAAAAACCTGAACTTGCAACAGTTAAACACCAACATCTCTTGCCAGTAACTGTTTAGAGAATCTAAACAACTGGCACAGGAAAAGCTGTTTTAGAAGCAGACCTCTTTGATCCCCATTTGTCCTGTAATCGACAGTTGGGCTGCCCCGCTTCTGGTGACGATAAGAGTATTTAATGGTTTGCTTTGTCAGGCCTTACCATGCTTTGCATTACCTTGGAAACATTAGCGTTAGAGAACTGTAAGGCAACTCTCTACTCATTTCTACTGTATTGACACATTTACAATACAGTGCAGGTGAAAGGTGCAGTATGGCAGCCCCAGCATACAATGCTCTCTGCATATCAACAGGGTCTATCCAGCAGAAGCCCATGGTTTGGTGATGTGAACCATGTGAGGCATCTGTTGACACTCACAGCCTTTCCAAGAAGCTTAACAGAACCTGGCATCTTCTGAAAGGCCGCAAAGGCATACTCAGGCTTGAAAACCTGTACAATGAGGAAGACAATTACATTGCCACCCCTTCCACCATCATTAAAGGATGCTTTTCTCCCGGTTCTTCAGGAGCAGTAGGTAGCTGACATCTGCTATTCTTAAAACCTTATGACTGTTCTCCAGCTTTTTAATACTATACCACAAATCCTTTGCCCCCCAGCCTCTTTACCAATCTAAGTGTTTTAAATTGGTGGTTCTGCTCTGTTACGAAAAAGATCTCCAATTATTCCAAACTCCTATTCATCCTGAAGGAATAGCTTCTTGTAGGCTTTATGTCTCACTGGAGTGGATTGTGTAACATGGCTACCATTGATTCATTTCACAACAGCCACCCCAACAGGTGATCATGACTCAGTCATCACCAGCCCGGAGTGGAACTGCTAACTGCTCTCAAGCTCTAAGGCTAAGTCAGATATCCGTTAGATCCCTCTACTCTCCAAAACGATAATTTTATCCTTTAAGCTGCCTGTTGTTTAGGCCCAGAAGACGATTTTAATTTCACTGCTCATTTCTCAAAAGTCTCCTCTGACAAATGGCAGAGGGGAGGTTTTCACAAAGCAATCTGCAGTTCCTGAGCAGCTGGTAAGAGCTGGTTCTGATCAGACTAACATAACTGCCTCATCTTTTTTGCCTTCAACAATTAAAAACATTGCAAAATTCAAGTACAATTACTCTTTATACTGACAAAGGCAGCTGGTCTTATAAATACACCCAAAACGTTTACTTCAACGTACCATGATACGGAACAATCTCTAGAGTCTTTCTACCAAAATCTTCTAGAGAAGCACAATAAAGAAAGAGCTAAACCAAATTCTCATAACTGGTAATGGCGTTTGGCAATTAGAGAGTACAGGGTCCCATACAAAAGTCAATTTACAAAGGCAGGAAAAGCAGGAAGAACACTGACCCGTTTCAATTTAAATTAACTTTTCTTCATATCCAAAACCTGCAGGTCAGCTGACCACCACTTGAAGCGACTGTTTATCTTTTAGGGACGCAAATAACAACCTCAGAATAATCATTCTGCAGTTAAAATGACATCCTGACAGCCAGTACCTGCCTCTCTTGTTCCTGCAGCTGCTTTGCTCCCTCTCTCTTCCTGCCTCCACCTTCCCAAATCACTGGCCAAGCCAACTAAAAGAGAATGGGATTCCTCTGCTAGACCACCCAGCAACACACCAATAAACCCTGTCTTTGTCCTGATCTTTAGCATCTGCACCAACTGCTTTTAAAAACATACCTATTAACTACTCCATGTGTCAAAGATGCAGTGAATTCCTCCTCACCTTTCTTTGTGCCACCTCCTATACTTCCAAACAAAGTACACATAGTCTAAAAAGCCAGTGCTTACCCAGCCAAGCTAACTTCTTTTTTAAGGGGCTACACATCTTTTAATATTGAATACAAATTAAGAACAAAAAATGCTGTCACTTGTCTCTGTACAGTTTTCTTGTGCTTGTGTATTAGCATTACAGATTTTCATTTTGGATGGAAAAGTCCTTGAGGGCAGAAATGTTGCCTTACCTACCTACACTGTTAAATGCCTTCATTGTTAGTAGTCAGATAAAATGAAATTCCCATAAGCATGTCAGAATTTTCTTAACATAACATCATATGTGTGCAGACAGTATGTACTTACCCCAGAAGCCATGGTAGCTAGCCATTTTAGAAATCCACTGACTTCCTACAGCCTTTCACAGGCCTCTCGCCAACACCGGTTATTAGGCACTATATGCAATCCACTCCTACAAAGCTCACTAGCACACCTACACAGGGTATTAGGTTAATTTTAATCCCCCTATGAGCAAAGATGCATCTTGTATCCTTTACAATTTAGTAATCATCCTCGTCTTAAAGAGTTCAACAACTGATTTTAAACACGCTTTTAAGCGCTACCATGGTCATATTCTGCCTAACAGTGCCAGAAATCAAAATATTACTTGCTGCAGAATCATCTCTGACTGAAAGGTGATTTATTAAAGCAATTTTATAGTCAGAATTAAACAAGAAAGGGCCAATGACCTGAGTTTTCTATCTTGGTTTCTCCCCAGCACAGCAATTTGGCTACAGAGTAACCCCCAAAATTTAACTATCCTGCTGTCAATGCCAGAGAAACCTGTTTTCTATTGCTGTCCCAGAATTTACATGATGAACTGCCTTACCGCAAAGATCTCTTCAAAATTAAGACTCTAGTGAGATTTTTAGAAGGATCCTTCTTACAGGAAGGAAGGAAATCCATGACTATTTTTATGATATAAACACAGATTCTTACCTTATTTTGCAGAAACAGAGAGGAACAAAAATCCACAGGCCCAATGAAGCAAAGCCAGAATTCAGCAGTTAAGCACCACCACTTACGAAATAATTGTCCTTCTAGTGCCCCTACACAGAGGGATGAGAAAGCCTGCTGCAGAGGGGAAAGAAATTTCTGACACACAGCAGAGGCATAACCACCTGACTTGATGAGTCATCAGTCTCTCTCTCTCTCCCACCAGCACCGAGGAATGCCGCAATAGCAAATCAAGCCACCTAGAGCCCAGCTGAACTCCCATCTGTGCCCTCCTTACTGCACAGGACCGAGCAGAAGAAATTTAAAGAAGCATTCAGCATTCACAGTAAGGACCTCCTACAAAGCAAATAATCCCGACATCCCAAGTGGTACACAATGCTACTTAAAAATCCTTGAAAGAGAGATGCATGCTTTCTGCCGGAATCCGTTTACCTACCAGTCCTCCAGTGTAATATATCCACGTCAGAGCATGCTCTGTTCTGGAAGAGCTTAACAGAACAACCGTTTAACAACAGACTGCACACAGAGGTGCTGAAGACACGGTAATACTAATTGCTTGAGTATGTAGAACAGGTATTGATTCTTGTCAAAGCAGAGTGTCTTCTGGGATTTACTTCTGCTAATTTAAACCCCTTCCTCTAGTCAGCAAAAGCATTGATGCAACCGCACAACATCCAACACCTGAGCAAAGCAGACTCATGTGCCACCTTGAGTTGGCTGCTAGGATCTGCTGTCAAAGATCGACAGGAACCAACGTTGTCCTGCATGTCTCACAAAAGACAAGCAGCTATGCAAGCTCTCCCCCAAGAAGCCACATGAGTTGAGGAGTTTCCTACAGTCTTCACAACTTCTCAAGACTATCTTTGCAAGTCCTAGGATTAGCAAAACATCAAATTGGCACAAAAAGCTTAAAATACACAAACCAAAATTGTAATGAATAGCACAAGACCAGCAATTCAGAAGCAGCAGCATTACATTAATAAGTCACCAGGGCCAGGATTCATTCTGCTGGAGCAACTTTGAACTAAGGTCATAGATTTTAGTATATCTTAAACAGACTAACATGCTTTGACTTCCTAGAGTAGAAAAATGGTATCAGAATATAAGCCGTTACATTCAATATCAAGGAAAATTTAATAGGCATACACAATAAAACATAGCCAAATAAAGTTTTCCAAAGAAAACCCGTCCTCCTCTTCTTAGTAAAAATCTAGATGTTACAGGATACTAAAGATCACAACCCACACTGGTCAACTAGCTTAGCATCGCATTTGAGTCATGCTTTAGAATCAAGACTTACAACATTTACTGTGTTCATGTGAGCAGACTTTGGTACAGTGCTTAAGTCCTGCTGTCCAGCTATACTAGGATGTGTTGCAAGGGCCTCATAAATAATAGGATAATCACTGACACAGATTTCCTGTAACTTGAACAGTTTATACTTCCCCTTCCAACAGATTATATTTTTAAGAGGAAGTATTAAAAAAATACAGTGCCTAAGTTACTAGACAAATGCATAAGTTAGGCAGCATTTCTGTGTCTAGAATCTGATGTATTGTCCTGGAAGGAACAGCATGCCCAAGACTCTTACACAGGTCACTTGGAAGGGAAGTCAAATAGTATCCTCAGGAAATCTGTTCCTTCATACTATGCAGAGTTATAATTTTATTATAATACAGCAGGGAAAATTACACCAGATTTCTCAGTCACTGAACAACAGAATTGCTGACGTTGGAAGGTACCTCTGGAGATCACCTAATTCCAATCCCCTGCTCAAAGCAAGCTAGATCAGCCTCTCAGAGCCATGTCCAGCTGGGTTTTGATTACCTCCAAGGATTAAGACTCTACAACTCTCCAGGCAACCTGTTCGAGTATTCAGTCACCCTTACAGTAAAATGTGTTTTCTTATCTTTAAAGGGAATTCCCTGTATTTCAGTTTGTCCTCATTGCTTCTTGTTATTTCAGTAGATACCACTGAGAAGAGCCTAGCTCGATCTTCTTTGCTCTCTCCCACTAGGTATTTATGTATTTTACAACAAGATTCTCTGAGCTTCTCTTCCCGAGGCTACACAAAATCCAGCTCTCTCAGCCTCTCCTCATATGAAAAATGCTCCAAACCCTTAATAGTCTTTGTGGCCCTTTTCTGGACGCACTCCATTATGTCCATGTCTTCCTTCTACTGGAGAACCCAGAACCAGACACAGCACTCCAGATGTGGTTTCCGCAGAGCTTAATCAAGGGGAAAAAACACCTCCCTGAACCTGCTGGTAGCATTCTTCCTAATGCAGCCCAGGACAGTGCTGACCTTCGCCACAAGGACACATTGCCAGCTTATGTTCAACTCAGTGTCCACCAGAACCTCTAGTCCTTTTCTGCAAAGCCACTTTACAGCCAGCCAGTCCCCAGCCGGTAGAAGAGCATTCCTCCCCAGGTGCAGGACTTCGCATTTCCCTTTGTTAAACTTCATGAGATTCCTGTCAGCCTATTTTTCCAGTCTGTGGAGGTCCCTCTGATTGGCAGCACAGCCCTCCGCTATGTCAAACACCTTCCAACTTTGTATCATCTGCACACTCTAAGGAAACCACACAGAAGTCACCTTCTGTGCTCAACACAATAATGCGGCTTAGTCTTCTCTTTACACAGGCATCGAGAAAGTAACTGTACCAACCTTCTTGCCATAAGCCTAGAGTTAGAAGTATCATGTTTCTTAAACTCAACAATAAGGACATTCTTCCATTTAATTGTTCATACAATTCCAGTATACCACAGGGCACTTTGAGGCCACCTCTGCTCTCAACAGGTCAAGAATCTGCTTAAGTGATGCTCAACTACATACTGTGGATCCATCTGCAACCATACAAGACAATTAATCTTTCATACAACTTGTTCTTGGGTGCTATAACGCCCCTTCCTCTCACATGAGAGCACACATACAGGTAAATCCAGGTGTAATCAAGAAAAAAGACAGGAAATAGAATCATGATGCCACTATCAGCACAGCACACTCATCCTCAAGTCTGATGCCTTCAGGAATTACAATGGCTACAAAGGGAGACTGTACAACATGGTAATTCATGAAGCCCAACACAAACTCCTACTGCCTTCTTCCTAAAAACAGATGGGGACTTACCTGTGGGTATGCCAATACATACGAGCCTGATACTTCAAGCAAACAACATGTCTGGCACACAAGCTCAACGTATATGAAATATATATATATTTAATACATATATACAGCATAAGAGAATCTCCCATGCAAGAAGTACCACCACCACAAACTGTTGATCAAGCATCTAAGCTTTTATTCAGAAACTTGGGAGATTCCTCCAGCTGGCCCAGAACAGAACTAGAAAAAAAGCTGTGTTTGAACACGACCAAGAAGTTAGCAGCAGCGATAAATCTAGATAGAAAGGCTGGTAAGGCATTCATCACGTAACTGCTTTGACCCACTGAAGATTTGATCAACTCAGTAGATAACTATCCTTCTGACTTCAAATGCAGTTATCATGCTATATCTAAAATTGATAAAGATCCTAGTTTTATCAATTAAAATACTCCTGTTGCTAGAGAAAGCCACATTGTCCATATGAAAAAAATCTTTGTCAGACAACTGGCTATATACTACAGAGTTTTCCGTAATAGGGTTTTCTACACTGATTCTTTCCTCTCAGCCCAGAAGGCTGCTTCAGAGAAGCTCTAGGGGCGGAAACAGATGAGCCTTCCCTTATTTCTTACTTGCTACACTGCTTCACAAGTTTCCTACTGCAAAAAATTTGACAGTGCTTTCAGCCTGCTACCCATCCTGCCCCTTCTTTGGCTTGATAGGCTTTCACACAGAAGAAAAATCTAATGCAACTGAGATCCAAGCCATAATACAGAATACTAATACAATATTCATTTTTGTGTTCCACAGTGGCCTTTTTTTCTTACCCTGACCCTGTCATCTAACTACCAGGGGATGAAAAGTTCTGCAGCCATCTGCTTAGTGCAATGTTCGGCCATTTCCTCTAGATGAGCAACATTTTCACTAACCTCACTAACATTACTGCAAAGCTAAAACCCACCCTTGCTTTTATTAAATAAAAGTCACCCTACTTTTAGATGCATTTGGCATTGTTACTCAAAATATTTCTTGTTGCTCTAACCTTTAAGACAACAAATATCAAAATGAAATGAATGCAACACTGTACTCAACTATAGCAGCAAACTTGACTACAGTTCATTAGAGTCACTTCCAAATAGTCAATGATTCTTAGTTTAAGGGACAAAAGGTGTGCAATCTCATAAAACAACTATTTCTAGATTTGTGAGTCAGGCTCAGTTTTACATGCAGAAACATATTAGTAATTTAGGCTCATTAAAACACACCAGCTCCTCTATGAGCCTCACTACTACCTAACCTCTTGTCCCTAACGGTAAAGCTAAAATAGCAAGCACAAGTTTGGAATAAGAGTTTCATCATTACATTTAACTTCCAGAGGAGTCTTTAAAGTAGAAATATGATGGAATGTTCAGTTTATTATGTGAGGTATTTGACAACTAGTTTGAAGAGCACGTTTGCATGAACATCTTTGAGAAAGATCTAATACCCCTAGCAGATAGAAGTACTCTTTTACAGCACTTTGGTATAATGAAACACCTGACTGGAATCACAACACACATATGGCATTGGATTCCAGTAAAAGGAAATTAAGTTGAGGTCGACTTTTCCTGTAATGGAAAACTTCATCTTTATGTTTTAAAGCAAGTTAAGTCACATTTGGAGATTTTATGTTCAATTACCTGAAGTATTTACAGCTTCTTTAGAACAGCCAGAGCCCCTCCAACATATTAAATTTTAACATTGTTTAAACTACATGTTGTGGTAGTTGTCTGAATATGTAGAAGGTGATGCAAATTTATCTCACAATAACAAAATCCTCTAGATGTCAAGGATCTAGAGGAAATTCACATAATAGAATTGCCTTTTTAGAAGTCCATACCAATGTTATCTGCGTTTAGCCAGAAATACCATTTTAGTTTTTTTTCTGAAGAGCTGCATTTTAAGGTATTGCTTTCATATTGAGAAACAAAAGAATGATACAGTGTAATAATGAGAATAACCAAATGTTTGTCCCACTAAATGAACTTCTTGGAAGACGCAGTTTCTTTGCTAGATTAAAATATTAAAAAATAGGCAAGTAATTCTTCAGGCTGCTAAAGAAAACTTGCATACCGGAAAGCTTTTCTCCAACTATAATAAACTATTTAATAAAGGCACAGTTTTCTCTGTCTACAGCTAATACCTTTCCCCATAACCTTTCTAATCCTCATCACACCCAACCACCCCAACCACAACAGGACTGCTCTTCATGCTTAGGGCACAGAATGCAGACCAGCAGCATAGACATTCAGATCACTTATCTTTTATATAGTCTTAAACAACAACAAACAACTCCAGCATGCGAGCACAGCTTATAGCATCCTAAAGACGGGATACAGTGAGGGCAACATTACATCTTCACACTGCAGATTTCGTCATTTTTCTCAGGACACCACCTGGCAGAAAGAGTTAGGAGGGACAGTTGAGAGAGTGGT
Organism: Stercorarius parasiticus; assembly: GCA_013396915.1. NCBI lineage: Eukaryota > Metazoa > Chordata > Aves > Charadriiformes > Stercorariidae > Stercorarius > Stercorarius parasiticus. The sequence continues at coordinate 672,923 of VWZL01001361.1, forward strand.
CAGTTGAAACTTACCAGTGCACCAAGATTTCAACTTGGCCATGAGAATCCTTACAATATGAACAATCTTCAACTGATTAAGAAGGACAAAGATAAGACTTTCAAATTACAGAGATACCCTCTAGGAACACCACTTCTCTTAGGCATTTGCATCTGCAATGGGTTTATTTTCAGCAGACATTTTAGTTCATTTAACTGTTTAGCAGGACAAGTCTCAGCTCACTGGGGTAGCAATGGTCTTCAAAATTATTCTTCTCAGGATTAAACAGATGTCAGACAGCTAATGCAGAAAGCCCAGCGCTATAAAAACACGGCCACGATGGCAGCTTCCCATACTAGTTTTAGTACTTCCTGGCTACTTCTGATCTGAACTTTTTCAGACACCCACAATGGACTCTCCAAAATGCTGCGAACTATGACAAAAATAAATATCTTCCAACAGCCACCATGCATGTATTAGACCATTGCCAGACAAATTATTTCTGAAGAGAGTGAGCAGTGACACTGAAATTTACACTTACACAAGCTCAGGGGTGTATTCAAGCTGATGAACCAAGAAAAATTCAGCAGCTAAAACTGATCTTCATCTGCCATTTGGTTCAGTGATAGTAACAAAGTCTGTTACACTATGACTTTCAGGATTTATCCATATACATCTTACTGGTTTTCAGAGTAAGCATATAATTTCAGTAAAGACAGACATTATAAGACAAAGCTTGTTATAGCAGCCACATGATACATGGAAGTCTAAAAAGCTAGCAGCAAATGGTCAATCGTTCTAAGAAGTGGGGGCGTTTAACTTTGGGAGAATTTGACAAAAACAGGAGAAATAAATGCATAGATGAAATAAAGCAACCAAACCAAAAATATTTATGAGACTGTAGAAGTTATTGCCATGAGATATGAACAAACCTGAGATTTAGTATAAACTTAGCTGTCCACTTTCAAAGGGGAGTAGGGAGTGGACACAACAAAAAGAACAAAAAAAACCTTTTCAGAACATAAAAGAAGGTACAACAGTGACAATCAGAAGATCCAGTCTAAGCCAGTTTTGCATGTTGGACCTTTAGGTGATTACTGGCTTAATCTGTACAGGAAGAAAAGGTTGAAAAGTTTAGATTCATTCTGCTTCCTCTGCTGTAGTAGATCCTTATTTCTCTCTGTCCAGCTGGAAGGCTAAAGAAGTCACATGTTTTAAGATGGTGAGTAAGAGTGAACGAGCATGATATTCCAGTTGACTACATCCTCTGTTTTCCTTGGTATAGTTCCATTCTAAAAAAATCACGTGGATACCATTGTTCAACAATACCTCAATATTTCCAAGCCTAAAACCCCCCACTTTTCTTTGCAACCAGTGATATAAGTATGGAGGAAAGAAAATCTATTTCAGATCCAGGCAATGGAGGTTTTTTAAAAAAATACAGGGAGAAAGAAAAGGAACGCCTATTACTTGGCTAGCAATAGCACGTAACATTTTTCGGTCAATGCCAGAGTAACCAAAGATATCAACCAGGTTTATCCTGTAATCCTTTTACTCTTTTTGAAAGGTCAGGTTTGTCCAATTAGGAACACAGCTTTAGTTCACAAACAAGCAATTTAAAAGCTTGAGGGAAAAACTTCAGTAGGAATTTTTAGGGCTCCGGAACTCAAAGAGACAGTATTATGGTATCAGAACACAAGAAGTGAAGCTTAGTGCCTCTAAACGTATCTCCAGGGGAATCATCTAGTAATCTGCTGGTCTATAGCAGCTTTGGATGACAATGTGCAATACCAGTACCCATGTGTGTCTGGAAGATAAATGCACAAAGTCATACTGGGAAAAAATTCAGACAATATAAGCACACTGAAGCCTGCAGACTTTTTAAGTCAGGATTAGTGACGTACAAAACAGTTAATATATACGTATACCAAAATAAAAGCTAAATTTAAGCTAACGCTGTATAAAAATTAAAAAAAATTAAACAAATAGTACTAATTGTTCATAGCTCAACCCTAATATTAGCACTATCTGTAGAAAACAGTTCTTGATTTGGAAAATGGAAAAGCTGCATTTACAGGAAATTGAGATCTTGTGTTACTGTTGCAACACAAGACTTCAGCCCCCATTTGAACAGTCAGCTGACGCCAGCAGTCATTTTCCAACATTGTCTTAATTTCTCCTTCCCCATCCCCTCAAGTTGATGTCCATGGTGGTTTATTATTTCTGAACACCATGCTCTGTCCCCGATGATAAATTTAATCCTAGTTTTTCCCCCCACATGAGAGAGTAAACTGTTTTCAAGGAGACTTGACATCATAAACTGATAAGCACAGCAAAAGTAATCTGCAATAGTTTTGGTAATTCAAAGACCTGCAGACACTGATCTCAGTTCACATATTCTTAAGCAGAACATAATAAAATGCAGATAGTATTAAATATTTATGCTTGCTGTTAATTGAAAAGGCCTTTAAAAGTACTGTATAGAGAAGCCAAACATTCAGCTGCTGCAGACCTGCAAAGTGCCGAAGTCAGCACAAATACAGCAACTTACAGTATATTGAGGATCTGCCTCAGTTATTCAAACTTCCACTGGCAAATGCCAACCCGCACTCGGCAAGTTCTCACTTTAGTGCTACAAATGGGTGGGCTAATGAACCACCTTTAGCATGCTGTCAGCAGGTTTTCCCTTTTTTCCACCCCCTTTCCACTTCATCAAGTAGTATTAGCATTTGAAATACCATGCTAGATCAAATAGCCAGTGTACTTTGCTGGAGTATTGCGTTACAATGAATAAATCTATCATCAAATTGCTTTTATTCCCAGCCAGAGTGCAAATTCTCTGACGGAAGCTAGTAAAATCTTAGGAAGAGATCACTTTGGGCAACCGCATTGAATGGACAGATCTTGATACATATGTGTCATGTACTCACAGCTATCTCTAATGTGTACAATATCATCCAGAACCCAGTCACATAAAATTTCTTTCTTGCCTTTAAGTGAATTCTAAGTGTGATGTTTGTAATACCTCATCTAAATGAAGATTTTGTCACTGGGTACAGGAATAGGAAACACATTTGATTTACCATCAGTATTTTCAACTACAAAACGACAGGTGGGCCCTTTTACTTAAGGAAGAGTTGCAGTCAGAAGCCACTACCAGCATTCCTGTTCCATAACTTTGACGCTTGCTCACTGCAGGGCTACAGTCAAGGCACAGAAAGATTCAGTTCCACCCACCCAAGATGGTGGGGTGACCCGGCACAGAAACCCATCTGCTGTCACCGCTTCTCTTGTTAATGGATTCTGGCATAACCCTGGGATATCTCGTTGGGCGTCTTTGAGAGCGCTCAGCAGGTTTCTCCCTCGTGGAAACCCAACTCAGGGGGCTGCTTTGCTTTCCAGGCCTTTTCTCTCTGAGAAATGGGACCAGGAAGCAGCACGGCCGCCGCCAGTGGGCTCTGCCTCTGACGAACGGCCTCCTACGGACATCTCGCCTCAGTCGGAGCCGAGCAGGCGGGCAGCCTCGGCCTCCGCTCCCAGCACAGCCTTCTGCCCTCACCGCGCCCTGGGGCAGGCGGGGCGGGAGGTGAAGGTCGGCCGCCGGGGGGCCCTGCCCGCCGCCCAGGAGCCACCGGGATCCCGCAGGGGCGCTTTAGAGGGTCCTGCCGCCCCCCAGGAGCGCTCTCCGAGGCGGGGGGCGGTCGTTAGGGGGAGGCAGCCGCGCGCGCTCCCTCAGAGAGCGGCTCGGCGAGGAGGCCGCCGCCGCCCCTCCCGGGCAGGTACCGGGGCGGAGGTGGGGGAACAGCGGCCGGGCGCGCCTCGGGAGAGGAGGAGGCGGCAGGAGCGGGGCAGAGTAGGGGAGAGACACCTCACCTGCAGCCGACGCCGGCAGACCCGAAGCCCAACTCCTTCCTCCGGCAGCGGCAGAAGCGGCGCTCGATCAGCTGACGCCGGCCCACGCCGCGCGCATGCGCCGTGGCCCGCGCCGGAAGCGCCCGGCGCGAGCCGGCGCCCCCCGCCCACCTCCGGGAGGAGCTTCAGCTTCCCCTCCCCCACCCGTCCCGGGCCTGCGCCCGGCCACCCGCGCGAACCGGCAGG
>VWZL01001361.1:677237-703921 GCA_013396915.1 Stercorarius parasiticus
GGGCGGTGCCGCGCCTCGGCGGGAGGCAGAGGGGGCCGAGCGGTGCCGTCGCTGCCGCTGTCGCCTCAGGGCTGGGGGGGTGGCTGCGTCTCTCCCGCCCTCTGGGAGCGGGGCCGCGGCGGGACGGGGTCTGGGGNGGCGGGGAGCCAGACCTCCCCCCAGGACAGCCCGCCTCCCCCCCTTCCCGGGCCGTAACGCTTATCCCGCTGCCGGAGCGAAAACTCTGTCTGTGTTTGGCCCCGCGGCGGGCCCTCGTGCTCTGGAGCTATATCGGCTGGCAGGCTGTGTCCGTGCGCAGCACGAAGGGAGGCGGCAGCCGGCGGGCGGGCGGGGATGCTGGCTGCTCGGTCATACTCGTACCTGGATAGCGAAGAAGCGCCGCTGGTTCCGTGCTGAAAAGCTGCCGGCCTCGGACGAGTGTTTTTGCAGTGCTATTGTTTGTACCATCCTCTTAGCATTTTTGTTGGTTTAAGCCTTTAAGTTTTTTATCTGCGTGGAGGCCGTGCGGCGTGGATGGATGAAAACGAGCTGTGTTTTGTGTCCCGTTTCTGTAGCACGCTGCTTTAGGCCTGGTTTCGCTTCTCAGTGGCTCTTGAAAAACCTAGAGATTTCAGATGTGGTTGGCTGAAACACTGGATTTCCTGCTCAGTGGAGGCAGCGAGGTGCCGTGTTTGAACAGGAGACGGGAGGCCTTTAGACTCATGGTTCTGCTTTGGTGTCAGATGACCTGCCTGACCTTGCACGGGTCACTTTGGGACAGGTTTTCTAATGTTGTTTAAATCCCCTAATGTTTATTGATTTCAGCGTCACCTGTGCTCCACAAAACGTGATCCTTACACTCCGTGACTCAGTTTCTTCATACGCACAAAGGAAGTTTTCTACAGCTGTTTCTCAAAGGAGTTTTTAAACCAGTCCCCTTGAAACTGGTGTTATGCAATGCTGGGTATTATTATTCCAGTTTGGCAGCTTAAGGCAGGGTGAATGGAAGCTGAAGCACTTAAGCTTTTACTAAGAAATGGTAAGAGGTTTAGCTTATTAGCAATTGGGGTGAGGTCACACTACGAGTCTGCTTGATAACAGATACTTAGCTATTTCTTACAGCCTGTAAGCAGCTTCAAACATCATGAGGGGCTGGCAGCTTTCTGTAGGAAGAGGCTCAGCGATGATTGCAAATAAACCGACTCTCAGGTGACATTAAATAGTTGTGTTTGGGATCTCGGGCAAGCCTTTATTCGCATGCACCACCCTACATATGAAGCAGGGCACCCTGTCTCTTAGTCACCTTATAATGAGGATGACGGAGTTTGCAAGAAGAGCAAGCAGCACTGATCAGCCAAGATGAAGTGGCAGTTGACGGGATCGTTGTTCAGCAGCGCTCCTGACGAAACTGGGTTTCCTTTTATCCTCCGTCGACCTTTCTGCTGTTTTCTACAGCTTAGCCCTGCTTTGGCTGTATGTCAGTCGTGAGTTAAGGGACAGGGTTACTGGGGCCTGGATGCATGACGTGGAAAGTGGCCCAGGTGTGTCAGGCCGGAGCCGTGGAGGTCTCCTGTCAGGTTGCAGCCAGAGCTGTCCACCATGCTGCGGTGCTCCCCAAGGGGCTGAGCCCTGGCTTTGCTTGCACTGCTCAGTTCTTATTTCAGGGAGCTTATTACTTTCTGTAACTTTTTTTTAATAAAAAGCTATGGAGAAAAAAAACCCACACAACCCTCTTCTGTTTCCAGAGCACCAAACTTTATTTCTTTTACTTTATTTCCACTTACAGGCAGCTTGATCACTGATTCAGCTTCAGAACTGATCCTTTTGCGTTCTGTACTTTTGTATTTCCACTTTTCTGGTACTCCTTCATATCTTTGAAGAGCAGCATATTCCTGGCTTGTCAAACACACAGCAAGTTCTTGTGCAGAATCACAAATCTTCATATTGAATCCAGGTGTTCTCCAAAAATTCAGATTGAGGAAAATAGGCTGATAGAACTCAAATGGAAAAATAACCCAATTTAAATACAATGGGAGAATCAAAGGACTAGACAAAGACTTCAGAAGGAATATATTAAATTACGTAGGGGTACCCTGGAACAAAACCAAGTTGTTAGTAAAGCTACGAAGATCGGAGAAGATCCCTAAAAAACAAGCACTGTCAGAAGATAGGTCCAAAAATAGATCTAAAGCTTCAACTCCCAACATACAGAAACAAATGTGGTGTTTGAAGGGATCTGCTCTGTCTTCAGTATTGAATCCAAAATTGTGGATCAGTTCTTTTGAACAAACTGACTCCATCTGAGAACTTTTTCTGGGAGTGTATGCGTTGCATAGTAACTCACACCACAAAGTGCAGAGATAATTTTGGGAGCACTAAGACCCATAACATCAGCTGTAATTATGAACAGTCTGCTTTGGCAGAGAAAGAATTAAAAAAGAATCTGGCAAGTTCACTGACGTTTTGAAATTTCAGATTTATAAGTGATTGTGTAGTCAACGTGTGTTGCTTGCAGCCATCTTTCTTAGCTCTCTGAATTCAAAATAACATAGCAGTGTGTTAATAATGCATACGGGGTTGCAGTGTCTCTGTCATCAGGGGATTTGAGATTAGGTGACTTCTTTTACAGAGGACCTCTAGCTTCAGAGACAGTGAAAGATTTTTTTGCTTTCTGAGCTGCTTAAAGTTTTGTGGGTTTTCTGTTATTTGATGAGTTAAACACCAGCTTCTGAACTGGTAATTGCTATTACCTCCCACCTGCTTTTGTGGTACTTGGCTTTATGTTCACTCTGTCCTCATCTGAATGATTTTAATAGTTTAGAGGCTTGTTATGTTTCCCTTTTATTTTTAAACATGAGTTGAAAAACTGAGGTAGTTCACTGTTCTGTTAGTGAACTTCATGATTCTCTAGAGTTTTGTTTCTTTTTCATTTATTGTATTCCTAAATGTTGTTATTGTTAGTTCTGGAATTTGAAAATCTATTTTAGAACTGGATTTGCATGAGGAAAAATACCAGTGGGACGGACTCGGGTTCTACTGTCTGTAGTAATTTGCCTGTTTTTGTAGAGCAGATGTAAATAATACTCCCTGTGCTTTGCTGCTTTTGCAGTGCTGATTTGCTCGTTGCTCAGTGGTTTTGTATTGTCTTTACAGTTGTTATGCTACTAGTTTTAAGGAAAGAAAACACAAAATTGTCTAAGTTGGAAGGGACCTTTAAGATCATTGGGTCCAACCACTAACCATTTTATTGATTCTTGAGGATTTGCTGGTTGCTGCCTTTTGATGTCTCACAATAAGGGTGCTTTCCTGACCTCTTTCAGTTCAGATGAAGCCTGTGAGAATAAGTCATCCAGCCTTTCCTTGTGGCCCTTACCTAAAAACCACATTACACAAGGGATGTAATACAAGACACGCTTGCTCCATTGTATTGTATGCTTGTATTTGCGATGTGACTGGGAGTGTCAGTTCATATATAGAGCCTGTAGTGCATGTTACTTGCAGGGCCTGGTGCCTGTGCTCCTGTGCATATGTGTTATTTTGTCACATTGACCAAACCCCTCTCCAGTTTTGATGGGAAACACCTGTGGGATTGCCATGTGGCAGCATTCGTGTAGCTACATGATGAAAAACTGACTGAAACAGGGAGCAGAGTGCTGTGCATTATAGCGCTGTCTTAGAAAGTAACACGTACTACTTTTCTGTAATAAACTTCTAGGAGACTGCCTCTAAACTTGTATGTGTTGCAGTTAAATCTTATGCTTCGTAGTTTCCGAAGGTCCTGACTTGCTGCGGAAGAGCCCTTCAGGCTAGATGCTACAGAAAAGGTAGCTGCTGCCACAGAGAACTTCGTAACTGAAAGGCTTTGCAGGCTAGTGCTATTCTAGCTGCCTTTGTAGAAGAGACATCACAGCTGGGGAATACTGAGCATAACAGAAAAATAACAATAGTGTATTTAAAGTACAGTGAGTCGTTATGGGTAAGCTCTGATATCTCTGCTTGTTTTGCCTGGATTCACAAAGTAAACCCTTCAAGGTCCTGAAGCCGTGCGTGTTTCTCATAAGAACAGGGAAGGCTTTTTTTCTCTATTTTTCTGAGTTAGTATTACAGAGTTCGTGCAGAACTGTTGATTTGTTTCCATTTGCAAGGCACAGTGCTAAGCTTAACGTATATGGGAGGAAGTTCCAAGTTTATGAGAAAACTGCTGAATTGTCATATACACTGGAGGCAGGACAAAAAAGGTAATTGAGCTTGCAAATCATTGTTTGGTTTTAGGATTTTTCTGAACTTAGAAATGTCAAAGCATGAGCTGTACTTTCTGCATTTAATCTCATGGATGGTAAATTTAGACCTTGCCTATATGCATCCTTAAAAATAGCGTAATGTCTTCTAAATTAAGTTTATAAAAACTCAGTGCAGTTTATTATAGGTGCTTTAACCTAATTTGTAACTCTTACCACTTTGAGTTTAATTCCATAACTAGATTAAGACATTCCATGAAGCAGGAAGGATTGGGAGGATAGGAAGGTGGCATAGGGATTGTAGCTATTTTATTGAGGCACTTTAGAACTCAGTCTTGGCTTTTGAGTGGTGTTTGACCATTAAATTCTTTTTACATGTATATGTGGCTTCTTCGTATATAGATTGGCTTGCTAGGTTGGGACCTTTCTTCTGTGAAAAATGTAGTATCTTTAGTTAATCATCAAATGCCACAGACTCTGCTGCCATCTCCTGAGGACAAGAGAAATGATGCATCTTCCTTTGACACATTAAATCTCTTCTAAAATGGGGAATAATGGGTGATGGTTGAGCCAGAAAAATACTTTTATCCAAGTGGAAATGATTCAGAACTTGAAAAGCCTGCCCATTTGGCAACCATTAGAAGTGTTCAGACCAATAATCTGAGAAGGCGCTAGATATTTTTACCCGGAGGAGGAGGAAAGGACAGGAGAAGTTGGATCTTTATATTTGTTTGGAAATTGGTAAGAGAGAAGTGCATCTCTTCTGCTCTAAGCGAGGCAGGCAAGGTCAGGATTACTTTCTGCTCCCTGCTGAAAGTTTTGTGGGTTTTTCCCTGAGGGGAAGGGAAGACGTGACCTATGTGATAGTTTTAGAGCAGTAAGAGTTTGTCAGGAGAGAGATTTGAGGTGAGGAAGCGGAGGTGAGGGAGAGAAGCAGTCTATGCATAGAAGAGTTGCTGGTTATTTGGAGACTCGTGGACTTGAAGACCTGAGAGCGGAGAAGCGCGGCATTGAAATGGGGTAACTGTGCATTTGTGTCAAAGCATATTGAATTAATTCATTATGGAAAGGAAATTAAATGAGGCTTTATGGAAAATAGAGCCAAAACCACTTCCAGAACACTGTCACTAGGTGACTAAGATTAAGATATTTGAATTTTCCTGGGGGCAGAGTAATTTTTTTTTTTTTAAATGGATTGAAAACACCACGCTGCATGGTAAGATCTTGACGCATGAAGTGCTTCCTGAGCTTAGTTGGCCTTCCTCCTCCCTCTCCTCATTCTTTTCCAGGCTCTGTGTGATTTTTGGCCCTTAGCAGACTAGAATCTCGATCCCTGAAAAAATTTCCCATTTCCACCATCTGACCATTGTATTTATCTTCTCTTGAGAGTATGGGGTGAGACCCAGGGCAGCAATTTAAAACTTGTGGAAGTTTTCTCTACATGGCACTTGGAATTTCTTGTGGGTAAAGATCACGAATGATGTTGAAAATTGCAATTAAGGGAGATCTGTTTGTTTTTTAATAAGTATCTCTTTAGCACAGATTTTCATTTGAAAACAATTCATTATTCAAAACTGGGAAAAGAAAAGGCGGGGGGAACTATCCTTTTTGTGCTTGATAAGTTAGGTGCTTGCAATGATTGTCGCCTTAGAACTATTTGAAGGTACGCACATAAAACTGATAGCGCATTCTGTTAATTTTTCAGAGTATGTTCTTTATATAATGCACAATTTGAACACCTCAAAAGACCACCAACCCTGGGACTGAAATCTGAAGTATAGGCAGGAGACCCATAGTGACCTGCCACTTCTTCTTTGGTAATCTAATGGATACAGGCATCTGTAACAAAGAAAGGTGTTTCAGTGACTTACAGAAATAATTTGTGAAGCACATAATGCCTTTCTCCTGATATGTCAGTTCTATAGTTTCTTACTTAATATAAGTACAAGAAGTGCCTTTGAGCTATACAGATTTATGTAAATAAGGCGCTTTGTGAACCCAGCATCACTTTATTTTGAATTTGAACGTAAGCTTCTGTTCTCACCTGAGGATCATCAAGTACTTTATGAGCATTAATTAGTGAAGGTTTATGATCTCCTGGGAGGCAAGTAAGCGTTAAAATTGTTATATCCAGGAACGCTGAGGGTATGGAAAGGGACAATAACTTGTAAGATGTCTCAGGGTATTGATAATGGAGACACAAAACTGATTTTGAGCTAAGTTGTTTCAAACTGGTGAAGTACTTATGCTTTGCAATCATGGTTCAAAATCTGAATATTCTTGTGAGCTTACTTGACTAATAAGGAAAAGTGGTTAAACCAGCAATGGAGAGTTAGGATTTCTGGCAACTCTTTATCTGCTGTATGATCACAGGCAAGTTGCTTCCTCTTTCACCTGACTTTGATGCACCTGGGATAGGCAGGTACAATATCTAAGCCTTTGCTTCGTGAGGTGCTCTGAAGCAGCAAAGTGTTGCAGGCTACTAAGTGATGTACGTACGTCTGTTTTTCTGTTCTAGACCAACTATGTTTATTTCTGGTATTTTGGAGTTTGAAAATCCTGTCAGCTGGGCGTGGTGATTCCTGCTCTTTGTATCCAGCTGCAGAATGAGATAGCTTTTAATTTTCTTGGGAAAGCTTATTTTTATTTGACACTTGTTGAAATGACCTCATTGTCTCCCCCTTGCACTTGCATAATCAAACAGCTGATATGCTTCCATGATTGTACTGCGACTTTAGCTTTAGGGTTGTCTTTTTTTTTTTTTATATCAGGATTGAGTCTAGATTTGAGATCTAGTACAACTCTCGAAGTTTTCAGCTGGGAAAACTATGAGGCTATTATAGCATAACTCTCCTTCTTGCGTATGAAAGACTGGCCAGTCTTTTGTACAATGGTCAGGTTTTCTAGGTTGAAGCAGAATAAATTATCCGAATATAATGAAGAAACCTTGACGCAGAAACACTGTGTATTTTTTCGTTATAAAGGAGAGAAGTGAAGGGAGTCTGAAGTATGTCTTGGAGAACTATGACACATGTCAGAGAAACCTATTCACGCTGAGATCCATTTGAATCGCAAGTCTTGAGTGAAGTCATCTGTTAATTCTGATTCTAAAATTGCTTAACTTTCTTCTGTACATCACTGTGCCCTTCTACAATCCAGCACGCAGTTGGGGGTAACTTCTAGTAGGGTATCAGGTGTCATGCATATACATGTTTTCAGCAGTAAGTGGGGCTAAAGAAAATCAGGGGGCTTCAGAAGCAAACTGGTAAGACTTTTTGCATGCTAGGCTTGTAGTTACCCTTCTGACAGGTGAAGCAGAGTAGATTTACAGCCTGCAGATCTTCTAGATAATTGAAAACATACCAGTCTGCCCACAAAAACTAGACTAACTTGTGCACCTAGCAAGACAGCTCATCTGTTTTACAAAGAAAAGAAAAGAAGAAAAAAAAAAAACAAAAACACAAAACCAACCAACCCCAAAACACTAGAGAACCTCTTTTGGCTTTGGAGTTCAATCTAAGCAAAGCCACACCCTTCAGGTCTATAGCTTTCATAGCTCTGGTTTGGTTTTATTTTATGAGTGGATTATCCTGTCTAGACTCCTGCTTTGACTTGGAAGCCAAAATAGAAGCAATAAAGCTAGTTGGCCGCTTGGCGGGTGACAAACCTTCTCTGAAGTCCTCTAATTTGTTAGGGCCCTTTTCTCCCCTGTGCTCCCTCTCCTGACTGATGATACCTCAGTAAGTTTTGTGAGTTGCAGATACAGCTCTGCTAAATTTAGCATACCAGATGCCTTCAATAAGCCTGAGCCCAGCTATCAGTTACACTCAGATCTGTTTCAGTCAGGCACATCCCTCTGGGGAGAGACTTGCACTATTTAAAGTTGAATGAGACTGAGATTCTTACAGCATTAAGAAACTCGGAGTTCCCCCTTTTTCTCCCTGATGTTGGTTCTAAACTAATGTTCAACACTTGCTATTCTGGGACTGAATTTGTGTTGCCTCTTGAACTGTAACTCTGGAAATTGGCTTTGTCTTGGGCTATCATTCTATATAGCAGTTCTTTTTCGGTGTACGTCGAGAGGCAAAAGGCAGCCTTAGCATAAGCTAATGTCTCCTTTAGCCTGTGTTACTTCCAGTCTGAATTTAAGACATTATATGAAAAATAGTGTTCAAATCATGGCCCTGTAGTAGGCTGCAGATAGAGGAGTGCAGCTGCAGTAGGACTAATTGGATTGCATTTGGTCTTACAAAAAAGTGTGAGTCTTTTTTCTAGCAAATGCTTGAAGGATCTTGAGGCACCAGCATGCAAGAGCAGGAGCATTGGTGCTGATGTTCTGGGCACGCGTTCAGTTTCAGTAACTGCTGCATGTCACCTCACTAAATAAAATCCCACTTCCACTGGCATTTCATGGATCACTGCACTTCTGCTGTTGCATCGCTGGGCAGTGTCGCTTTCAATGAACAGCAGCCTTACGCACCAGAAAACGGTTCCCTTCACTAGTGAAGTCTCTGTGTTTTTTCCTCCGTAACTGAGTCACAGTATGTTGCAGGTGGGAGAAATGCAAACATAGTCTTAGGATATGTCAGGAAAATGCTTCTGATAGAGATGAGAAAAACTTAACTGCTGTTGTATAAGGCAATAGTAAGTATTTGGGGTGCTATAAGCAGTTTTGGTTAGCCTTTTTTAAGGAAAATTAACTTTAATCTGAAGGAATGCAAAGAAGAGCTAGTATGACAACAGGAATTAAGAGCCAGTCTTAAAGGAGGAGGCCAGGAGCTTGGCTTTAGTTACAAGAAGGAAAGTATAAAGAGGCCCTGGTAGCTCTCTGAAAAGGCATGTGGGATAGGGTGTGTTGGTACCCACATACGGGTAGAACTTCAGTGCATTTAGAATGGAAATCAGAAGAAAGCTTAGCTATGAGAATATTAGTAGTATAGGAACTGTCTTTCAAGGGAAGATGTTTAAGTGGCTTCAGAGGGCTGGTAGGAATCCATCTAGGAAAGGGTATGGATTTGTAGAGCACTGTAGTAATAAGAGGCCTGATACGATGAGCCAAGAGTCCCTCATTCTTTCATAATAAAAACAGTTGCTTGGGATGGGGTGGCTGACTTGGTCCAGAAGTTTTGATACCTAAGATGAATACAGTTGACTGTTGTGCGCTCCATGGAGTGTTATTTGAGATGTAGGATGCCAGTGATAAGTGTGTGTAATAGGAATATTTTTGGAATAATAGAATAAAATAATCTGTTAAGGAAGGGCATGTCCCTTCTAGACGCTTCAGGTTCTTTACACATCTTTATGTTCTCTCATGCTAATTTGAGGTCATGATTTATTTTTTTTTCTTTGCAACAGCAGAGGAGAAGTATTTCTGGTACAGCCTATATTCAACTGGAATGCACAAGACTGGTCTAATCAGACCTTAGCTGATATAGCAAACTTAAGTTACTGATTTGGCTTAGAGGTAACTTCAAGAAGCAGGTCTACTTGTAAATAGCTATTAAAAAACCAAACAAATGGGAAAAAAAAAAAAACCACCCAAAAAACCCCAACCAAAGCTATTTCCATTACTCCAATGAAAAGAAAGGAGTGACCGTTTTGTGTCCTTTGTTACAGGTGCTTTATCTTGTTGAGGCTGGAGTAGTTTTAAGTCCTTAGGTTCAAAGTGCATGTTGTTCAGTAAATTACAAGGTGTAGTACAAGATCATCCAGAAGCTGAATGATCTCTCTGCTCCTCTTGCACAGTACTTCCAGATTAAACTGGGGTAGGCTGGCACTTCTGCTCAAGAACCGACCGGTTCTGCCTCTGGCAGTTTTTCTTCTCTTCTTTATGTTGGCACAAGACTTGCGTGGTGAACCCAATCAGGGGACTGATGTGGTTTAAAACTAAACTTTTCTTTTTTTGGCTAGGTTAGTTTTAATTGAGGTTGGTTCACCACATTGTTGCAGAAATGTTTGTGCCAGCAAGAGGATGGAAATGAGTGAGTTGGGATCAGCACGACTGCTGCTTTCAGCAGCAGTGACAGCTTTCCCATGTTTTTACTTGAGGCCCTAGTGGCATTTCTGCCACGCTGTCCTTGGGCAAAGTGATGAACTCTTATGATGTGGGTCTTCCTTTCCATGTCCTCATTTAGTTTACTTATTAAATGTTTTTGTGTGTAATAGATGTGGTGCTGATTTAATCAGCTAGTGCTATACATCAAATTAATTTATGGTTTGAATACATACTATTTAAACAGACACATTTAGCATATTGATTTATGCTTCCTGCAGTGTTTCTCAAACTTTTTTCATGTTATTCTCCCTGATAAATTACTGGCCCTGGTGCAACTCTTGAGCAACGAGGAAACAGCTAGTGACAGAGCACAGAAGGCAAGCAGGAGATGGCAGGAGGCAGCAATGAATGTGGCAAGTGGTGAGAGATAGAGGAGGGAGCCCAAGGGCTTGAGGAAATCTGTCAACAGCACCTTTTATCCACCTACTACCTTTTAGCAGCTTGTTTTTCTGGCCTGATGCCAGCCTCAGAGGTAATGTCTTGACTCAGCAGCTACGAGCAGCCATAGACTCTGTGTCTGCAGTTATCCATTTATTCCCTGTCAGAAACCTTCTTGGTGAAGGTCCATCTTCTGGCCATGGTCTCTTTCTCAGCCATCGTGTCCTGACTGCCCCTGACAATACATCTTTGTCCTGTTGCACTGTCATCAGTAATATTCCGTAGTGACTATCTTCTAATGCCCAATTTCTTACTTCATTATTAACTAATTATTGTTAAAATAATATTAGAAAATACACTACCTGATAATAGTGTATGTCTGAGATTTTTTGCTCCAATATAAAGAGGGACTTGCTCTAGAGCAACTTTACCGTCAGTTCATCGTAAGAGTTAATGCTAGTGTTACCGATCTACTGAAGCTTGGATCTACTCATACAAAAGAAGTATCACCAAGGTGAATATACTATTAAATCTTTTGGACAAAAGGTCGAGGCTTTCAAGGGACTGAGTGTGAATGTGAGTTTTTCTCTCTTCCCTTACTGACCTCCTACTCTGCAGCTGATCTTTATCTAACTGGGCAGTTGAGACTTGCTCCCTTTGGTTTCCACTCTGATGCAGACCACAGCAAAAGAGGTTACTCAGTCTTCACTCCTAGTATGAGATTACTGAGGTCCTCTACTCCAGCAAAACTCTCTCCCAGACACAAATACACCCAGGAACCCACATGCCACGGTTTTATTCCTACCCTTTGTGAGGAAAAGGTAGCAGCGTTGCTGGTCGTGATTAGAAAAGGGCACAACTTGCCTTCTGTGTGCTTGAAGAAGCCCTGCCATGCTAGGCTGAACAGCTGTGCAAAGCTGGGCATAAAACAAGTATTACAGTTACCCCACTGTCTAATAACTTTGATAGCATGCTTGTTTACAATGGGAGCACTTCTGTGATGTGATGAGATCATCTTTACTAGCTCAGTACTTAACTTTATGTTGGAATATAATTATCAAAGGGGCTTTCACAAGTGGTGATACATGAGGAAACAAATCTTAATATTGAGAGCAAAAATAATCTCAAAGATGGAAAAGGTGGTGAAACAAAGGGCTGGTGGCAGTAGGAATCATAGAAAAGAGATACTGCAGGTTACTTCAGCACAACATAGTGGTTTATAGCTAGAAACTTTAGAAATACATCCCATAGCTGTTGCTTGGAGTATGTCTGAGTATCTTAACATGGATGAGATGCAAGAATGTAGAGACTGTTGCTGCTTCTGTCATTCTTGAGATCACTGTTGGAGAACGTGCTGTCCAGTTCTAGTGAGATGTCTCTCAAGAGATTCCTGTACAATTGTGTAGAGCTTGGGGCAAACTACAAGGATTCACGGCTTAGCAATTGCNGGTAGGGGGAAGATGAAGAGCTGCCTGGAACGATTTGCAAGCACCCATACTGGCATGGGATGCTTGACACCAGAGGGCTTTTTAATCTCTTTGGCAAACGTGTGATGAAACGTTAGACTTTGGAGTCAGCAAAGTTCAATATGTAAATGACATCTGTTAATTCTTAGTAGTTAGAATAATTAACTGGAACATATTAATCTGGTAGAGAATTACAAAATCATCAATAGTCCATTAGCTAAGGGTAGATGGTTCTCTAAAAGGTAGGCCCTACTTACAAATTGTTTAGCTTCTGTAAGGCTAAGCAGAAGAGAGATTGTCTGATCTGTGTCATACCAGAGAGTGGGCAATGGTGATCCTTCATACCTTTGCAGAACAGAGACTGTATTCTTTGCTGTAAAAGAGGAGGAGGAAGTGGGTGTGAGGGAAAGATATGCCTGAAGTAAACATTAAAGGCTTCGTTCCTGTAGCTTTTTCTGATAGTTTTGCAGGCCACAGTACAATGCCTAGAAAGCGTTGTGTATTTATCACCCATCATTGGTAGCGACAACTAAAACTGATGTGGTATCTGGAGTACTAATCGTTTAAGGGTTTTTGATGTATAATAAAGGTCAGTTAATAAAGCAGAGACAGATTATACTCCGCATTACTTGAACAAAATAGTTGTTGGTTATTCTATCTTCTTTGTTTCACAGCATTATTTAAGTTAATCTGTGCTGTTGTGTCCTAGGCATCAACCTATTTGAAAAAACAAGCTGCCTAGGCACCAGAGACATTGGAGATGGAAAGCAGCTACTGCACATTACTAGGATGAACTTTGAAGCCTGATGTAAAAGGATCTTTGAAAACTGCCTTTTTGAAAACAGAATTTAACTTTTTTTTTTAAAAAGCAAACAGTGCCTTTACCAATGTTTGAGCAGAAAACAATCTAGTTGCCTGTATGTATTCAGTAAAACATTGTGTGCATTTCTAACTCGATGTGCATTGGCTTTGTACCTGCCTACATATTGTGGTGACCATTTGGGAAAATATTTTTATTATCTTGGGTTTTTTAATTTTTCATTCTTGCAATCCTTGTTAAAACTGTCTACCTGCACCCAAGAAATCGTCTTGGGGAATATGAACAACTAGTCAACTAATATTTTTTTTTTTTAACTTGCTTTTCTATATGTAGTGTTTCTGTCAGGAAGTTAGTCTTAGAAAAGGGCAAAGCTTGGTCTGCTTCTTCTCAGTATAATTCAG
This sequence comes from Stercorarius parasiticus, assembly GCA_013396915.1. Classification (NCBI taxonomy): domain Eukaryota; kingdom Metazoa; phylum Chordata; class Aves; order Charadriiformes; family Stercorariidae; genus Stercorarius; species Stercorarius parasiticus. Next base: position 690,575 of record VWZL01001361.1, read on the forward strand.
TGCAGTACTGGTATTTTAAGGCTGTGATTCTGCTCTCAGTCAACAGGAAGAATGACTTCAGTGGTGATCATAGTAGATGCGTATATCACCTTGACAGTGGCACACTTCCAAATTAACAGGCTTAATAGGAGTTTGCTGCACACAGTATTGTTGCTTTTTAGAGGCAGATGTCTAGTAGCAACTTAGTCTTTGTCTAAGCATAAGCTTTATATTGATAGGTGGTAAAATTAAGGCTGTTTGAAGCATGGAAAAGGATTTCATTTTCTTGGTCTCTATTCTGGCCTTCTGTCCCTACCATCTTTTCTTAGTTGGTTTGTTGTTTTGGGGTTTTTTCCCCCCTGTGATCTTGACGATCAGTGAGGAAATTAATGGGATAAAATTAAAGCTAATACTCCTACAGAGATTAGTGTTCTCCTGTCTTCCACTCAATAAAACCGAGCGTATACTATGGTACATCAGTGTTAGTGTGACCTGAGAAACTTCTGGCTGTATAGTACCAACTGAAATTGGGTTTGGGAGTTAAATCAGCCACCAACAGAAGACTTAATTGTATGGGTTGAACACTGCAGTTCAGTTATGTATTGAACAGATTATTAGAAATTTTGCAGTGTGTCAGATGTTAAGCATGTTTTGATTTGTTCCAGTAGCCGGATCGAGCTGGGAGATGTGACGCCACACAACATTAAGCAGCTGAAGAGGCTAAACCAGGTCATTTTTCCTGTCAGCTACAATGACAAGTTCTACAAGGATGTACTGGAGGTTGGCGAGCTAGCCAAATTAGGTACAGATGTTCTTGCCAGTAATCGTGGGCTACAGTGGCAGAAGTGCTCATCATTGCTATCCATTTTGGTTTTGAATAGCAGATCCCTTCTATTTTGTTGTTTTATATAATGAAAAATAACCCTTTGGGAGCCACAAAAAAGGCAGAGTCCCAAGCTCAGAGGGCTTGTGTTCTAACTAGATTCCATTTTAGTGGGAATAGGCATGATTTCTGTTACAGCAGAAAACTTGAGAGATGCGTGCTGCCAGTTTACCTCCTCATGTCATTGCTAGTTGGTTTGAACTGTAATAAGCCAACCACTGTTTCAGAGCACCATTGGTAACTTCACTCCAAGTGTTAAGCCACAATGTATGTATGATATTTTATCTGGATGGGAGAATTAGCAGGGGGGAAGGAAGGAAGATATAGGGCATAAATGAAGGAGCTGTATGTACGGTTTGAGGCTTGTGACTGATAACGCTTTGTTTCCCTCCCTGGCAGCGTATTTCAATGATATTGCAGTGGGAGCAGTGTGCTGTAGGGTGGATCACTCCCAGAACCAGAAGAGACTGTACATCATGACACTTGGATGCCTGGCACCCTACCGAAGGCTAGGAATAGGTAAGAAGGATCATCTTTTGTATCAGAGTCATCAAAAAAAACACATTGCTGTGCAGCGTTCTAAATAGTCTTTCAGATTTTTAACCAAGATAGTGCACTTTCAGGCCACTGATTTCTTTGGAAGGTACTGTGGGGAAAGTGTGTGACTTATGATATGCTCTTTTTTTTTTTTCCTGCCTTTCAGAAATAGACTTTTTGTAGAACTTTCTAATTCAGGATTTCAGATTATTTTAGTCTTAATCATGTTATCATGCTGTGATGTAAATACTCAGCTTCTACAGATGTGAAAATTGACACACAGAGATATGAAATAATTTGTCAGAGGTATGCAGCCAGTATGCAAGTCATATATAAGTAGAACACAACATTCCTTCATTGGTTTATCTGTTCACGCTTCTAAATGAAGGTTTTTTTCCATTTACTGTTTTTATCACTATTGAGTATTGCTGCTCAGGGGTAGTACCTGCTTTCTGTCTATTTGTCAATTAGGTTTTTTTTTTCCGTATTGCAAATCCATAGGCCAGATTAATCGAGACCTTTCGGTAATTTGTTTGCTTTGACAAACTGGAATGAAAAAATAACTTTAAATTACTTCACTAGGCCTTTATTAGAAAAACTTAACCAATGCTCTCACTGCTTTATATATTGTTCTGACCATATTTTGAGGTGAGTTTGAAACCTTGAAGCTAGTATTTACATAAGCTGCTTTAGACGTATGCTTCTGAGCTGTTGGATTATTTTTCTCCAAAGAAACAATGAATTAAATTTTATGAGCAGTCAGAAAGTGAAATACTTACACGTTTTATTTGCCTTTCCTAGTTCTCACAGGCTCTTGTCACTTTAGCCTACCTACAGTTAACCTGTGTCTCCTCAAAAAAGCCCTTAGCTAAGTACAGCCTTGACTGTGCACTTCTGGTTTTCTTAAGTATCTCTTTACCTTTTGGCAGGAACTAAAATGTTGAATCATGTCTTAAACATCTGTGAAAAAGATGGCACTTTTGACAACATCTATCTGTAAGTAAATGAATTACACTCATGCATTTTTGGAGAGATGATAGAGGCATATATGGGAGCAAAGGGAGGGAGATTCAAGAGCATTTTCAGTATGTATTTCATTGGGATCATGGGACATCTTGTAAGTACTAGCAAGAAAGCTAGGGGTCATATTCTGGGCTTGTGTGATGCTGAGAAAACCAAAAGCTTGCTTGCTTTAGAAGGGCTTCTGCACATTTGCTGAATTTGAAAGTAATGTAGCTACAAAATGATGTTCGATAGCAGAATTACACTGTATGACTAAAAAAAAATTTTTGTGAAATAATTTTTTTACTATACAGTGCCATCCTCAGAATGGAAAATACTGCAAATCTTGCATGCAGTTTTGATATATTTGCTGTCTGTCTTTTATGACAGTGCTGTGTAGGTTAGAACGTCAGATCAGAGATGCTTGCAAGCACTCTAGGTTCTCATTCAGTAGGAAGGCTCAACTGCTTATTCCCATTCTTGCGCTGTGCCAGGTCAGCTGTTTGTGCAGCAATACAGTAAACTAGGTCAATGACCTGACCCAGCTGGGGAAACTGGATTTTGGGTTTGTTTCTGGATGTTGGTTTTGGTTTTAATGTGCCTTTTTTTTGGGTGGTGGGGGTGCTTTGTTGTTTTTTGGGTTTTTTTTTTTTTAAATCAAGTGCTTTACATGAGCACTTGGCACGATGCAGACATAAGAACAAGCACTGGGGCAGAGGACAGGGCTGCTTAAAAGAGCACCACCATCCTAATAGATCCCCCATGGAAACAGAGCCTGAAATCCATAGATGCCAAAGCTTTGCTTTCCCCTTTGCTGCTGGCTGCACACTTCTGCTTCTTCCTGTGTGTTGGTGTCTGTGTGAATACCAAGTGAGCTGATGCAGTTTTTGGCCAGGTTGCTTCTCTGAGCCAGCTTCTTCCTTGTCCATCACTGCTTGCTTATACCAGTACAAGCATGGTGCACTGCTAGGGAGAGTCCCATAGCAGGGATGGTTTGGATGGTCTTATGCTGCCACAGAACTACACCCTGAACTCTTGCCAGGACTCAACAAAGATGATTGAGGGATTGGAGCATCTCCCTTATGAGGAAAGGCTGAGAGAGCTGGGACTCTTTAGCCTGGAGAAGACAAGGCTGAGGGGAGACCTTGTTAACGTTTACAAGCATCTAAAGGGTGGGTTTAAGGAGGATGGAGACAGACTCTTTTCAGTGGTTCCCAGTAACAGGATGAGGGGTAACGGGCACAAGCTGGAACATAGGAAGTTCCGATCAAGTATGAGAAAAAACTTCTTTACAGTGAGGGTGACAGAGCACTGGAACAGGCTGCCCAGGGAGGTTGTGGAGTCCCCTTGTCTGGAGGCTTTCAAGACCCGCCTGGATGCAGTCCTGAGTAACGTGCTCTAGGCAATCCTGCTTTAGCAGGGGAGTTGGACTAGGTGATCTCTAGAGGTCCCTTCCAACTCTGAAATTCCATGATTCCGTGACTGTCGAAGATGCTTAGTGAGAAGTGTTTCATACACTGTTAACACTATAAATGGAGTGACTTTTTCCTTAAGCTTAGTCCACCTCTGCCAAGGAGATGCAAACTCTTCCAAGACCTCTACTGTTGTAGCTTTGTTCCCTGTCTATAAGAGGAACAGGTGTTTTAAAGAGGAGTTCAAGTAAAGCTACTTCCGGCTTATATTGCTGCTCTCCTGCGTCAGAAGAATGGTAATGAAGTCTCTCAGATGCCTGCTAGTTGGCACAGGCTTTCCTTTTTGCTTTTGCACTGTGTGTAGTGAAGGAACTGCGTGCTGGTTTTAATGTAAAACCCAAATCCTTTGTAATCCTTCTTTCTACTTCCCAGAGTAGGTTTCTGGGATGATAAATAGGCCCTGGAGTTGGGCGTAACAAAGTTCTTTTAGTGGCCCATTGATTTATATTACTATGTCTGTTGGTTGTGCATCTTCTATCTGAACATATTATGCAGCTTAGCACCCACCTTGGTATCAATAGTTAAATTTGTTGTTACTATGAAGTTTCCTTTTAGCTATTTGGTGTTTATTGGGCTTAACACTAAGATCTTTTGTTCTGCCATTGCTTTCTGACTTGCTTTGGTTCTATGGTTATGCAGCATGTTGTCATGACAGAGTGATTCACGAGCTTGTCCAGTGTCCACTGAATTTTGGGAGTGTTTAATGAATGCCTTTTGCTGAGCCAAACATCTTTTCTTTTTTTTTTTTTGATAGAACTTGTGCAAATAAATTTCCTAGTTGCTTAGAATGAAAAACTGATGGCTGTTTGTTTCGGAGGCCTTGAAATTCTTGAAATATGCTAGCAAGATCTGTAAAACTCTGGGAGAGAGAGAGGTAAAAGGGGAAAGGACTTTGTAAGTACCTAGGCCTTCTTTGTGCTGCCATAGCTTTTTGTGAGGAGAGAGGGATAGTTAACAGTGAGCAAGGAGTTAAAATCCTATCAAACACAATTGCCAGTTTTGCATTGCACTGTGTAGGGATCATCAGTCAAACAACTGTTTTGGTCATGTAAAAGGGTCGCTAGAGGAAGTTAAAATTGGCTCTACAGTGAAACATTGTTATATATTTCCATAAAANACCCGCAGATGCTCATGTGCTGCAGAAAAACCTCAAAGCCCCTTGTCTTGGCCAGAACGCAGATGTGCAAAAGACCGACAACTGAACAAAACACCAACGAACACTTTCTTGCACTTGCTTGTCACCAAATAAGGAAAGAGAGGCCTCTTGATTTTTTTTTATTTTTTTTTTTACTCCATCCCTTCATCCTCTTAATTTTTTTTTCTTGACCTCTCTCCAACAAAATGTAATGCTTCTTCCAAGGATTTTCCAATCATGTTTGGGGTTGGGTCTTTTTTTTTTTGAGCTCTCCTTTCTGGGTTTGTTTTTTTCTTTCAGTTTTGGGGTATTTTTGGTTTGGTTATGGGTTTTTTTTTTGGTGTTTGGTTTGGTTTTTTTTTGGGGTGGGAAAAGGTGTGCAGATCTAAGTTTGAGGTGTTGGAGGGCTTGAGCAGGTTATCCTGATGACAAGTTTCCTTCAGAATTATCTCTTTCAGTAAGCAGAATGTAAATCCAATGGGGGGGGAAAGGAAAAGCAATATCTTGTCCTTTGACTCCTACATTATTGTGTTTTTTATAACCTACAGGGTACTTTAGTCCCCCCCCAACCTTTGAATGTTACTTCAGTACTTCCCACTCTTCCTCTTAATTCCCCCCACCTCAAGAAGTATGTTTAGTTCTTCCCAATATTTTTGAGTATGGCTTTTTCCTCCATCTTTTGCTGAGCAGAGTGGGCTACTTTCCCATACCTTTTCACTCTGCCTGGGCTGATCTTTTTGAATGCTTTTTTTAAATACTCCTCACCCAAGCTGGTGCTACACTTCTTAACTGACTGAGAGGAGGGTTTAGAGTGGTCTTTGTTTTTTCTTGTTTTCATTTACTCACCTCCCAGCAGACTTCTGCCAGAGTAAGAGCTAGATCTGGTACTGGCAAGAGTAACCTTGTAAAAATATGAATCCTGAGGCAAGATCCTTGCTTCAGAAATGGGTGAAATGCTGTAGGGCCCGTTGAGAGTTAGTTTTATCTGTGTTGTTGGGATGGGAAAAGTGACTGTGACCACCTTACCAGCTTTGATCACGTAAGGCAGGCCCCCGTCTCCAGATAAATTTGTTACAACTACTAAATCTGTGGTGACAAATCTGAGATGAGGCAAGGGTTGAGGAAACCAGGCAGCAAGGCTGAGAAGGCAAACACAAATCTGACCCTAATTGCATGGCTTTGCAGGGATCTCCTGGATTTGCTTAGGATTGGCTTGGCTTGCTGTGTTTATGCCCTCCTTTGGGAGGAGGTGGTGAACTGCACAGTTTGCTCCTTTTGAAGGTTCTTTTCCTCTTTCCCTGTTCAGTGGTAATAATGCAGTTCTCCCCTCGTGAGAGGGTGTTCATGGAGCACTGGAGAAAGCAGCATATATTAGAGCATTTTATGGGTTTGGAAAATAGGCTGACTGGCTTCTCCCTAGTACTGTAACCTCAAAGCTACAGTAAACTCTACTAAGCTCTGCTTTGCATCCTTTCATGCTTTGTTTGCCTGAATATCAGTGCTCCTTTCTATGCACTGTTGCCAGCGATTTTATGTATGCCAATACAAATACCAACTTGAGCTTGGACTCTTCTCCAAGCACCTGGGAAAGTGCACTGAGCTGAGACAACACCAACCTGCCGCATCCTCCAAGTAGATATTGAACTGCATTCCTTTCCTGTTTGTTTTTTGAAGTTTAAATCTGGATCTTGACGTCATCTGCTTTGAAAGCCTCCAACCAATAGCATGCATTGCAGCATACATCTGGTTAGTAGGTGCTGTCCAGTCATTTGACGGTGACTTGGGAACCAAGGATTTCAAGATGGGAGTTGTGGTCAGGCAAGGGATGGCACCCCTTATTGCACATTATGTGGTCTTTGATACCCAAGGGGTGAATATACAAGCTGCTCCAGAATTATTCCTTCTTTCTCAGAGGTGTGTGGTGTTTGTTGGAGTGCATCTTGACAGGCCTGTGCTGGAAAACGGCTACTCTATTTGCTGGGTTTGCGCTAATTAAGTCTTGGGGATGGGCAGATCTCTAACAACAAAAGCCCATCTGCATGGCCTGAGCACCTGTGTTTGCAACACTCGGTGGCAGACTCTGGCTAGAAAGATGCAAACGGTTTCCTTGGCCAGAGGCAGCCTAGTTTTGACAAAAACTTATTTTTAGTACCGCTAGGACCTGCTTGCACTGGTTATGTTGGCAGTTCCAGCATCTTTCTAGAAGGAGATGTATTGAAGCACAATTAGCTTGTCATATGCCAACATAGTTTCCCTGGCCATCTGTAGACCAAACCAAGAGAAGTACGTGGAGGGAGAGCGATAGTATTGTATTTGAGGATGTTTGTGCAGCACAGCTGTAACTCAGACCATAGCTGCCTCTGGTGCCAAGCAAAGTGCTCTTCATTCTTCTAGAACTAAGTGGTAAGTGTTTGGGTTGGGTAGATGGGTGTGGGGATATGAACTCTTAGGATTTGCTGTTGTCGTAGGCTTCCACAAATCAGTGTGTTTCGCAGACAGTTTTCCTTCAGGTTTAAAAGTACAAGTCTGATGTCTGAACTTACTTGGATTAACCTTTGTTTCTGTCTCTCTTTGCTTTGGGCTGCCATCATTCTATGAATGTATCCCTGAAAACAAATCTTAAAGCTCCTATTCCACAGCAAACCTGCCTCATTGTAACTTCTGATAAAATGTTTTGTAGGAAGTGGAAGAGAGAGTAACCACAAATTAATCCTGGAAAACGGTTGTTGAATCTTGAACACAAGGTTTAATCTAAATCTCCTAGAAGTCTGTATTCCCTGTACATGGATAAGGGCAAGTGAAGGTCAATAGTTCTGAATGACAAACAGTTGTACTTTATCAGTATATCTGCGGTGTTGAGTGTGGGAGGAGAATGCTGTATCTTAGTGCTGTTACCCAGAAACACTGAAATTTTGTGAAGTATAGGCTTACTGCAGAGAACTTCAGTTACTTTGGTTGTTGCTGCAGCAGGACCTCCTTTTAGCTTGAAAATAGCAGCGTATGAACAACTAATTTTTTTTAAAGTTGGGAGTTTCAGTGGAGAAAAAAAAAATCATCAGCACTTCCTGTTCTGGATGAAGATCTAGCAAGAAAAATGTATGCGACTAAGAACTTTGGAGTGTAAATTGTGTATATGTGCGTTATTCCTTAATCTCTGCAACTGGTTTTGTCAGATGTTGGTTGAAGTATGAAGATATTATCTACAAAAAGACCCCTACTAGAGGAAACCGTGGTACAGGGGAAGAAGAATCATCCAGGAGAGGTATCCCTCTTTTTTGGGAGGGGGAAGGGAGAGATTTTATTTTGTGTATACAGAAACTGGCTGAGTTTACATGATGCAGCTAATGGTTAAACCTGCCAACTAAATATGACATAGTGTTACAACTGAAACAAACTTATGTGATATTTCATTAATTCTTGATGGTGCCCTTTGTCTAGCAAAAATTTGATCCTCCAAATTATTTTATTCTCCCCCATGTTGTAATCCAGGGTCAGCTGCTATGCACAAAGTCTGTGTTTTGTAAAGTGTTTGCTGACTTGGATGTTTCTTTTGAATCTGCAACTGCTTCCTGATTAATTTGGCTAAGACCACCCCTGGTCTCTTGAGTTAAGATTTAGTCAAAGGTATGCTGTATGCAGTTTACAGATGCATTCTCAATGTTACAAGTTAAGTTGCAGGGGGAGCAAATTCTTTACAATAAGGTGGTCCATTTTTAATCTATATCATTGCCCTTATTGTACATCAGGAGCATGGTTTTGTTTTTCTCAAACTCTTTAGAAATACCGTTCAGAATAAACGTGCACTATTTGAGTTATGTCATTTATGGCTTGTCTTGTGCATTTTTTGCAGTCCAGCTGTTTCCTTCTGGTTTCAGATACAGAATATTCCTCAGATGTTTCATAAACTGTATAACTTCAAGACTTCTAACGTGCACTGAGTTGGGCTGCTGTGATGAATGTCACAGGTGTCTGACAACTGAAGAGAGCGGGGTCTGTTTGTTTTTCCCTGAAGTTAAGAGCATTTTCTCAGAAATCCTCTGCCTTGTGGGCTTGGGGGGGGAAGAAAGGAACTGTCCTGGAATATTTTTGCATTGACTGCTGAGCAGTCTTGAAACAAACAGACCAGGCATCAAGAACCCTGTGTTTTGGGCTTTATAGGTTAAATATTTTAAAGTATTCAAATTAATTTCTAGCTATTGCAAATATTGACAACAATCTTTGAAAAAACTGTGGTCTGTATCTGTAAAAGTAACTGGTCTTAAGATGTAGTGAGTGTTCTTCTATACTGACTTTTCTCAGAAAGCTATTTAAGTAAAACTCATCTCTTTTCTTAACTATTTCAGCCTCTTCTGTTAAAGGTATTTTTTGCCTGTAGTTTCTTTCTGCTCCTCTCCTGCTTTGGGGTGCCATTAGTGAAGTGATAAAGTTGTACTGTGGTACAGTTTCTGGGGAAAAAGAAATGTTACCCCAAATGTTCTATAGCATAGTCTATATTCTGCTTCTACAAATGCTCTATCTGCTTATTTAAGTTCCTCTGGAAACTGCTTTATTGGTAGATGGAGTCACCACATTCATTAGGATAGCATGCAAAAGCAAAGCTCAGACTCTGAAACTTGACTGTGGTCTTGAGCTGCTGCTACCAACTGTCTTCCCTGACCTCTGCTGGTGGGCCTGGAAGGCACAGCTGGAGACGAACTGCTACCAGGAGTGCAACCTTCATCACTCCGGCCTCACCAGCAGCTGCAGAAACTGGAAAACCATTGCTCTACTTAAACTGCTGCAGCTGTTCTCCAAACCACTCAGCTTTTAGTGATCTCTGTCATGTTTCTTTTCTTCTCCACCTTCATCCCAGTCACCTCTCTAGCAGCCTCTACAGTTTAGATAATTCGGTTACTCCTTTACAGGGAAACTAGCAGATACTAGATAGAATCGTTCGTGTTGCTCTTTCCCAAAGCTTTGCTGGTTCTACAGGCAAATCCATTTCCCTCACTGTATTCAAAACTTGGGTATTTACGGGATCCTTGTAATAACTTGTGGTGTGCTGTTATCTCTTAGTTATAACAGTTTGCTATTTTTTTTGCTACTGTCATGATTGTTTAAAGAACAGTTACAATGGTAGGATTTAATAAGTGAGTTGTAAGTCAAGTTATTCACTTTACATGAAAAACTCAGATTGTTTTATCCCCAGTGTGTATATCACTATTTACCTGTGCTGGATACAATTTGCTGTTACAGTGCCTAGTCACTGAACATTAGAAGGTTCACCTGTCATTCCTCATTCTTATTACCTTGACTAACCTCCAGCAAATTTTCACCTCACGACTTCCTTTTTTAAAATACTGTTGAGGAGTATAGACGCCAGCACAAATCTTTTTCAGCTCTACTGCTGACATCCCACTGGTGTGAAAACTGATCTTTTATTCTATGCTCTGTGATTTTGGTCTTTTAATCAGTTCTCTGTCCCTGTGAGAATAGTAGCCTCTGATCCTGTAGTATCTTAGATTACTTAAGAGGTTTTGGGCAGGGATCTTTTATAAGAAGTCTTTTTGAATACCAAACCAATCTGTCAGCTGAGTGTTGTAAACTATTTTGGCAATATGACTTTTCTTCCCATAGGGGTTTTCCAAATCTATTCAACCCATCTAGTCCAAGTGCTTTGTATGGGAGATGAGATTGTTGCTCACTGTTGCCTTATGTCCTCCCTCTAAAGAGGCATCAGTTAAACCAGATGATGGAAAGGTTACCCTGTCCCTCTCCTTTTATCCTGCCTTCTTTCCTCCTCGCCAGTGCTTTAATACTTTAAAAGCATTCAGTTTTACTGCCATTTTGTCTGAAAGCTTTGTGGCAACACCATCTCAGGCTCTCCAGGCTGCTAAGTGAGGTTGCCAGCTTTCTCTTTCACACACTTACATGTTTATGGCCCACAGTCCAAGAAACTCCTGCACCTGGGGAAAGATGCGCTGACCTGTCTTCTGATAGCCTTTCTGTCAGCTGCAGTGTGATATCATACAGATTTAGGTAATTACTGTTCACTAAATTCTTGAATCCAAACCTGCACTACAGACAAGTATTACGCTTTCATTACAAAAAATGCATTCAAGTTGTTCTTACTTAAGACTATTTAAAATAAAGCTGCAGAAACTCTTTTAACCTGTCAACACTAACAACAAATCATCTCATTTAGTCAATGTAAAACTTTTCTAAATATTTGGGCAAAACCCGTTTGCTTTGAGGTTGTTGGGTGTTTTTTAAGCTATCTTGACATATAATAACTAGTCTATAAACTAACTACCAGAAACAGGCTACTGATGTTTAACAATTTCCTGTTATATATGATTTCACCAGTGGACTTTTGCCTGCTGCTGGATTTTTGCTACTGTAATCTAACATTGTACTGGTAATCTGAAGATTTACGAGCTCAGACACTCCAGGGCATAGTAGGGTGACAGAAGATACACTTTATTTTGCAGCTTTGGACAAGGGGTGCCTTTTTAGTGAAAATCTTCACTGAAAAACCACACTACCCTTTAAAAGAAGGGGGGGGGGGGGAAGTAATTCAGTTTATATTGGAATAAATTGATGGAGCACAGGTATTTTGGATCTCATTTGTCCTCCAGTTTGGTTGTGTCAAGTCATCTAAAAAATATGAAAGTTGAAAAAGTGCCTTTACACTTATACTTGACATTGTGAAGTTGCTATTGACAGTAACTTTAGAATTTCTCTGCAAAAATAGCTAGGGCCTTAAAACTTCGTCACAGCTGGCAAATGGGTCTTCCACTTAATGTCAGCTGCAAGATTACTGCAAGCAGCAGCAATTCAAAATGAAATGTCTTGGGGTTGTTTGTTTTTTGTGGTTTTTTTGTTTTTTACATCTAATTGCTACTATGACTTATTTCAGCAGCAGAAAAGTTCTTGGACACTTCTTCAGAAACTTGTTCTTACTCTGTGTTGTATAATGTTTTAGGAAGGTGTATGGACACAAGATGCTTTCTGGGGAAAAAGGCATCTATGTTTTCCATAAAGCCTAAGCACACAGCTCTGCCTTTTTTAGGTTGTCTGAGAGAGAAGAGACTTTGGAACTCCAGTATCACCTACAGGTGAGCAGAGATACAAAGTACTTGTAAAATACATTTGAAAAGAGTTCTAGAAAGTAGCTGTTGCAGAACATCTGTGGAACGAAACAATTGAGACTGTAAACGGGAAGCAGCCTTATTATGATTTATGCCTTATTATGATTGAATTAGAGAGGTGTTAGCAGGAAATACAAGCTCAGGTACTAAAGAATTGTTAATTATTCAGATTCCCTAATTTAGCGGAAGAAATGACACTTCTCTTAATCTCTGATTTAATTCATAAGGAAGATGGATGAAGGGTCTTACTCCCTGGAGCTAAATAAGCACAGTGTCATTTATAACCCTCGTATTGAAACAACTGCTTCTCATAATGAATCAATAGTAGCAAAGAAATAACAGTCACAGAAGGTGGTTGGGCTGCTACTAAACATCTAGCTGCCATTTATGATTTGGAAAATCTTTGGCCAGCTGCTGCTTTTTAAAAAAATAAAAATCTCAACTCCTTTCCAGAAGTGTGATTGCAGGGGAAGCAGGGGTATATTTCCATGTATAAACGTTGTTAAGGATGAGGTCTATCCACCTAAAGCCGAGACCAGCTTCGTTCAGGTGGTTGTTAGAGCAGCTGCGGTCAACGTTCAGCCTCTACCGCCAGCCTCTGCGTAGAGTTTAATTTTTTAAATGCCTGAGATTTGTGACAGAAAAAATATTTTAAATCTGAAAAAAGAAAAAAAACACTATATACCACGGTTGGGTTTGGTTTGGTTTTGTTTTTTTTTACCTGCCCGCTCGGGAGGGTCCCGTGTGCCGTTCCGTCACGGAGCTTTATGGAGCCGACCAGGGACTTCAGCCCTTCCAGCCCCCTCTCCCCCGGCGGGGCGGGCGGCTCCGTGGTAGGAAGGAGGGTGAGGGAGCGCTGCCGGCGGGCGGCTTGTAACCGGCCGGCGAAGGGTCGCATGCAAACGGCGCTGAGGTAACAGCAGCCCGATGCGAAGCATCGGCCGCGCGCCGCTTCCCCTTTAAGAGTTTCCGCCCGCCTCTCGCCCCTTCCCTCTCCTCCCATTGGTCGGCTGAGGTGCCGGTCTCTGGTAGTTCCTGTTTCGGCCACCGTAACTTGTTGACGGATAGCACGCCAGTCTCAACCTCTCTGGCCTCCGATTGGGCCGCCGCGCCAATGTTTGTGGTGGCGATTGGTCGGTGCCGGCTCCGCCCCGCCCAGTCGTGCCGAGCGACGCCTTCCCCTTTGCGCCCTCGTTGATTGGCCTGGCG
>VWZL01001361.1:703926-738985 GCA_013396915.1 Stercorarius parasiticus
CGAAGCCCCGCGCAGAGCGGGGCCCTGTCGCCCTGGCGACGCCGGCGCGCGTGGGGCCACCGGCTCTCTCCCACCACCCCTGGGAGCCCCCTCAGGCCTCCTCGCCCACCGGGGAGGGCCTCGGGCCCGGCTTGGGTAGGGGCCGCGGAGGCGGAACAGGCCGGGGCGGTGCAGTGTCAGCCACCCCCCCCGCCCCGCCGCCTTCCGCGGCCCTTTGTGGTGCGGCCGCTCGTTGCGCCTCGGGTGCTCCCGCAGGCACCGCCGTGGCGGCGGGCTGCCGGGCTTTGGCTCCCGAGCGTGTTTCGTTGCTTCGGTTGTGAAGGATTGGCCGCCTCCCCGGCCCGGCGTGGGTCTCCAAACGCTGGTGCGTGAGGTCGGGGAAAGCCTTCAGGATGATGGCAGCCGGGGTTTGGAGAGTGAGGGTGTGTTTTTATCATTTTGGAATCTTGGATGATCTGAGACAACTGGCCGTAAATCGCTCTCCGTAAAGTTAGCTTCGGGGAGAGCACTGTTCCTCAACTGTAACGTCTTTTCAGCCCTAGTCCAGGGTAGAGAATGTGCTGTGCATCGCCTCTGCATCCTCTTGTGTGACATCTCAACCTGGAAGTTAGTCAGCTTCAGAGCACAGTGTAAGAGCCCAGCTTTTTTTATTTAGAATTCGGTCCCTGGAAACTAACTCTTCCTGTTGGGTGTGTTTTCAGCTTGGTCTAAGGAAAGAAGGCTTATGAACGCGCTCTGTCTATTCCATCTCCACTTAGTAATTTTAACTCTGACCAATTTCCAACAAATTTGCCAATCACAGAGGTCTTAAAGAGATTAAAATCCTTAGTTTTGTGGAAATCAACATCTGACAAACGCAGATCATCACAATTATTGCGCACACTTAACAGCAGGGCACCTAGAATCCAGCTCCTTGTGACAGACAGCAGAGGTGAACTGAGTCCATCAGCATACACATCTCCAAATACAGCTGTAGCACACAGTACCGTTTGTCGGAAGAAGGTGGAAGTAAGGCAAAGAAGGAGGGAATAGTGATATGTTGAGTCACTGGCCACAAGTACCTAAAAAGTCACAGGTCTTTATTTTTACTTTTCACATAGTAGTTTGGCTTTCTATTAGACTCCACCCAGATGTATGATTCTTAAATACTTTTAGCAAAGATAAATTAATGATTGCACAGGTAAGCATTCAGAAGTCAGGTAATGTAATAGCATGGCTTGGAAGCGTGATGTTAGCTTTGCTTTTTCGTATGCAATACTTTGGGACAATCATATTTATGTGATTACATTACATAGCACTTTATCAAACTGCAGAGTATCGTTTGTCACTCATGAATTGTGTGCAGTAATCAGACAAATAGGAAGGAAGAAGCTTCCTATGGGGAAATGGTTATTATTATAAGGGTTTAGAATTTTTAATTCTGACTTTCAATTAGTGCGATGATAGCAATCCATAGGCACGTTTTGGGGTGAAATAGATTTGTCAACGGAGAATATATTTGTTACTGAATGGGAAATAAGCTTAGAAAATGCTCATGTAAGTATGATTTTAAGGTGCCTGTATTCAAAATAACATACCAGATACATGAAGCAGTATGAGAACAGTTGCAAACTTTGAAGTATTTGGATATTATTTATTCCCTTAGAGATCTTTAGGTTATAGATATGTGGGAAGGTTTTAATGGAGTAGGTGAAAAATGTTAGGGGATCCTGGAGGAGTCTGACAGCTGCAAAGAGATAATTAGATTATAAGTGCTTGGTAGTGGCTTCGCTGCTTTGATTCCTGGTTGGTTTTCCAAGTAGTGTTCCTAGGAGCTGACCAGGGACAGTGAAATGACTGTCACTCAAGTGGCGCTGTGATGTGTGCCTGGCACATGCCTGCTGTGTGCAATGCCGACTCAATGTTTGTACCTGAAGTTCAGTCTGAAATTCCAAAGACATCTTATGAACAAGAAGGCAAAAATTCAGTGAACCTGTTTTGCTGACACTGCAGGCTGAACTACTCCAGCTGCTTTTTCACCTTGTCTCCTCTTGGGTAAATGTAGAGGATGCTTCTGACTTTTTTAAGGGGAGGAATTAAAGTGATACTTTTTGCGGGTTCTTTTTTTGTTTTGTTTTTTCCTCCCACCCCATATGAAAGTGTGTTGACATAAGGCATGTGACATTGTAACCAATCGTATTCAGCTTGGATGTGAATTAATACAAATGTATGGGTTGAAGTTGGATACTATATGGGGTAGAAGGAAGAAATAAATAAATACATGGGGAAGTCAAGTCCTGGGACATGCCAGATTTGACAAGAACCGTTTAGTGGATTAATTTTTTTACAGTAGTGCTTGTGGTTTTGTAATAAGTTTTTGGATCCAAGATGCTCTTAAAATTAAAAAATCTGACAGCTTGAATGTTCCTAATCATTTTGTAATGGGTCTAGTTGCAATTCTTATGCTTCCAAAGAAGCGTTGTACTTGTCTCCAGCTCACCCTTTGTATTGCCGGTCACTTTATAACTTACTTCCTGTGCTAGCATTCTTCATCTCTGTCATGTTTGTGACTCCTTTATTAAGTTAAGTCCCTCAGGAACACATTTTCCTATTCTGAAGGGTATCAATCATAAAGTGTGTGTAGGGGGGGTGTTCTGGAAAGTCGAGTGAAAGTATCTCAGGTTGAATGGCTGAGCAGTAGGGCTTCCTGTGTTTCAGATTGCAGTAAAACCTGTAAAGGTCACAACTCCCTGATTAAGAAACGTTGTGCAGTGCCTGGTTTATATAATGCTAACCTAACTTGCTGGTTAAAATACAATTCCAGCTTTTCCATGTGCATATCATGTGTCCAAAGTGTACTTTGGTTTGACCTTACAAGTGTAGAACTCTTGTCATGCTCTAAGTAAGCACAAAAGTGATTCTGCTGCGTGCACAGGATTGACAAATTGTGTGTAAACTAAGTTTGTTTCCTGTATGAAAAGCTATGGCATTAGTCTTTTAAGGTGAATGAGTTACTTTGCAACCATGACATACGATAGCAATCTTTTACATCAGCCACGCTGTGTGCCATTGTGATTCAGATAAGCAGTAAGTAGCAGACTGCTAAAAATGTTTCATGCTTCCTGTTAGCTCACCCAGTTACCTGAACTTCTGTCAGGTTAATTGACCAAGGTGAAGACTGTGAAATGAGATCACCACCATCTAAAAGCACATCTCAATCATGCTGGTACTCTCACACCAAAATGAGTTCTTTGTGGTCCATCTCTAGTGAGGCTGGAATGATCGGAGTGTGGCTCTATTAACTTTTAGGTCTAAATGCAGGTTTCTCAGATCTTGTAATCTGGAAGTCATTGGTGTGGTAGGCAGTGTCATGAGAAGATTTTTGAAAACATTGTTCTTTAGGCTGCTGAAACTATTAAAAGCAGCGTAAAGGTATTATGGGAAGAGGAGAATTTAACTTTTTAAATTTTTGTTTCTTCTTCAAGTAACTGAAGTTTAAAGTGGGAAACAGAAAAGTTGTCCGTTTGGGGCATCTGCCTGCATCTGTGGTCTGTAATGAGTGGGTGGTTTATGGGACACTTAATTCACACCAGCCTTCAACCTTAGAAGCTGGACTCCACTTTGCTTTCATGCATCAGTGGAGTTGTTAGCTAGAAACTGAACACAAATCTTAGATTGGTTGGCAATTGGCTTTTGCTCCATACTACAGCTCTTCTTACTCATTTACTACAATAATAGAATGGTGCTAGCCCAACACTGAGCAACTTCAAATCAGCAACAAGGAACACCATTTCATTTTTTCACTATTGGAGGATCCATAATATTCAGAGATACTGTTTAAATATTATGCATCTATAGTTTAAATGCTTGATTCTTCTACGCAAGTCTCTCTCCTGTTGTAAATTCTGAGATTTCCTGTGTAATTGGAGAAGTTTAACTAGTTTTGGCATCGTCTTGGGACATAGATCCACAAACATTAAGCCAGCACTGCCACCGTGAGAAGCACTCTTGTACCAACAGGAGCAGTTTCAGTGTACTTGTTTGGGAGTGGGGGGTTTCTTTGCAATCCTTCTGCAGAGTAAATTTTAAGTTGAAGTGATGTTCTTGTCTGGTTTACCGTGTGAGTGCCATTGAAGTCGGGGAGAGGCTACATCTCTCAGCATTCTTTTGGAGCAGGTAGGAGAGTAGAGGAGGGTAACCATCTTACAAATTTTCCTATTACTGCTGTAAGGACAATTTGCTAACTAAGGAAAGTTAGATGGCTAGTTTAGCATATGTTGCAGCATAACTCATTGACTCTGATAGCATTCAGATTCTGATAAAATAATTAATATAAACAAAAATTGTTATTTTGTAATGCATCAGGTTTCAACCATAGGTTGCCTTTCAGAACTCTGTGTAACTTATGTCTCTGCGTAAGTAGAGTTGGGTTGAGAACAGGCTGAATGGCCAGGCCCACATGGTGATGATCAGCAGCACAAAGTCTATTTGGGGGCTAGTCACTAGTGGTGTATTCCAGGGGTCAATTCTGGGTCCAGTCCTGTTGAACATCTTCATCAATGATCTGGATGATGGGACAGAGTGTACCCTCAGCACATTTGCTGATGACACCAAACTGGGAAGAGTGGCTGATACACCAGAGGGTCATGCTGCCACCCAGAGGGACCTCAACAAGCTGGAGAAATGGGCTGGCAGGAACCTTATGAAGTTCAACAAGGAGAAATGCAAAGTCCTGCACCCGGGGAGGAACAGCCCTATGCTGGGAGCCACCCAGCTGGAAAACAGCTTGGCAGAAAAGGACCTGGGCGTCCTGGTGGACACCAAGCTGAACATGAGCCAGCAATGTGTCCTTGCTGCAAAGAAGACAAATGGTATCCTGGACTGCATTAAACAAAATATTGCCAGCAGGTCAAGGAACGTGATTCTTCCC
Source organism: Stercorarius parasiticus (assembly GCA_013396915.1). Classification (NCBI taxonomy): domain Eukaryota; kingdom Metazoa; phylum Chordata; class Aves; order Charadriiformes; family Stercorariidae; genus Stercorarius; species Stercorarius parasiticus. The sequence continues at coordinate 708,836 of VWZL01001361.1, forward strand.
CTCTACTCAGCACTGGTGAGGCTACACCTGGAGTGCTGTGTCCAGTTCTGGCTTCCCCAGTACAAGAGAAAGATGGGCATACTGGAGAGAGTCCAACAAAGGGCCACAAAGATGATGAAGGGACTGGAGTATCTCTCACCTGAGGAAAGGCTGAGAGACCTGAGACTGTTCAGCCTGCAGCAGATAAGGCTGAGGGACATCTCATCAAGATATATAAATACCTGAAGGGCAGGTGCAAAGAGGATGGAGACAGGATTTTTTTCAGCAATGCCCAGTGACAAGACAAGAGGTAATGGACTGAAACTGAGGCTCCATCTGAACATCAGGAAACACTTTTTACTGTGAGGGTGACAGAGCCCTGGAGCAGGATGCAGAGGGAGGTTGTGGAATCTCCATCCTTGGAGATATTCAAAAGCCATCTGTACATGGTCTTGTGCAACTTACTCTAGGTGGCCCTGCTTGAGCAGGAGGGTTGGATGAGATGACCTCCAGAGATACTTTCCAACCTCAACTGTTCTGTGATTCTGTAATACCCTAACCTGCTTCAGAATCTTAAGAAACTCTCAGAAGAGCGCATACTAAAAGTCGTCAATATGTAAAGTGCTATAGTCACACCTTGCCTACATGACCATTTGTCTGTCATTGCTGTCTTTATTTACAACTGCAACAGTTATCATTTGTATCCAAAGTATAAAAAAAATTGTGATGATTTCTATTTGGTATAGTATTCACCTGTATTCAGTCAGCACGCATCTGCTCTGTACTTCGGAGTTGCAATTTCCTCATTCTGTGATTAGTTGGGGGCTGCTCTGCCTTTGAGCTTCTAACCAATCGTGCACCTAACACTCGCACACCCTTTCTTCTGTCTTGCTCTCTGCATGGCTCAAGTTCAAAACCTCTTCTGTTGGAGGCAGTGTCGGGTACTTAGCTGGTGTCTGTATTCATTTAAATGAAAGCAGGGGAGGGTTGAGGGCTTCTTAGGTTTGTTTCTGTTCAAGTCTGTGATGAAAAGTGGTGCTCAGTCTCAACAGCTGATCGTTTGGATTATTAGGTATTGTCTCTATCTGAAGCAGTGGTGTCTGTCAAGGTCACATTTTATACTTGCTGTGGGTGGCAAGTTATAGTGTCTCACCTGTAAATTGTCTCAAGAGGCTTTACAGGCCATCTTACTCACTTTGTGTTTTTTCTGTTTTATTCTGGGTGGGGATGGGAAGACCCTGTGTTTCTTAGCTTAGAAAAATTAACTGTTTGAGCTATCCCTTGCTAAGGAACATAATGGATATCTTCCACTTCTAGTTTCACTTCAAAATATTTTTGCCTAGTCAGTCTCAGGTGGCAATAGGGAGGTGATTTCAGAGAGTGGTAGAAAAAGAAGGCGGAGGTAAGGCATTTTCATTTTATAGAATGATTTTATAATGAAGTAAAACTTGCAGGATTGTGGCATCAGTCTGTTCCTTTACCCATTTCTTTCAGACCTTTGCAAGGTAGTAACTTGGAAATCTGGTTTTAGTTTCTGCTCCGTTGTCAGTGCCAAATTTCTACAGCAGTCTTATTGCTTTTTCTAGTGCTTTCAGAACTATTTATTTACCCCTGGGTATCCCATGTACAGTAATTCTCCTAAGCTGAAGAGGTAGTTCATCAAGTGGTGGAATTAATGAATCTAGGTTTCCTATCGATTTGCACCTAGTGGTTCCATTTTCTGATGTCTAACATATATATTGATCTTGCTTTTAGATTTCTTCTTTGAAAGTGGTTGTTAAGAAAGCATGCCTGCTTTCCCTGGTCACCTGTACTCAGATATCTTTAGTTTGGACCTCTCTGTTAAATCTAATTGAAATACTTTGCAGCTTTATCCCTGCCAGTATTATTTAAAACTATCTGTCAAACACCCAGATCAGAAGATGAGTCCTTTATTGCTGGAACTGAAGCAATTGGCCAGTGGACACTTTATACAGAAGACTAAAGCCTTTTGTGAGGAGCCTGGCATGAAATGTACATTGCGAAGTTGTGGGATTTTTGTTTGGTTTTGTTGTGTTTGTGGGCAGAGTGTGTGTGTGTGTGTGTGTGGTTTTTTTTTAAAGCTCATTACAGCTGGTAATAGTGAAAGCACCACTTCTGGAATAATGTGCTGGCCTTTTCTGAAGGACGTGTCTGGACACTGTCTGGACAGGTGCTTTGGAAGTGTTTTCATATGGTTGCCAGTTTCCATGATTCTGAAAGTTGAAGGGAAGTTTCATTAACTAATTATTGTAAAGTCAACGTACTTAGAAATTATGTGACTTTACAGTGGAGTTGGGGAGTAAGTTTGATCAGATTATACATTAAAACTGAAATACTGTTTTATGATACCTTCTACCTTGGCCATTTTTGTCTTTAACCCCACTAAGATTCATAGGGAAATCCTTTACTATGGAAGGTCAGCGTTTATAACTAAATCTCAGGATGGATCTCTTCTGCACGTTGTAAAGGACAGTAGCACTTCCTAATTGCGAACCCTCGACAAGTTCTTAGTTTGTGTCAGATTTCTCAGGCCCCAAGCCTGTAAAACATTCAAGGGTTTGACTGTCTAATCCTTTGCACTTAATGACTTACATATGAAAAAATGAATTTAAAAAAATTGACACATAACTCTCTGGATGCCCTGCACATTTCAGTTCTAGGATATTTTGCACTGCTTGTTAGTTAGGGTCCTCAAGAGAGAGCAGCAAGTTGGTTTAGCATGTGTCTCTGTGTGTCTGGCATAGCTACCGGAGAATCACTTGATACCTCCTCAAGACCTTGTGCAGTTTTATAAACAGACTGTGTGAGGATCCTTTGTAGTTGCAGAACAAGAGAGAGTTCAGGTGAAAACCAAAAAATGAAGCAGAGAATAGTAGTCTGTCTATGAAAGTTTTTATGTTTTGATTTTAAATTGATGGTCAAGCCCTATGATAAAGTACTGTACTTTAAATACCTCATTTGGAGGTCAGGTCACATCAGGAAGCAGAATTGGACTGGCTCTTGCAGAAGCTGTAGCTTCTACATTTGTCCAATTGGGTTTTGGTGTTTCAAATACAGCTTTCATATGTGGCTGGCTTCCTCAGTTTTAAATAATCATCTTGGTCCCAGTATTCAGAGACCATGATGACTTACGTGTTACAGCTTTTTTCAGGAAAAATAAATTATTTGTTCTTTAGGCAACATGCTACTGGCAAGGCTTGGCTCACCAACAGATGCACTTGCACCAGTGTGAGAGCGCACTCCGCCTCAGCCATGGTGAAGGCAATCTTTGCCGCCTAACAGAGGTGACCTAACCCACATAACAGGTGATGACCTGTTATAGAAGGAAGTTGTCTGCAACCCACTTTGTATCCACTTAGCCTTCACCATCAGAACAGACTTTTTGACTTCTTTGTTAAGCATAGCATAAGTAGATATCTGTCTTCTATTTGAAAATAATTTTCTGTTTTGAAGTGTGCTGCGGATTACTGGGCATTGAAAACCAGGGAGATGAGCACTGGCTTGTAATTTAAAAGACATTCCTCATACTTTCTCGCTTCCTTCATGAAATTGGTATGTGGTAACTTGTGAATCTTAACAAAATATATAAAAAACATGGGAATCATGAGGATTTCCCTGGTTATTGCTTTCTGATTTCCTAAAGAAAAGAGTGACGTTCCCCTTATTTTAATCTAAAGTAGCTGAGGACACTCTTTAGGGTGACAGCTGTGGTCTTTGCCGTTCTCACTTGTACATTAATTATGTAATCACAGCTGTTTACCTCCCAAATGCCTGCTTCCATCTAGACCACAGGAGATAGTTCGCATAGGCATCTTCCTTTACTAGCACTCTGTGCCACTTCAGTCTGTTTGTAGTACCAAGATCATCCACGTAACGTGTGAGGGTGGCAGCAGCTCACATCTGGATGCAAAATGTACAGAGATACCTCTCCTTAAATAGTCTTCAGAACATCATCAGCAAGTAAGAGACTTGACTCAGTAGACATGATCTCTGCCCCCCTCATTTAAAAATAAATGAGGCTGTAATAACCTAGGAAGACTTGAGGGGCAACAACAGTAGAATAAGAAGAATAAACATGAGAGGTGGATCATTAGGTGATTAATAGGGAAGTTTGTTTGTTTTTTTTTCCCGAAGCTTCTTAAGCAGATCAGGTCAGGATTTCTTAGAATGACCCTACAACTATGCTGTCCTGAAACTGCATGTTAGTAAATGGTCACAAGCAATTATGTCTTTTATATTATGAAAATTATAAATGAAAACAAAAATTAATGTAGATATGAGAGAATATCACTTCTTCCTCCAATGTTGTTAGGACAAAAAAAAAAGGAAGTTTTCTTTCTAGTTCTCTTGCATGTTCTTTTATAATAGCCTTACTGAAGCTTTATTGCTTTATATCAGCAGGAGGAAAAATGCCAGTGTATTTGAGTTTAGATAGTACAAACAAAAGAGATAAAGAAAAACATTCTAAAAGCAGTGAAGTATTTTCCCATCTGTTGTTATTTGCAGACACCTTAAAAAAAAAAAAAGTGTATCATGTAGCAAGTTTTAGGTTATTGGCATTGGTTTTCTTCTCTTAACTTTTGCAAAAGCTCTGGGAATGGTCTGGTTGCCCTAGGAAACTGTCAGCTGGTTTGCATCGGGAATGTGTATTCTGTGAAAAGTTGAGATAGCTCTCTCCTGCCCTTTAATCCCTCCTACATCTTCCTCAGCAAAAGATGGTGCACGTTGTGACCAGTCTGGTGCCAGCTGGTCAGCCAGCGCATACGTGCTGCGGAGCTGGTCACAGACCCGAGCGGGATCCAGTCTCTTACCTGCAGTGTCAGCACTGACTTCGCTCCTCCTTCTCTGCTCAGTCTCAGGCTGTTGTAAACATCTGGGAATTTAAAGATATTTGAGAGGTTTCTTTTAGGTCGGTCAGTGGGCCTGGCTGTTGTTGTGAGTGGGTGGCTGAAGAGACACGGTGCAGTAACAAGAAAACCTTGGTTTTCTCCGAAACCAAACTGAAAGATATCAAAGGGATTTTTACTCTTACCAGGAAAAACAGGCCTTTTCAATTTCCTGTACAGCAGTCTTAACAGGTTACTTTTATAGGCAAAAGTGATTGGTATACGTAGGTAACAATCACAAAGGTAAGCCTTTGAATTTAATTTCCTGCAATCATTTTAAATAATGCAAAATTCAAATAGAAGTGTTTCAAGGGAGAATAAAGAAAAGTCAGTCAATTGTGTCTTCTTATCTCAAGGGCACCTTGCTTGTGATTAAAAGCTTGGATTAACTCCCTGGTTGAAGCTCGCCTTATTTTAAAACATGCACGGAAGTTTGGAAAAGAGAGCTTCATCAGTCACTTGAATGAAGAGGACACTGTCTTGCAAAAAAAAAAATAATAGCATTTGAGTAGTTATTATCTATGCCTTGGAATTAATCTTAGCTGTAAATCATGGCTAACTACATGAGGTGTACAAAACTGGTAAGAACTGTGAGATTGTAGCAGATTTGGACTGTTAGTAGCTGCATATTAAAAAGATTCTTTCTGTCTCATACAGAAAAATGGAGTAGCCTTATTAATTTGAGGAAGATTGGTTCGTACAGCCAAAGATAACAGATTTGAAGAATTATTCTCTTTTAAAAATTAAAGTTAGGGTTGGAAACACTTCCTAAATAAAGAATGAAAAGTTAATGTCAAATAAAATAATCTAGACTAACTTCTTCTTAAAAAGCTAAATCTGCTGAGTGCAAATGTTTTGAAGAAAAGATTTCATAAAATAAGTTGCCAAATAAGACGGTTTGGTTTTGAGTTTTCTAGCCTCCTTTTTCAGAACTGTAGAGGAGATTAAATTACATTAAATTTAAATCTCCAGAACACAAAATATCTCTTCATATCTGGGAATGACATTGCATTTAAATTAAAATTGATACTTCAGGTTGATAGTGCAAGGGCTGTAAGCTACATAAAGCTCAAGGGAACCTTGGTACTAAATAAATATAAATCACAGAATCATAGAATCTTCATGGTTGGAAAGGACCTTTGAGATTGAGTCCAACCATACACAGAAAAAAAAACCCCAACCCTACAATCTCTGTCACTAGAGCATGCCCTGAAGTGCCAAATCCACATGTTTCTTAAATACCTCTAGGGATGGTGACTCAACCACCTCCCTGGGCAGGCTGTTCCAGTGCCTGACCACTCTTTCAGTAAAGTAATTCTTCCTCATATCTAATCTAAACCTCCCTTGCCACAACTTCAGACCATTTCCTCTGGTCCTGTCATTATTCACCTGGGAGAAGAGGCCAACACCCACCTCTCTGCAACCTCCTTTCAGGGAGCTGTAGAGAGCAATGAGGTCTCCCCTCAGCCTCCTCTTCTCCAAACTAAACATGCCCAGTTCCCTCAGCCTCTCCTCATATGGCTTGGTCTCCAGACCCCTCACCAGCTTGGTAGCTCTCCTCTGGACCCGCTCCAGCACTTCAATGTCCCTCTTGTACAGAGGGGCCCAGAACTGAACACAGTACTCGAGGTGAGGCCTCACCAGTGCCGAGTACAGAGGCACGATCACTTCCCTACTCCTGCTGGCCACGCTATTCCTGATACAAGCCAGAATGCTGTTGGCCTTCTTGGCCACCTGGGCACACTGCTGGCTCATGTTAAGCTGGTTGTCCACCAGCACCCCCAGGTCCTTTTCTGCTGGGCAGCTTTCTAGCCACTCTTCCCCAAGCCTGTAGCGTTGCTTGGGGTTGTTGTGACCGACATGCAGGACCCGACACTTGGCCTTATTAAACCTCATACAATTGGCCTTGGCCCATCGATCCAGCCTGTCCAGGTCCCTCTGTAGAGCCTTCCTACCCTCAAGCAGATCAACACTCCCACCTAGTTTGGTGTCGTCTGCAAACTTACTGAGGGTGCACTCAATCCCCTCATCCAGATCATTGATAAAGATATTGAATAAAACTGGCCCCAAAACTGAGCCCTGAGGGACACCACTGGTGACCGGCCGCCAAGAGGATTTCACCCCATTAATCACAACTCTCTGGGCACGGCCATCCAGCCAGTTTTTAACCCAGCGAAGAGTACACTTGTCTATGCCATGATTCGCCAGCTTCTCCAGGAGAATGCTGTGGGGGACGGTGTCAAAGGCCTTGCCAAAGTCCAGATAGACAACGTCCACAGCCTTCCCTGTGCCCAGAAGGCGGGTCACATGGTCATAGAAGGAGATCAGGTTGGTTAAGCAGGACCTCCCTTTCCTAAACCCATGCTGGCTGGCCCTGATCCCTTGGCTGCCCTGCACTTGCTGTGAGAGCTCACTCAAGATGATCCTCTCCATGATCTTTCCTGGTATCGAGGTCAGACTGACAGGCCTGTAGTTCCCCAGATCCTCCTTCTGACCCTTCTTGTAGATGGGCATCACATTAGCCACCCTCCAGTCATCTGGTGCCTCCCCTGTTGACCAAGATTGTTGATAAATGATGGAGAGAGGCTTGGTGAGCTCTCCCGCCAGCTCCCTGAGTATTCTTGGGTGAATCCCATCCATCCCCATAGACTTATGTGTGTCTAGGTGTAGAAGCAGATCGTTGACTACTTCCTCCTGTTGAATTCCTTCTTCATCTGACTGAATAATTTGGATTTGCTACATTCTTTCTGCAGAAGGCATTCAGCTGAGTCACGTGAGCGTATTTCATGAGTGAACTTAAAATACATTTGCCTCTGAGCTTATAAAGCAAATACCTGTCTTCTGCTTTAGAGAATCAGTGAAGGAATCTGTCCGTGAAGAAGTATTACTCGAGATGGAAGAAGTAAAGAGAAACCCATTGCCAAAGCTCTGGTGATACAACAGCTGCGAGGAAGAAATGGAGACAGTATAAATGTTATTCGTCATCATGCAGAAGTCTCCACCTAGACAGGTTTGGGGTTTTTTTTAATTTGCAGAGCCCATATTTTCAGCAGCTCTTAAGAATATCACCTTCCTGTTGTTGCCAGCTTTAACTGTTTTGAGCTGTATCAAATAAAATGCAAAGGTTTTTGTCCTTACAGAGTAAGAATAGGAGAAAAACAACTTAAGTTCACCATGTTTCTTATTGTACAATCTAGCAATAGAAACCCCAGAGTTGTATACAAGTGCTGTTTAACAAACTTAATCACCTCTTTTCAGGTAGACTATTAGAACTTGAAATAAACAAAATGGTTAATTAGATAATATGTACAGTGTTGGGTTTTTTTCTTATCGCTCCCACAAAACTGCTTTGAAACTCTTGGGGAAACACTGGTTGAAAGGTAAACTTCTATAAACATGACTTAAAGTAATTCCACAGTAAAGTGGAAAGTAAAGTAAAGTTAGAGTAATATTCTTTGCATTCCTGTGCCCTGTCTTCTGTGTGAAATGGGCTGTAGATCCCAGTAGAGCTGAAGTATATCAAATGCACATTTAAAGGTATTTATGTTTGATAGTTTGTGAGGCTTATACACTCAGTGTATATTGAGTGGCAACTGGCTTGAAATATGCAGGGAATGGCATCACTTGGACGTAATTTTTTTTAAAAAGGCAGGAGAAGAAGAAACAAATGGGGAGTCTTTGACACCTTGTAATAAGGACTTTCCATTTTCTCAAGATCAAAAAATGGTTACAAGCTGCATTAATAGATTTCAGCACAAACTTCCACTAAGGCCTTGCCTGTCTTCCCAAATACTGTATACAATGTGTTGCTGAATCATTCAAGGCACCTGCTAAGGAAGAAGAAATAAGGCAATCGGAAAACTGTGTAGATCGTGACTTTGGGAGATAGGGATGCTGCTATTAGAAATAAGAATTGAGTTGAGGGGACGTGGACCCTGGGTAGAAGAATATAGGAGTATGGAGAGCCCATGTTGGGAAGGAGAAGTGGGTGCTCTGACTTGGGGCACGATGAAGATGGGGTTGTGGATGTGATCTAAGCTGCGCAGGGAGAATCAAGTGGAGTCAGAAGAGCTGTGTCTGTTCTCGGGGAGAGCATTTGTGGGTGGGTGCTTTTTTATCACAGAATCACAGAATGGTTCGGGTTGGAAGGGACCTTAAAGATCATCTAGTTCCAAGCCCCCTGCCATGGGCAGGGACACCTCCCATTAGACCAGGTTGCTCAAAGCCCCATCCAGCCTGGCCTTGAACACTTCCAGGGACGGGGCATCCACAACTTCTCTGAGCAACCTCTTCCAGTGTCTCACCTCCCTCACAGTAAAGAATTTCTTCCTGATATTCAATCTAAATCTACCCTCTTTCAGTTTGAGGCCATTACCCCGTGTCCTATCATTACACTCCCTGATAAAGAGTTTGTCCCCATCTTTCCTGTAGGCCCCCTTTAGGTACTGGAAGGCCATTTTAAGGTCTCCCCGGAGCCTTACCTTCTCCACGCTGAACAACCCCAACTCTCGCAGCCTGTCTTCATAGCAGAGGTATTCCAGCCCTCTGATTATCTTTGTGGCCCTCTGCTGGACCCATTCCAACAGGTCCATGTCCTTCTTGTGCTGAGGACTCCAGAGCTGGATGCAGTACTCCAGGTGGGGTCTCACCAGAGCAGAGTAGAGGGGCAGAATCACCTCCCTCGACCTGCTGGCCACTCTTCTTTTGATGCAGCCCAGGATGTGGTTGGCTTTCTGGGCTGCAAGTGTGCATTGCCTGCTCACGTTGAGCTTCTCATCCACCAGCACCCCCAAGTCCTTCTCCTCAGGGCTGCTCGCAATCCATTCTCCGCCCAACCTGTATTTGTGCCTGTGATTGCCACGACCCAGGTGCAGGACCTTGCATTTGGCCTGGTTGAACTTCATGAGGTTCGCACAGGCCCACCTCTCAAGCCTGTCCAGGTCCCTCTGGATGGCATCCCTTCCCTCCAGTGTGTAGACCGCGCTACACAGCTTGGTGTCGTCAGCAAACTTGGCTGAGGGTGCACTCGATCTCACTGTCCATGTCACTGACAAAGATGTTAAACAGCACTGGTCCCAGTACTGACCCCTAAGGAACGCCAATCGTCACTGGTTTCCATGTGGACATTGAGCCATTGACTGCAACCCTTTGAGTGCGGTCATCTAGCCAGTTCCTTATCCACCAAGTGATGCATCCATCAAATCCATGCTTTTCCAATTTAGAGACCAGGATGTCATGTGAGACAGTGTCAAACGCTGTTATAAGTTTGGGTAGATGACGTCAGTTGCTCTCCCCTTACCTACTAATGCTGTGGCAGCATCATAGAAGGGCACCACATTTGTCACCAAATTTATACCCTTTACCTTCACACAGTGGTGCTTTATCTGTAGCCTTGCACGGTAACTGGCCATCTAAATTCACACTAATGCTTTCTATACTAAATACACTGTAATACAGAATTCCTCCTTTGGTTCTGAAGTTGTATAAATTTGCAAGATTAAAAAGATATGGTTCCTTGGTGAATACATTAGTCTTCCAGAAATGCTAAGTTCACCGAAACTGAGACCACTTTCATCTTTTTGCTCTGATTTTCAGCATACTTGCTGTGGTCTGTTAATGCCCTGTAACAGATACATCAACTCTGTCCTTACAGACAGTGCAGAAAAATGAAGAAACGGGATATGTGACTGCCACATGATGCAATCCAGCATCTCCCTTTTTCTAAGCATAATGTTTGAGAGCTTTGCTGTACCAGAACTACGTCCACATGCTCTGTGCTCACATCCTTACCCCACTACACAGAAACAGTACTGTATGCGCTAAATTAAATAAAATGACCCTTTTGCCCCCATGAATAGTTCTTTTACCTGATACACACAGTATTGTCTTAATGGTGGATGTATGAGAGCGTAGTGTTACCAGCTAGCTGCTCTGCTGCTTCTGTCTTTGCTTGTAGCCTTAATGGATAGAGGTTCTGCTGGGCTGCTTTGACACAAATGAAAAAATACCCACTGAAACAAGGTGTGCCGACCCTAATCTTCCAATGTATGTGTGAACATCTCTGTGGTTGCCAGCAGTGTAAAAGATGCCTGGGCTCTAAACAGATTTACTTTTTTTTTTTTTAAATAATCAGAATTGCACACCTGCTAAACTCTCCCAGGGAGAGTATTGCTGACCATCACCAGCTACGCACAGGAGGGATAAGTTACAGATGCCTTGGGTGGGAAACTGGTTTTCCTGGATTTCAGAGTTGTGCATTTTCACTAACCTGGAGGACCAGAAGTACCAACTGAATTAGTCTTACTACGTATAAACAAAAATAAAATTGATAGTGAATTAAGCTAAATGGATTTAAAGAAGAAATCTGGTTTTAAGATGAAGTATCCACGAGATAATTTATGAGAGGGTGAATGAAATTGCTGAAGTTGCACCACTACTTTCTCCCCCAGTAAAAGACTCTTGTTGAGTTTTTCCATAGTTTATGCAGACCATGGTCAACGAGAATGGAGAAAGCAAAGCCTGTCGAGAAATATAAATAGAAAGTGACGTGCTCCTGTTGATGGGCTGGGGAAGTCTTTGGTGGCTGTTTCAGGTAGGCTGTGTGTAACGCCCAGTGGATCAGTGTAATACTGTAACTTGTCTTGCTGTCTAATTTTGTGACGGTGTGAACAGTGTTGTGTAGGTGGAGGAGTTGAATTACATTCCTGAAAACTTCAGGCACTTTGAGTTCCTCAAGCTGGATCTATTTATAGGATATCACCTGTTTGCTTTACTTCATGGTTTGCCAACATTTCCTGTGTCTTCTCAGGAATAGAGAATGTACTTAAAGAAGGTGTAGAGTGGTAAACAGTATCAGCCTTAATGTTTCTCCTCAGTTAATCTTTACTGAACGAGACCACTACATTCAATTAACCTTTTAGTGTATAAACACTGGAGAACAGCATCCAAGTCCTGTTCTGGCACAATACAGGTAATTTCTGTTAATGTTACGCACACATACACACAGGCACGTGCACGGAGCCCTCTCCAAAGTGTATGCTTCTGTGCTTTGGGATCTCTATAGATGGCAGGCTTTCTGGTTCGTAAGGATTTTTTTTTTTCTTGTTTTTGATGTCAGTGTCAGTAATGGTAGGCTCAGTTTACATTAAGAACTGCTTGGTGTTGAAAGTTATATTAAAAACCACCCCCAGTTCCTTACAGTACAAACAAACAAACAAAAAAATACCCTAAAGACACGAAGCCTGTTCAAAGAAGCCGATGAGCTTTCCAGGAGGAGCCAGGGAGAGGTGAAGCCACGAGGAGTCTGAGGGCCCATGGGAAGAGTTGCAATACCAGGTTGGTTGGGGAGAGAACGAGGAGAAGCATGAAACTAAATACAGACCTCAGCCTTATGAAAAAACAGGTTTTTACTTTTTTCTGTTGTCATCTACAGTATACTTCATGTGACTTGCTGTCTAAAATCCATTCCTCTGGTAGATACATGTTGGAGCATCATTGACTTAATCTCATCTTTTGTTTATTTTTTTCATAATGTTTTTGTTTGTCTAAATACAGGCTACTGGTGTATTCAAGCTGAGGACAAGTTAGGTGCAATTTATTAGGCTGTTACATATAATTTTATTTCATAACTTTATTTTTAACTGAATTTTATATATCTGAGAACATAGGGTGTAATTTTTGGCCATTTTAAGCTATACATTAATTCAATAGCAAGTAAGTTTTGTAATTTACCACATTAATAGCACTCTAAATTTGTATTTAATAAAATGTCCTAATTGTAGCTTGTATTTTGCGTAGCATTCATGCTTTATTTAGAACTGGTAATTGCGTATTCAGTTAGGAAGGGCTGATGAAAGAGACTCCATTGGTACCTCCTCCCATTCAAAAAACAATCATATACTCTAATTTTCCTTCTTGCTTCCTTAAAGCAGTTGGGATTATGATTGTTTTTATATTTACAATAATTGAGGAAACGGAAACCAGTTCATCATAGACAGTGGGGGTTCACAAAGCACCCCGCTAGGGAATGTACTTCATTTTTAATGCTCACATGACCAGCTGCTCTGCATCAAGGTGGTGGACTTCTGTATATGTTGTAGTATGGCCCTGTCCTTGCGGTCAAAGGCAAAAGCATGTAACAAATGTTGTGTGATAAGAATTCAGAAGTGTGTAGGTGCTGTTAATTCCTTCCGCAATTTTCTTCAGGCTCTCTTCTCCGAAACCATGCCAGAGATGACAGAGAATGAGACACCAACTAAGAAGCAACATCGGTGAGTTTCTGTGGGAAAAACTGGCTATTTTGTAGTTCTGTAGTTTGCAGTCATGTCGCAGGTATGAGGTTTCTAGCTGAAAGCTTGGTAATAAGGGTATTGACAAGAAATTCTGAGGGCTGACCTGGGTTGATCTAAAAATTTGGGAACTGTGGCTGCAAAACTCCCTTTCTCTCTTCTCCTGTCTATGCCAAATTGTTTGTCAAAGACACATCTACCTGGGCCACCTAGGCAACGGAGATTCTTTGATTATTACACTGACTGCTCTGATGTGCATAAAACTCTGTCGCCACCTTGGTTCGAATGCAGCCTGTATTATTGCTCACTGTACTCATTTTGGCAGAATAATGTAGGTCTCTTCCTCAGCTCCCAGTGGAATCTGGATCTTACATCTCAAATCTCTGCTGGAACTCAAAATACATCTTGAGGTTGAACAGCAACACTATGACCAAAATTTGTAACAAAGGACTCCAGAGCTCATTACAACTTTTCCAGCTTTTCATTCTTTTGTAGTAGCATGTTGATCTAATACCTGATTGGTAGGGGAATCCTTCAGTCCCTACTTAAATACAGCACCCATCTTATGCTAGCTGGCCATGTAAGATATGATTTATGATGAGAAAAGCTCAGAGAGAACATTGATTTGTCCTACAGAAATTTTTTCAGTCTTCATGGATTTTGTCAGTCTTTCTTACCCCACTAATGGAGTATTTTGGATTCTGTATTGGTAATGGAAATCAAAGGGCAGCTGCGTCTCTCCAGCCCTTATATTCTTGTCCATATTTAGAATATATGACCAATTCTGACAGGCAGATTATTGTTTTGCATATAAGTGGGAGGACTGTAGTTTACTGTAAAATAAGAAAACATTTTAAATGATAGCTTACATGCGTTCTTGTTCTGGTGGCACAAGTTTTCAATGAACAGAAGATTCATCACTTCTTGAATAGTTGTAGAACAGATGTGCAGGCTTCAGTTGGCATTTATTTGTCTTGAAGTTGTTCATGTTTAGGCATTATTTCTTAGCAAATGTCTCCACCTCTTACCATTTGCAGTAACATTACTGTCTTGTAATCGTTGTGTAAGTTACTCTAGATACACACTACTTTTGGTGAGTTATCAGAAATAAATGTGTATCAACTCAAAGCATAAAGGATACATGCCCCATCATAATCACAGGTGTCATCCACGTGTATCTTCCATTCTCACTTCAGATTCCTTGTTACATCTGGATTCTGCCGTAACAGTGAAAAGGGAAAGCAGGAGATGCTGCTCTGCTTTTTGCATACTCCAGCCAAACATCTAGACTGAGAGTGCACTGCTGGGCAGAAATATTTTGAAAAATCTTTTTTTGCTGGAATATTTCTTTTTCCAGAAAATGTGTGATTTGCTTTACTATACTTCCTGAAAGTATTAGGCTTACTGCATGTATACAGTACATCTGATTTATCTATGTACATGTTTGGGGTTTATTGACTTCCAGCAAAGCAATTGGAGTCATTGCACAATGATTCTGACCTGGTTGACACTGGTCCAGAAAATCCAGGTGCACATCTGAAAACAAAGACAACCCTCACACACTCAGATTATACCTAGACAGAATTTTGAGCCAGTGAAGAAGAACAACTGCAGAGGAATGGTAATTCTGGTTTCTCACACAAAGGAAGCATGTTTATACCAGAAGGTATGATGTTTGAAGGTAAAATGTCTGGAAAAATCCATTTGTGTGGTAACATTTTCTCCTGTTTCATTGATCCAAAGAACATAAAAGCAACATTTCAAACAAATAATTAACTATGCTGTTGCTCAGAAATTAGTTCTATTTTTTTTTATATTTGGCCTTATTGAACACTGGATAGTGTCAGTAGTTGTTGCTACTGGGTAGTTGTTGCTGAACAGAAACATAAAAATCCAGCTGTGCCCTACAAATACATGTAACAATAATCAAATGGGGTATTACACTATGCCTTGTTATGCTGAAATTTATTGAAGTACAAACATAAATGAATTTTTGTTAGAAACTATTTAACACTGATGTCTAAAACCAGTCCTTGTGAATGTGACGACTTCCACGTTCTTGTTCATTTAGTATTTTGAGCTGTGATGGAAATAATAAAAGCAACATTTGTCTGTATGAAGATTTTTTCCCTTCTGTTTCACATCATTGTTTTCCCTTTATGTTTCACAGAAAGAAAAACCGGGAGACACATAATGCAGGTAGGAGCATTATGCTTTGTTGTTTGGTTTGGAAATAAGCACAGATGCTTTGAAGTAGTAAAACATATGGATGGAGAAGGTTCCTCCTGAGGAGTTTATTACACCAAAAAACCCACCCTACCAAATGCTTTTCTATGTTCTTGCATAGAATATCTGTGCAGAAAGGCTTCTTGATTGGTCTCTAGTTTGCTGTTTTCCACACTACAAGGTTAGTGTAGCATGCCCAAGTATGAAAGTAGGACCATGCCCCTGGCTTTGCAATGCTAGTAAACTAAGAAGTAAACAATTTCAATTGTGTTCAATTCTAAAGGAAAATAAATGCACAGGCATTCACACGCAAATAATACCCACCTCTCATAAAATAAAGAGTTAAACACTTAAGCAAATTAGAGATGGATATCTAACCCGAGAGCTTTAGAGGTTCCCTGGAACAGATGTATTCCCATAGCCTGTCCCTGAGGCAGCCCCCTGGACGTTGGCACCCCAGAAATTCTGTGTGAATACCATCTATATGTTGCAGGAGTCACATCCCTTGGGCAGCATGTGGCCTTTTCTTCCTGTCAGTGCCCAGCTCCAGTGGCATCTTCCGCAAGTAGGAGCAGAAAGATGGACTGGGGAGGGGTCTGATAGGTTTTGGCCTGGTTTGTCCTAAGAAATTGATTCCAGTTTTTCTCTTATTAAACAGCACTACTGTGAGATCTTCACAAACTCAACTGGAAAAATCACTGAGTAGTTTCCACGTGAAAGCTGTGGAATATAGTGCTTGTCGGGCTGTGCCCAGGGTGTGGCTAATTTCTTAAGGATTAATAAGTATCAGGAAATAGTCTTATCAAGTTTGCTTTTAAGATTGCTGACCTTGTTCTAATTCTCAGTTCCTGTTTTACTTGCTGATAGCTTTCCAAAGTCTTCGTCTACTGGGCTGAACTCTGCAAGATGTTGGGACCAGCTCCCACCAATCCTGTAGCTTGCCTAGTTATTAATATCTGGACAAGCTGGGTAGAGAGTGGAAAATATTATCAAAACAAAGGAATAGCACTTCGCAGCCACTGTGATATCTGTATCTATAAGTAAGATACATACAAATTAAGTCCGAAGGGTCTTGTGTTTTAATGTTTATACAGTTGCTCTTATTTATATGGTAAATTTATTGCAGAAGAGACTTTGTCTGGCTGTGCTTAGGCTTTAGGCCGTCTCTGTCAACACCACCAGTCTGTTCCTGAGATACAAAAAATAATAGTTCAAAAAATGTAAATTGAATTGACAGACTACTGAAATAAAACCGTTTAAATCAGTATATCCTTCGTAAAGGAGCACAATAAAATATACTGACCTGCGGATCACTCTCTGTTTCTGTGTGCCACCAAATGCAGCCTGGCTGCACAAACCACAAGGCAATACTCAGCACAAAGAACAGTACGTTGATTTGAATCTTGCCAAAGCCACGACAGAACTTTTTTTGCTCTTGGGGAAAAAGGCATCTAATAGTTTTAGTTTGCGTAGAACACCAAAACATCTCAGTCAAAAAAAAATAGCTACATGAGAGTGAACTATATTTGAAGGAAGATGAATATGATGGGTGGAAAACGTAGAGATTAATACTGTCTGAAAAAAACTTGCCCCAAGGTATTTACACTGCTAGACTTGTAGTGTAAACCCTTTGCACCAGTGTTTAGGCCCTGTGAAGGGTCCACTAGAGGACTATAAATGAAGCGTTTTCTGACCTTCTCCAAAATAGGTAATTCACTGAAAATTCTGTTCATTAAATATTTTCTTTACAGTCATAATTAGACCTTGCAGAACAGTTATACCTTTGAATGTAAACAAGAGTAACTGATAGTCCATATACCTAGAGATTCAGCTATATTCAGCGTTGGCTGCTCCATCAATAAAAAATTAAAATTAAGATTGAGAAGTGGCAAAATATAAATTATTTCTCTTCTGGTGCTAAACTTGACATGAGGATTAAGAGACACAGATTTCCTTCCCAAATCTGAAATTGATTCTTTCCATAATCTTGGCTCATTTGCTTTCTGTATGCCTAAATTTAATCTGCCTTGTGAAAAGAGTTTCATAAAATGCAGCTAGAAAGCATTACAAAACCTGAATTTTGAGTTGCAGTAACTCCTCTTTTCTACAAAGGGGTCCAGAACATCCCCACCTTTTGAAGATACTGCTTCTTATGTTACAGGTCTTAATTCCGCTGAGTATTAATTCAATAACTGAGGTTTACTTTAGAGGAAATTTTTTTCCTCTGTCAAGTTACTAAGGGTTCCAATATGTCATGAAATAAATGTATTTATGAGCCCTTACATTGGTACCAGTTGTGCTGACTTGCCCAACCAGATGTCACAGCACGTATTGTTTTTGTTTAGTGGAGAGACATCGAAAGAAGAAGATTAATGCTGGGATAAACAGAATTGGAGAACTCATTCCCTGCTCTCCAGCACTTAAGCAGGTGAGTGTCCATTCAGAGGTGCATACAAGTTCCCTCTAAAATGCTTGTGTGTTTCCTTGTCTGTAGAAGTATACATATCTATCTTGCTATTTGTCTTAGGAAGAAGGCAAAACTGTCTGAATTAATATGCTCAAAAATCTTACTAGTTATTAGTATTTAAAAAATTATTTGTAATAGAATTCCTTTTGGAAGTGCAGGGCCACATGAATGTAATTACGCGGATTTTGAGCTTTTTATCTGAAGGTATTGCATATGGCTGCTGAAGAAAGGAAACGGTATGAGTTGGACAGGTGACTTGATTTTCTTCTCAATTTATAGATGCAGTATTTTTGAGGAGGTGTAAGATAGACTAATTTGCCCATAGCAATTTGGTCAGCTTGCTGATGTCTGCCTGTGCACTGGATTCACAGCTTCCCAAAGTTCTTGTTCAGGGTAAAAATCCCATCTCTTGGCTGCTGCCTTCCCCACTGTGTTGAGCGGAGGGATAGTCATTCACCCTTTCCTCTGCAGGCGGGGTGGCAGGTTGGGCAGAAGTATGTTGGATCTGGCCAGTGGGGTTGCTGGTTACGTTGTGCAACTCCTGTTTGTTGAAGTCATTTTCTACTGATGCTGTTCAAAGGTAGTCTGTGTGATGCTGGAGTGGTGAAAGCTATGGGTTAAGCAAGATCATTTTTCAGGTCATTCTCTAATCCCTTCTCTACCCTTTGCTGGTGATCCCGTAATGTCCTAAGATGTAAACAGACTTGCATGCATGCTTGTTTTTGTCATCTTTCATAAAATGGGATGAAAGCAATTCAGAAAGTGATATAACAATAGTAAGTTAAGACAGCGTCCTTGTGGAAGATGAAGCAAGACAAATGGTTTGAGGTTGATGCACAGAAGTGTTTTTTTCAAGGCAGAGCAATCTACAGCAGAGGCTGTTCCTACAGAACAATAGAAGAAGAAATTAAGAAATGAACAAGAGGTTTTGCAGACAAAATGCACTTAGTTTCATAAAAGGAAGATGGTGGAGGAGTTGTGGCAGATTTTCTGTATTCTCTAGTATATTAATTTCAAAATTATGCATACACCTCCCTGGATAATTGTTCCACGTTCGTTTCTTTCCTAATAAAATATTTACAAGGCAGTATCCTGGAAATTTCATGTGATGTATATGTCTACTAGTGAACAAGAATTATTAGGCTCCTCAGCAAGCATTAATGCTTGCTGCTCCTTTCTGTGGCCCTTGTATCTAGTTTCAGGCATTGGAAAACGTCAGCTCCAGCACTGAAAATGTTATTCCGTAAAAACTCATGGCATTTTAGGGTCAGTATCACTCATGAAACCTGTGGTTTGTCTAAAAAAAAAACCACCCCAAAGCCCAAAAAAATCCCACCCAACAATATTCAGACAATCATTCAGGTTAGCACATTTTTAAAGTAAAGACTTCTTGGAGCGAGTGCAATTTCATCATTAATGGATCTATCAGTGATAGGCCTTTCTCCTAATTTTATATATATGTTTTCTTTTAAAGAGCAAGAACATGATCCTGGATCAGGCCTTTAAGTATATAACAGAAATGAAAAGACAGAATGATGAACTTCTGTTAAATGGAGGGAACAATGAACAGGGTAAGTACAGATGCTGCTGGAGGCTCTAGAATTTCTGTCACTCACTTCCACTGTGTGTCTGTTAGTATTGACTAACAACAAAGCCTGGATCAACAAATTTGGGAATCCCAGAACATTATGCACATACAGGAAAAATACAACTGCTTAGAATATCTTGAAACAAGAAGCCAACAGAATGCCCAAGTGCGTGTTCTTCCACGTAGCTATGAGACAATGAAGCAATGGTGTTGTGATGTAAAGTAATTACAGAGCTTGTAGGTGTGCGACATCATCTAGTACATTCCATCCTGATTTATTGTACTGTAGTGACCAGAATGATTTCTGACAAACTTCAGTTAGATTTTTTTCATCGAAATCGTGGAGTCTCCTTCAAGCATGGAGCTATTTTTTTTCCTTTCAAATGCTGTAGAAGTGATAACAGCCTATTTTATAAAAATATAATGGATCATATAAAATCTTCTTGAAGAGATGCATAAGAATACAGTGATGGAGGTAGAACAGAAATAATCTCAGAGTTAATGTTACGGTTTGTGATTTTTATTTCTACTCATAGAATGGAATTCTAAATAGTTTATTTTTATCTTGTCAATGTAATTGGGTTTGAAAAACCCAGGTGATTTTCCTAGTTAGGTGAGCCATGTCCAAGTGCATTGTTGATTTTTGTGGCTTTACGTAAGTGCTTTCTATTTAATTTTGCATATAATTTTTAAATGTAATGGAACTTAATTGTCCTGGATAGCCATGAGATTATCAATTAAATAAAAAGTTTTAGTGTTTGCAAAGGAGTAGAGAAAAGAAAAAGATTAATTAATGTGCTTGTCTTTCCTTCAGTAATTAAATAATTTGATTAGCGTTCAGTTTCATCTGAGTTAGTCCTGATGTTTTTTCTAACTAAATAATTCGACATATCCTGTTATTGGTAACAGAATAGTCTGTGAAGTTCATTCAATTTCCTGCTCAGTAGAGAGGCTTATCAGGATAAGAGTCTTCATTTATGTTATTTTAACTGTTTCAAGAGAGCATACATTATTAACAACTTATTTCAATACTGTATAGTATTTACTCTCTGAGTCACGTGGTAACTGCCTAGTATTTGTTCTGGTGCTGATGTAATGGAGGTGCTCTCACTGTTTTGTAGCTGAAGAGATAAAAAAACTCCGGAAACAGTTGGATGAACTACAAAAGGAAAACGGGAGATACATCGAACTACTGAAAGCAAATGATATTTGCCTGTATGATGACCCTACAATTCACTGGAAAGGAAATCTCAAAAGTGCGAAGGTCTCGGTTGTTATTCCCGGTGATCAGGTTCAAAAGAACATCATTGTCTATTCAAATGGGAGTCAACCCAATGGGAATAACCAGGGAGCATCTGTCCAGGGAATAACGTTTAATGTTAGTCATAATTTACAGAAGCAAACAGCCAATGTTGTGCCAGTCCAGAGAACTTGCAACCTAGTGACTCCTGTGACTATTTCTGGTATTTACCCCACAGAAAACAAACCATGGTCACAAACTACAGTTTCTCCGCTGGCACCCGCTCAGACAGCTCCAGCAGGGAGTGTTCTTGAGCTTTCCACCCCGGAGAATGAGCAAGGCGTGCTCACCACTGCTACTGCCAGCTCACAGAGCGCATCTCGATCCGGAACAGAGCAGGAACTACACTGTTCTTCAAGTAACACACCACAGAATGATCAAAATCTTCCCAAAAGTAAAAATGAGGAGGAGGGCAGTAAATTAACAAAGAAAACGCTCCTTCAGGGAATCAGCCTTCCTTCCAGTGCCTCCACGGAAGCCTCCCAAGTTCAACAGGTGAATGCAACTTGCTCAAATACACACGATTCTAGGAGTGACCTTCAGGAAAGCTGTGTCATTTCAACCATGGACACAGCTTCTGTGCCATCGGTGAGGCTGTCTACTGCAGATAGTCCTTCCTCTGCAAATGGCCTCAAAAGTACAGACTCAGTAAGTAGTGCTGGAATGCCTGTGACTTCTGCACCAGAAGGAGTTAAGGCTGCAACGGCAATAAGCACTCTGCCTGCCAGTCCCCTAGAGAACTGCTGGTCTTTTTCAGGCTCTTCGGGTGTTGGCACTTCAGACTTGAAAAACATGAGTAGCCTTACACGGATGCCTTCAGCTGGAAACACGCAGACCACGTGGACAACTTTGCAGCTGGCGGGAAATACTGTTCAGCCACTAAGCCAAACACCATCTGGTATAATGACTGCACTATTAAATGAGCCAGTTAATGGTGCTGGTACTGTGTCTTCTGCTCACAGCAGGCCTTTGACTACAAGTATCAGTTTGAACGCTTCTCTGCCTGGGGATGGCCAGGCAGCTGAACAGATTGTAGTTACCTTGCCCTCCTGCCCACCCTTACCTATGCAGCCGTTAATCAGCCAGCCACAGGTTAAAACTCAGGCTGCAGGGAATATTCTTCCATTAAATTCAGCTATGCAGGTGATTCAGATGGCTCAGCCAGTCGCGTCAGCTGTTACAGGAGCACCAGCTAACCAGAATGTCATCATTCTCCAGCCTCCAAACCCCGCTCCGTGCCCGCCAATTATGAGAGCGGAAGTTCCCAGCCAAAATGTTAGTCAGCAAATTGTAATTATACAAGCTGCTAATCAGAATCCTCTTCCCCTCCTCTCCGCTCAGCCTTCTGCTTCTGTAAGAGTTCCCGTGAACGGGCCGACTGCAATCGCGAACTCTAGCAGCTCCATACAAAATGCCTCTCTTCCACAAACTTTCGGAGGGAAACACCTTGTCCATATATTACCAAGACCATCCTCTTTGGCATCTTCTAGCTCTACGCAAACGTTTTCAGTTACAATGTCTAATCAGCAGCATCCTCAAACTATCTCATTGAATGGGCAGCTTTTTGCGTTGCAGCCGGTGATGTCTTCATCTGGAGCTTCAAATCAAGCCCCTATGCAAATTATTCAACCCACCACCAGCGAGGATCCAAATACCAATGTTGCCCTCAATACATTTGGTGCTTTAGCTAACCTCAATCAAAGCATATCGCAAATGGCTGGACAGAGCTGCTTGCACTTGTCTCTCAGCCACCCTACCAATCCCACAACTGTCAATAACCAGATCACCACAGTTAACTGTGTGTCAGTAGCAACTTCAGTGGCATCTTCAATACCTGCGGAGGTTTCAGTATTAACTAGTGCATCTAATTCAATAAATGCTTCCCCTAAAAAAGTGGCTACTGCCTTGCCATCCAATGCAAAATCAAAAAGGACAAACAAAAAGCCAAGTACAAAGAAACACCAAGGGGTCAACAGTAAAGTGTCCTGCCCAGCAGCTCCTTGCAAAGATGCAGGGAAGGTGGACTGCGCTCCCGTGGAAATCGTGGCAAAGCATTCAAACGACAAGGGGCTGATTGAAAACACTCCAGCGGTATCTCAAGCTTTAACGACGTCGCAGGCAAGCAGTGTGGCAGCATTGAGTGGTGTCAGCATTTCTGACTGTCGTTCCAAAGAGATTGCCAGCTCTGAACAGGCAGCCAAAACCTCTGTCCCCGAGCTGAGCTCAGCTGAGGCACCCGCTTCCTCGCCACTGGCGTCCGTGGTGTCAGAGCAGCTGGCGCTCATCCCGCCGACCGCCAAAGATGCTGCTTCTCACCAGCAGGCCCATGGGTCTGAGAACTGTCCACCAACCAGCTCTGCCTTGTCAGAGTCTCCCAAACCCTATGAACCCCCCAGCACCTTAACGTCCTCTCGTACTGAAACACATGTGACAAATTCTGAGGTTGCTGGGACATCAGCAGCACAGAGCAGCACAGCGAGTCATACGTCCAAGGCAGGAACGATTTTGGAGTCCTGCAATGTTACACAGGATTCCTCAGTGGTAATGCAAGATGCGGACTTGTTAGAAGGACAGGGTCTAACCAAAATGCTGTCTGATCTCACAAAAGAAAGAACAGCTGTGGAAAAAACCTCTTCTTTCAGCGTTCAGGGGGAGCATTCTAATTTTCCCATGGAAAACTCTAAATCGGCAGACTCAAATGTTGATTTGCCTGAGAAGCAGGAACTCTTGCTGATGAACACGGAAGGCGATACTCTTTCCCAGCATCACTCCTGCATTTCTGATCAAGAAGTAGTCAGTGCTTCCCTTATCGCTAGCAGGCAGGCCGACTCCCCGATGTCGACTAGCTCTGGCAGCAGTCGAGGCTTCTCGGTTGCATCTATGTTGCCAGATACCACCAGAGAAGATGTTACTAGCAGCACCTCAACCAGTACCTGTAACAGCTGCACATTTTCAGAACAGACCGACATTGTAGCTCTTGCAGCAAGAGCTATTTTTGACCAGGAGAACCTTGAGAAAGGTGGAGGAGGAATGCAGGTTAACATGAGGGATGCCATCTCTAAGTCAACTGAGGTTGTACCTTTGGAGAGAGAGCAACCGCCTTTTAAGGCTCAGCCAGTGAAAGAAAACAATGCAGGACCATTGGAAGCAGCACCAAACAAATTCAGTGCTCAGGATGCAGTACAGACAAATGTCGATAGGCAGGTTGAAAAGCCAAGCTGCTCTGTAGGAGGTGTAGAAACATCAAACGCTTCTTTGCAGATTTCCACTTCCCAGTCACCAAGCATAACCAGTTTAAGTGTGAATAATCTAATACACCAGAGTCGCATTGTCCATCCCCTTGTGAGTTGTTCCAGTTTATCCCAGTCTTCAGAGCCAGCAAGCATCCCTGCAACTGTGAGCCTCTCCCTTCCACCTACCACATACGTCAATCAGTCTCCAGGCCCCGCTATGATGAGCGAATACGCTCAGGAACAACTGAATGCTATTAGGGCAAGCACCATGCAGGCTTCCCAGCTGCCAGAATCACACTTAAAGCAGCAAAATCACGAAGGTCGCAAGGACTCGGCCAAGCGGGCTGTTCAAGATGACCTTCTGCTTTCTACGGCAAAGAGGCAAAAGCAGTGCCAGACGACGCCCATCAGGCTTGAAGGGATGGCATTGATGAACCGAACACCAGAGAGCATTGCTGATCAAACACAGATGCTAGTCAGTCAGATTCCTCCCAATTCATCCAATTCAGTGGCGTCAGTGAGCAATCAAGGGCACACGGATGGCCTCAATAGGTTATTCCCATCAAACAGCAACTTTGTAACACCAGCTTTGAGACAACCTGAAGTTCAGTGCGGTTCCCAGCCACCAATTTCAGAGCAGCAAGGCCAGGCAGGGCAGCACTTGCAGCCAATTCAACATGTACCCGCTCAAGGCATATCTCACCTTCACAGTAATCATCCCTACTTAAAGCAACAGCAGGCTGGTCAGTTAAGAGAAAGGCACCACTTGTATCAGCTGCAGCACCATGTCACTCATGGGGAAAACTCGGTCCACTCTCAAGCCCACAGCGTCCACCAACAGCGAACAATACAGCAGGAGGTGCAGATGCAAAAGAAACGAAATCTCATCCAGGGAACACAAGCCACGCAGCTTTCTCTACAGCAAAAACACCACGGAAGCGATCAAACACGGCAAAAAGGTGGTCAGCCTCATCCTCACCACCAGCAAATGCAGCAGCAGATGCAGCAGCACTTTGGAGCTTCCCAGCCTGAAAAGAACTGTGAAAATCCTGCAACAAGCAGAAACCATCATAACCACCCTCAGAGCCATATAAATCAGGATATTATGCATCAACAGCAACAAGACGTTAGCAGCAGACAGCAAGGTTCAGCTTCTGAACATGTGTCAGGGCACAATCCGATGCAGAGACTTATGACCTCAAGGGGCTTAGAGCAGCAAATGGTGTCCCAGGCAAGTATCGTAACCAGGCCATCAGATATGACATGCACCCCTCACAGGCAGGAAAGAAATAGAGTTTCCAGCTACTCTGCCGAGGCGCTCATCGGGAAGACGCCCTCTAATTCAGAACAGAGAATAGGAATATCTCTTCAAGGCCCTAGGGTTTCTGACCAGCTTGAAATGAGGAGCTATCTTGATGTTTCTAGAAATAAAGGGTTGGTCATTCATAATATGCAGGGCCGCTTATCTGTCGACCATACAGTTAGCTCAGATGTGCAGCGGCTTTCTGATTGTCAAACGTTTAAGCCAGCTGGACCCAATCAACAACCAACGGGCAATTTCGATGTCCAGGCTTCAAGAAACAGCGAAATTGGTAATTCTGTGTCATCCCTCAGGGGCATGCAGTCACAAGCTTTTCGAATCGGTCAAAATACTGGGCCGTCCATAGAACGACAGAAGAGATTGCCCTACCAGCCAGTACAAGGTATTCCAACAGGAAATACCCTGCCATCAAGGGAAAACGAAAACACGTGCCACCAAAGTTTTATGCAGAGTTTACTTGCCCCTCACCTTGGAGATCAAGTTAGTGGAAGCCAAAGATCAATCCCAGAACATCAGAGGAACACGCAGTGTGGCGCCTCCTCCACAATTGAGTACAACTGTCCCCCAGCACGGGAGAGCGTCCACATCCGAAGAGAGGGTGATGGCCAGAGCAGGGAGAGCTGTGACATGTCTATTGGTGCAATTAACACGAGGAACAATTCTTTGAATATTCCTTTTTCGAGTTCTTCTTCCTCGGGAGATATTCAGGGTCGCAATACAAGCCCAAACATCTCTGTGCAGAAGTCCAATGCCATGAGGATGACGGACAGTCATGGAACCAAGAGCCACATGAATACGCCTGTTTCTAGCAACATGCATGGAGTTGTGAGGCCAACTCACCCTCACTCTGCAGTTTCTCATGGAAACGGTGAGCAAGGGCAACCTTCTGTTCGTCAGCCAAATTCTTCAGTTACTCAGCGGTCGAGGCATCCTCTGCAAGATAATGGAGGTTCTAAAATACGTCAGCCTGAAAGGAATCGATCTGGAAATCAAAGACATGGAAATGTCTTCGACCCTAGTCTTCCCCATCTTCCTCTCTCCACCAGCGGCAGTATGATCCTTGGGCGCCAGCAGTCTGCGATAGAAAAAAGAGGAAGCATTGTCCGATTTATGTCTGATGGCCCTCAAGTGTCTAACGATAACGCAGCCCCTGACCAACATACGCTCTCTCAGAATTTCGGATTCCCTTTTATTCCGGAGGGTGGCATGAATCCACCGATAAATGCCAATGCCTCTTTCATCCCACCAGTCACCCAGCCTAGTGCCACTCGAACACCAGCTCTCATCCCGGTCGATCCTCAGAATACCCTGCCATCCTTCTATCCTCCTTACTCTCCTGCCCACCCTACCCTTTCCAACGACATTTCAATCCCTTACTTTCCCAACCAGATGTTTCCTAACCCAGGCACGGAGAAGCCGAGTAGTGGAAGTTTAAACAATCGATTTGGATCCATTTTGTCTCCTCCCAGGCCTGTTGGTTTTGCTCAGCCAAGTTTTCCTTTGCTTCCGGATATGCCGCCGATGCACATGACCAACACGTCGCACTTATCCAATTTTAACTTGACGTCTTTGTTTCCAGAAATAGCCACAGCTCTTCCTCCAGATGGTTCAGCAATGTCGCCTTTGCTTTCTATTGCAAACACATCTGCTTCAGATTCTTCCAAGCAGTCCTCAAACCGACCTGCGCACAATATAAGCCATATTCTAGGTCACGACTGCAGCTCAGCTGTATGAAAACTGAAAGATTGACTTCTAGTCTGATGCGTTGTTTATATATTTAAGAAGAAAGTGGATCTTACTGGCATCCTTGAAGAGACCATCATAGCATCACTGTTTATTTGCCTAAATGTATGTATATGGGTACTTTTCATATTTATATACACACTGTATTTCCATCCACCTTACTAACTTTAAAGCACCAGTGCCTATAGCAATGCTTACTTACTAGTAACAGTAAGGATGCAACATTGAGAGCTGTGCAAATATTGGTTGTTGATTTTCCAACAATCAAGTTTGATGTCCGATTGTTCCAGGGTAAGGGCCACCCTCAGTAATACGTGGATGTAAAGAAAGGAGTGAGAGCATCCGTATGGGAGACAGGAAACAAATGCTACAGGTTTCGTTTTGTTTCTGATCCGTTTACCTGAAACTACAGACGAACTTGAAGCGGCTTGGGTTTCTCTTTTTCTTTTGTAAAATATCTTCAGGAGCCTCAACACAGGTCAAGTCTGTGTTAACCCAGCGTTAATTGATAAAGACATTTGTTGTGCAGCTTTTGTCTGTTTGAAGCTTGTCACATGCACTTGACTTAAGGCTGACTTTACCTGGCAGAAATTACTATGTGTTTCCATGGTCAGCAATTAAAAATACTGGCTTAGAAAATTCAGATTTCTTTAACCCATGGCTTTCTGTTTCTAAGAAGAATTTTGTTTTGATCTGTTTTAACAATGGCTTCAGTTACTGCTGAACTTGGTCAATGTTTTAATGTAGCTTACAACTCCTTCTAGTGTAGTCAGCAGAGGCAGCAGTCGTATTTGTTGCCATTTCATTGTTCGTATGCTGCAAGTTACCTCAGGGTGGGTTTTGTACCTTGTTTAGCACCTTCTTAATGTCTTTTTTTCCGCCCCCCCCTCCTCTACTTTTCTTTGGCCCATGCTCAAACACCAGCTTTCTGGTTTCTGTGAGTGACAGCTCTTTGTTGTACCAGGCAGCACATGGGAGGAGGACTGAGCCTGTGGCATCCCGCAAAATGAGCCGGGGATTCCCGGGAGCACAGTTGTTACTTAATGTTGCTGACAGGATCGGGCCCGAGTTAATATCAGTACCCTGCACTTGAATGCACCTTTTGTCTAAACCTGTATGATTGTGGCTGAAGGAGGAACGTGAACATGTCAAGACCGAACTGCTGCACACCGGGAAGAAAGACGCTGTGATTTGAGCACCGCGAGGAAGGGGGATGCGTCTGTATGTGCGTGAGAGACGGAGTGAATGTGCGTGTGCTGGCTGACTCTACAGTACTTTCACAAGTTTTGGTCCCGTTTCTTTTAAAGGGAAGGGAAGAACTAGGTAAGTTTTATTTATTTAATGGCTCTGCAGTGTGATTTTTTTTTTTTTAAAACAAGGCAGAAATATTTTGTCTTTTATTTTTATGTGCTTGAAAATACCATTCCGGTTTTGATTCTTCAAATAACAGAGCAACTTCAGGTTTCCTTGTATGCAATCCTCCCCCTACCAGCCAGGGAGTGGCAAAAACTGCTCTGGGGCCTCTTCTCTGGGCAGGGCGAGGTTGAAACAGTTGTGTGTTGCCCACCAGCGCATCATCTTGCTGCTCCTGGGACCTGTCACAGTTTCTTCCCCAATTCCTCTGCTAGAGGGGGTGTGGGGAGGAGCAGAACTCCCTGGGATTTTTTTAGGCATTTGTTGTGGGTTTTTTTCTTTGAAAGGCAGAAAGGAAGATAGTCTCTATCTTCAAGAATGGCCCCACCAAGAGGGATGTGAAAGTTTTTTCCATAGCTTGGCTAACCAGGCCACATTTTTGCTAAGTCCTTTTACACTGATCCAGGAAAGTGGAGGCTTTAACATAAAAAATAATTGGGCTGTGTCTGTATTCCATCCTGTCAATGTCTCTGTTCTTATAACCAGGGGTCTGATGTTTTCCTGCAAAGCTAAGCAAAATGGTTGTCATCCAAATTGGGAATCCCTTTTTCATTCCGATGGAGCTTATCTTAGGACACTAAATCTAAGCGGTGCTTCAGTGTTCTGTGTTTATTAAAAATGATAGATTGAATATTTATTTCACTTCAGAGCAAGGGAGGTTGTCTGAGTTCGACTGCCGAAGTGTAGTTACCAACCAAATGGCAGCAACCGGCCTGTGCAGAGTGAGAGGGTTAGGAATGACAGTCAGTCCCCAACGCCAAAGCAATTAAGCAAACTGCAGGTTTATCTGGGTGTTATCTGAGGAGACTGTCTGATCAAATTGATTTCCCTAGTAGATCCCAGTAGATCGCAAAAGGGCCGCCTCAGCTGGTGAAACAAGTTCCATAACGATGAGTGGCTCCTTGGGTTGTGGATGATAAAGACAGGGGTATTGAATCCGTGACTCCGCTGTGCATTAGTTACATACTTGTCTGGACCTTTAGGAGGGAAGCAAAACACATTCTTGCTCTCTTTAAATGGCCTTGTGTGTGCAATGCTCTACTTAGCTTTCAAGACAAAGCAGTGAAAAATAAAGCCCTGGCTTACAGGACTTTATATAAAGATGTTAATCTTGCTCCTCCTTCCAGGCATTCATGTAGTTCCACATTAGTTTCCTCTGCTGGGAAAACTACACTACTTCACAATGTCTTTGAAAACTGGAGTGAGCTTGTAAACCTATATGGACCAGTTGCAACAGCTGAATGTTCACAAGTCCATGGGACCTGATAGGATTCACCCCAGAGTACTAAAGGAGGTAGCGGACATTATGGCAGGACCCCTCTTGATCATCTGCCAAAGTCTTGACAGTCTAGGGAGGTCCCTGCTGACTGGAAGCTAGCCAGCGTTATTCCAATTTACAAGAAGGGCTTGAGGGAAGACCCGGGGAACTACAGCCCTGTTAGTCTAACCTCAGTTCCTGGAAAAATTATGGGGAAGTTTTTTCTGGGTACTATTGGAAGGCTTTCAAAGAACAATGCAGTTATCAGGCACAGTCAACATGGGTTCACAAAGGGAAAGACCTGTTTAAATAATTCGGTATCCTTTTGCGATAAGGTCATCCGCCTAGTGGATGAAAGGAAGGTGGTGGATGTAGTTTTTCTGGATTTTAGGAAGGCTTTTGCTATTGTCCCTCACAGCATCCTTCT
>VWZL01001361.1:739099-820124 GCA_013396915.1 Stercorarius parasiticus
CCCTGGCAGCCAAGAGGGCAACCTGCATCCTGGGGGGCATCAAACACAGCATCACCAGCCGGTCAAAAGAGGCGATTGTCCCACTGTGTTCAGCGTTGGTGCGGCCTCACCTGGAGTGCTGTGTGCAGGTCTGGGCCCCACAGTTTAAGAAGGGTGTTCAGGTCCTTGAATGCATCCAGAGGAGGGCAACAAAGCTGGTGAAAGGGCTGGAAGCAACGTCCTATGAGGAACGGCTGAGGACTCCGGGCTTGTCTAGTTTGGAGAAAAGGAGGCTGAGGGGCGACTGGACATTAGGAAGCATTTATTTACTGAGAGAGGGTGGTCAAACACCGGAACAGGCTTCCTAGAGACGTGGTTGATGCCCCATGTCTGTCAGTGTTTAAGAGGCATTTGGGCAATGCCCTTAATAACATACTTTAATTTGGTCAGCCCTGAAGTGGTCAGGCAGTTGGACTAGGTGATGGTTGTAGATCCCTTGCCAACTGAAACAGTCCGCTTTGCTTCACTTTGCTTTGCTTCTCTTCTCTTTTTCTCTTCTATATATTTATTCCTTCATATTGATTTCACTGTTAATTTCACTGGTGGCATATCAAGGTTAAATGTGATCCTGAGTGTTCACACTAGAATATGTGCACTGTGACTTTCTGTTGTTGTTGTGGTTTTTTTTAATTTTGTAGCTGAAGAGGTGGTAACTGTATCAGTTCCCCCTTTCTGTTTACAAAGACAACCAAAAAATAGCGACTTTGTTGACAGGGTACCTGTAGGGCATGTAATCACAACACAGGCATTTTAGTGATACAAAGACTATTGCAGTTTTGCAGGAACTGCACAGTTTTGCAGCGAGCAGCTCAAAAGTAATTACCATGTGACCCTCAGTCTTCTCTAGAGGATTGTACCTTGCATTGTTGTGACAGGGCATGGTGATTCCTGCGCAATCACCACAACACTTCGTCAGCCTTCTCAGGACTTTTTCTGAAACCTGCCAAGGATGGAGAAATATCATCATCTCACTACCCTCCTTGAACATGCCAACTTCTGTTGAAGTTCAGCCACAAACCAGTGTGGGTCTTTTCACATGCTGTAAGTGATGATAAATGACCCTGTGGCTGGCGTTGGTGTGGGATCAGGAAGACTGCTATGAAAAGAAAGGTAGGCAGACCTATCTGTGAGAGCTTCATCTAAATGCATTTATCCAAATTCTGTTATTTACATTGCTAACTGGCTTTTAGATCAATTTAATAAAAAAAAAAAATTGGCCCTATTGGGCAGTCTTTTGGTCTATTTGACTATCCAATATGGTCTTTGAATGCTGAATCTGTCCAGGTCCCCAGTTTAAGAGCAACTTGTGGGTTTGCCACAGAGTTCAGCTTCTCATACGTTCATGCTCACATGCCTTTAGGAAGAACAGTGGATGGACTGGATATTTCACATCAAAAGAGAGGAAATCAGATATTAAGTAATTTTTGTTAGTTTTTAATTATGAAGTTGTTTTAGGTTTCCCCTTCACCGTAAACTAATCGCCCCTGCTATTCCCTAGGCCTCTGGCATGTAGTTTTGTAGGTCAGTTTGTGCCACTGACAGGTCGGTGTTTCAGCTTCCGACTGCTGGCCCTTTCCCAGGGCTTTGGGCTCTGCTCTCAGGAAGAGAAGTGATTGCAACATCTTTGCCATTGAGTGGAAACTATTCTTTCTTTTCTTTCTTTTTTCTTTTATTTTTCCTTTCCCCTGCCATTGACGCTGTTGTGTTTAGGCATCAGGTTGATAAGATGTTAAGGAAGGCTCACCTTACCTCAATATATGCTTTTTTTGAGTGGGAGGGGAAGTTTTGCAGAGCAAATAATTCCATTTTACTTGTTTTAATAACAATTGGACAAGCAAATACATTTTCTTCAGCAAACATCTATGACATCAACAATTTATCTTTTTCTCCTAAGGATTACCCGGGCAATTCACAGTTTCTTTGTTTTTCGAGATATATTTGGAAAAGATTTTGTGGTTTTAATTGCAATTTGTTAGCCCAAGAATGGTATTTTTCTCTTCCATAATACCTTTTTGAAGGTTACTTACACTAAGTGGGGTTTATTTTGGTTTTGAAGGAAGGAAAAATACCCAGTAGTGCCTAATTTAGCAAAATAAGCAACAGAAGGGAAAGGTTGAGTACTGCCTCAGCTGCCAGCCGTTGTGTAGCTGTGGCTTTCAGCTTGGCCTAAATGACTTCAACAAACAATAGCAAACGGGTATAGGGCTGCATTGCATCTGTGTCAGTGTAGGCCTTGATTAATCCCTTAAGAAGCCGTGGAGAATAAAAGCGGAGTCAGACTAGGTTGAAAGCAGGCAATAAAATAGTAATGTATTAACATTTATGTACTTTTCATTGAGAGAAGGGACCTAATTTAAGAGCAGCTAAGGAAACCTAGAACTGAAGTGATTTGAGCCGGTGGCTGAGCCTTACTGAAATGTGTTTTGTAGCTCCTGCTCCCAGCTCCAGTCACTACGCTACTGCCCAGGTGGAAGAGCACCTCTCTGGAAAAAAAAATAAATGCTGTGCTAGTACAGAGCCTCCTGAATTCTGCACAGATTTCCTACTTTAAAGCTGCACTGCTGCTGTTGTGCGTGGTGACCGTAGTGCTGTTGCAGGAAACAAATAATGGCAGGGCAACCACGGAGAGCATTGCTGGAGAAAAGGGGTCATTTCATTTTTTCCGCTCTCCTGTTGTTTCTACAACTTCTTCAGAGGTACTTGCGCAGTCCTGGCCCAAGGGCTTGGTCACAATCTCGCGCTGTCATCTGTTTCTGGAAGTGTAGTCAGCTGTGCTAAGAGCTAGGATCTTTTGCTGTTCCTCAGTAAGTTTCATGTTCATCACTTTGACAATGATCTCACTTGGACTGGACAGACAGAGTAACGTTGCACCTATTTATACCAAATCAGTTGAATTTGTGTTGCTTTCTGATACCGTGATATAAGGAGCTCCATTCTTTATCATCACCTAACCTAAGTTATCTATGACTGCTGTTTCCTTCTCCCACTGCCACTGATCCAGCACAGGTAGCAGCCACATGGACAGGAGGCCAGCACAGACACAGGTTCGCCTGTGAGGGTGTTTTCACCCTCCTCCTGCCACTGCCATCCTTAGAGTAAATCTAAAACCTCAAAGCACCAACACTTTATTCCCACTAGTTATACTGAGAGCAAGTTGTTCCATGAACCAGTGAAAGATTGAGCAGAGGTTTTTGGTCATGATGATACAAAACTCTCTTCTCTCCGCAAACAAGCCCTGCTTAGTTACACAGAAACTATTTATAATTTGCTGATATCAGTTTTTATGAGACAAATTAAAAAAAATAATATTAATTCATTTCTTTCTGCCTCGTAAAAAGTATTTTTACAAGTAGATTCCAAGTTTGCAATATGCGCTGATGTTTTGGCAATCACAAATGTGAAACAACCAAGCTCGCAGTAGTTTGTACCCCTGTTCCTGCCCACTCACTGTGAGAAGGGAAGCAAATACGGATTTTGCCACAGTAGATTAATCAAAGAGGCTGTTGCCCTCCACGATGTAAATTATTTATATTCAGTCGAGAGTTTTCTGCCGTGCTTTTGTTTTATACAGCTGTAAATTACTCAGATACAGCCCCAGTGGAAAGTCTTTACTATTTTGTAATGGAAAAGAAGGAACTCCGCAGTAGAAATCTATAATGAACGAACAGGAATCTCATCTTCCAATTGTAAATAAGATCTTGTTCTGTTTATTTTGACATCTTTTTACAAATGTGTTGCATTCAGGTGTAAATATCCCAAACCATGATCTTGTTCAGAGTTCTGAGATTTCTATTGTTAAATGTAATACTTTGTTTAATAGTTGTAATAATTATTTGTATAGATATGAACATGATAGTATTTTATTAAAAAAAAAAGAAAACCACTCTTTGAATACCGTATTCTTGTTGGTACAGCTTCTTTCCGCATGGAAGATAGATTTTTACCATCTCTTCAAGACAGGTAAAAATGAAAGCTTTGTTTTGAGACTTGGAATTTACAATTGGAGTTCTCCACTAGTGTACATTCTCTGCCTCTACCAGAGTTATGCACCATTTTATTTGGATATATAAAACTACATATTCCAGAAGAAATATATACTGATAATGAAGTATCTAAATAATGCATGGCAGATGCTGTCCCTGCACCGGTGACAGTGATCACTGTATTAAGATATAACTTCAGTTTTATAAAATGCTTCTCATCACGCCCTGCTGCATTGGTTGTGAAGTGCTCTATGATCAAGTCCTTCTGTCACAGTCTGGATCTAAGGGATGTGGTTTGGAAGAGACTGGTACAGAGATGCTGCAAGGTAAGTAAGTAACGGCTTTTTGGGAGGCAGCGTAATATAGGAGGAGCTGACAGAATTGACATGAAACAATTCCCTTTGTGGGCTCGAGCCTGTCTTGCTTGTAAACCTCAACATTCTTGTGAACATGGAAGATTTCTTTATGGAAGATATTTTTTTTTTTTTTAATTTAAATTTAGTATCAAGACAGATGAGCTTCTATTTTGTTACTTCA
This sequence comes from Stercorarius parasiticus, assembly GCA_013396915.1. Classification (NCBI taxonomy): domain Eukaryota; kingdom Metazoa; phylum Chordata; class Aves; order Charadriiformes; family Stercorariidae; genus Stercorarius; species Stercorarius parasiticus. The sequence goes on from VWZL01001361.1 coordinate 743,659, forward strand.
GTGACAGCCAGCCAGTATCTATAGTGAGACAAGGATGCTGTGTTCAGAGATCAGTGTGGTTCAGAACATCAAGAAGGAAGTGTGCAGGACTAAGGATGGTCTCTGAGCAGTCACAGTAACCTACTCTCAGCCCACTTTCCCTACCTTGAGAGGGCAGCTCGGGCCAGAGAGCTGGCAGGCAGGGCTAGTTACCTGCATCGAGCATTGCCCAGGAGCAACAGCCCCAAGTTCAGTGTCAGCGTGTTGCCAGCACACTGCTGGAGTTTCCTGCTGTAGCAACCTGCTCTTTGCTATTGTAGTAGAGAGGAGGGGAAACAGGACACAAGGCAGATGAACACCTTCAAGGATGGGCTGATGCCCTCACCACTGGCTAACCGCAAGAGGTGGGGGTGTGGTGCTTACCTGCAGGAGATGGAGCTGGGCTGCTGGCGCAGTTTCCACCAAGGCCCCAGCAGCACCCCTGGGGCAGTAAGGCCCCCGCTTGTCAGTCCTCCTCCAGGCTGAAAGCTGCTGGGGGCTCACACAAAGGCTTGGTGCAGCCACAGGCTCATGTACAAGAGGGAAACCACAGACAAAAGCACAAGTGAAACTGGCTCAAAGTGTTTCTTCCCCCATCTTAAGCTAGAGGTAGAACATACCCACGGACAGCGTACCTCAGTCTTAAATACACCCTGGTAACATACTGGATAAACTCTGTATCTCTCTCTTGCTGGCATTGCTAACTTCACCCCACCTCTTTTGCTCTGTGTGGATACCACTGTTTTGATAGGCACAAAATCTACATTTATCTGTGCACAAGTTAATATTTCTCCTAGAACTGCCTTCATATTTTAAAGTGCCTTGGCTGCTTTTCTACCATCCCAGAGGTTTTGGTGCTAGTTATAACACTGTCAGCTCGCATGATCCTAATAGCTTTCCTAAACTGTGAGGGTGTTTTACTATTGTTATTATTATTATTTTATAATACAAAAAGCTATTTCTGTCTCCCTTGCATTGTACCAGGCAAAACAATAACTTTACCTACATTTTCCTGAGAAAACAGGGACTATATGGTTGTATCCACCTCCTCTCTAAGTCTTAGGTGAACACAGCTGTGGGAGAGGGGAGACACCTTCAGGTGCCCAGGAGCTGTGTGAAGAGAAGAGCATGGTAGAGGGAAGAGACAGGTCGCATTGCTATGGCAGGAGGTAGAGCAGAGCCTGCTCAGCAGAGCAGCTTTTTGGCTGTGCAGCACTCAAAAATCTCGACCCAACCACAGCACTGCACTGGCTTTTACTTGGGAAAACATTAGAGGCCCAAGCTGGTGTAAGAATGGGGAAGGCATTGCAGGAGGTGTAACACAAAAGTTATGCAAAAATGAGTGTTAGTAGCTCTTTTGCTTATAAAAAATAACAAACATATCTCATGACTTGGCAAATAAGCCTCAGTATTTAATGACCAAGTGCAGAAACCTTCAGGCAGGTGTTCCTGGGCAGGTACAGCTTCCACAATAGACAGAGAGTTCCTCTGTCAGCCGCCACTTCCAGCTAGGCCAGCTCCTGCTGCCTTTGAGCTCCTCAGCCCCTACAGCAAGCCACTTAAACCCACTGAGGAGGGGATTCACCAGACAAGTGAACTGTTTGCTTCCCTTTCAAGGGCTGTTAAAACAGTTTGTGCTGAGCACAGGAGGGATGAGGACATGATGGACAAAGCAGGGACCCTGCTACCTGCCATGGGCAGCAGAAGGGCCCCCATCTCCTAACACAATTCACACCAGCTGCTCCGCTTGTCTCCCTACACACCTCTGTCTAACACCATTTCGCTCAGTGAGCGGAGAAAGGTGAAATACCAACAACATGACACCCGTGAGTCAAGGAACAGAGGTCCCTCACCTACACAGGGAGCTGCTTTTCCCTCACAGGGCAGTCACCCCAGGAAGGGGAGTGGAGCTCAAGGCACAAGCCCCCTTTCAGGTTTGGAGGGCTGCACAGCCAAGCTTGGCTGGGACAGCTGGGAGAGACAGAGCTGCCTGGGTGCCCAGCCAGCCACCCCACCAGCCAGAGCCATCGAGGCACCCCTGCAGCAGCCGGGTCAGGCTGGGCCCCTGCAGCCACTAGGTGGGAGACTTGAAGTACAAACAGAAGCCAGCAGGCCGGGCAAAGCTTAGAGGAAATTTTTTAAATGGATGCATTAAGCTGGAGGCACAGAAGCAGCAGGGAGATGATTCCAGCCCTCCCTCCCTCCCATGTCTTAGGGTTGAGGCAACTTTTCCTTGTATTTAATTTAATTCTCTCACATTTTTCTGCTTGTTCTCTGCTGTTCTCCACCCTTCTCCAACCTCTCTCTCCCCCACTGCTGCTACCACCTTGCCATTCGCATACTGTGCTCATCTCTGCATAGCTCAGTGAGCCCATATGTTGTTCTTCTCCCTCCTACACTGAGCCTTCTAACTGCTGATCAGCATTAGTTTTTTCTCACATTCCTATTTAGAGGAGATAACCAGCTTCCTGGTTAGGAAAAAATACAAGCTTGGAACAAGGTTGAGACTACAGGCTAAGGAATATCTCTTACAAAATTATGTGTCCAAAACTGGACAGACAAGCCATTCTTCAGTCTGGTAAAGAAGCAATACTCCTACTACCCCAATGCCTTGTCCTATGTCCTTGAATTATGCACACTGCAAAATACACCAAGGGCAGAACATACTTGTACAAGAGGAAAAGCTGCTCATCTTTCTCCACAGCTAACCACAGGGTAAGGGCAGTCCTGCAAGTCAAGAGCCCATCCTGCACCTGATTAAGCAGGGGGTGTGAAGGCAGCACAGTGAGCAAAGAGGACTTGAGGTCAGACTCACAAACAGCAGGATCCAACCCTGGATTCTCCAAGTCCCACTGCCCCCCAAATACCTGCTTGTACAGCAGTTCTGATGATCTGCCACTATCAACAGATTTTTGAACTAGTGACCCCCTTCTCCCCATCTCACTGGCTCATGGGGATTGAGGAAGGCTAATTCTAAGGCTAGTAAAAAACTGCACTGGACTTTCTGGCCAGACTAGCCCTCTTCATATAAAAATATTCAGTGAGCTCTGGAGTGCATTGCATGGTGTGATTGCAGCATGGACACCAGAGAAACCAGGCAGCAAAAAAATTAAAGGCGGGTGAAGTTCCTACAGGTGTCAGATGCTGTAATCATTGAGCCTCAGGCAAGAGCAGGGCAGTATCTCCACTTCAAGCACCTTTAATGACCCCAGCATAGCCTCCCACCTGACAAGCTCCCACCTTAGATGGGATCTACACATCTCCCTCCAAGTCCCAGAGGAACAAGGCAGGTCTTGACTCAAGTAGAGGGTTCTTTTGATTTAGCACTTCATCAGCATTGGTGCTCAATGGGCTGGTGCTAGCAGGCTGTGTTCAAAGCCCATGTGCCCCCAGCACCCAGGGATTTATCCTGCTCACTGCAGCACTGCTGTCCTGCAAGCACTTCCCCACACAAAACCCTGTAAGCCACCCTGAAGGCACACAGGCAGCTTGACCTGAACTTTTCCAGACACTTGCTAGAGCAAGAGACTGTTCATGCAAGGCCCATGGTGAGGACTTCACCTGGAAATTTCATCCCCTTCTCCTGCTGCCTCCCCCAGTTCAAGCCCCAGAGCACTGCCCCACTTGCTCCCTAGCTCACCTCAGCAGCAAGCGATGTGACCATCATACGAGCACATCACCTTCCAACAAATCTTCTACTGCAGCTCTTCATGCAGCTTCCAGGTCGCACCATGCAGCAGGGCTCTGTGCAGCCGTGCCTCAGGCCTCTGCTCCTGCTGCTGGGGCCAGGACTAGAGAGGCAGAGAGAAGGGAGGGAATGGATGGTGCTGGCAGCAGTGCTATCACTGCCTGTTACCACCTGCCCTCCAAGTAAAGTTCTAGAAAGAGCACACCCTGCACACCCCAGATATTACTTGGTTTCACTGGTCAGAGAACTGCAAGTGCAGCACTTGGGTTCCTACTACAGCCCTTGCATTTACAGGGAGGGGATTGGGGCAGCACAGAGCACGTGTTGCAAAAAAGCTGTTGGGTCAAACATTCATACACCTTTGGGTACAAAACCTCAAGTGATTCCCTCTGCACAACATGTTTATAACCACGCTGGGCAAGACAGAGCACCACAGCCCCACCAGGAGTCCCTGACAGGGGCAGCTCAGTCTTGCTGCACTCGGCAGTAAGGATTTGGGGTGGGTTTTTTTGCACCTCAGACTTCCTGGCAGCCTTCCCTTATGGGAAGAAAAAGGAAGCTGCAGACAAGCCTGCCTAGATAATATTGGATTCTGCCATTTTAGATAGACGAAGAACATATGGCAAGACTGCAGGATGGCTGAATGGAAAATGCGGACTATCCTCATCCTGATATTCCTCTTCTGGTGCTGCTCAGACAAACAAGTGTCATCTCCTTCCCTACAGCCCATGCTGACACTGTTAAAGAGAAGCTCATGCTTCACAACAAGCCTGGGAAACCTATCCCTGTTTCTAGCATCATTGAACATTCAACAATCTACATCTACCTGCATGGCAAACCTGCAAGTCAAGCCCAGAGTATTGTAATAAAATGCAGCACACAGGGACCACCACCACCTTCTGCATGTTCTGGCACACTGTTCCTGAAACATGGCTATGTCTACATAGGAGTGGAGATCTGCTCAGGAAGAGAGCTGCTGGCAGCCTCTTGTGTCATTCCTCCTCTAGCCCTCCCTGCGCTCTGCTGAAGGGGCTACAAGTGACAAACAAGGGTGTCTGTTCTTTACTCCACTTAGCCCCACAAAGGCAATTTGGTTAAGAAGACAAGCAGGTCATCTGTATCAATGCTCAGGAAACTGTGAGACTCCTAAGGATGACAGCATCTGCGTGACACCACTGGGGACCCCTCTGCCCCAAGCGCTCTCTTTGCTACTGCTGAGAGCTGGAGCAAGAAGAATTCAGACCAACCTGCAAAGCAGGAAGGTGAGAACATTCATTTTGACCATCCTGACAAACTCCAACTTAGAAAAAAATAAAAACCAGCTAGTGCAAAATCTTTCTAGGAGATACAGACTTCTTGGAGTAGAAAGTTTCCATAGTCTGCTTTGGTAAGCACAAGTGGAATGAAGCCTTTGCATCACTGGGTACATGCACATATACCAAAGGAAAAATGCTCAGACGATGACAAGAATAAAGACAGCAGGCCTCAAAGAATACTTTTTAATTCAAAATTAGCAAAACATGTCACATTTTAGATGCAAGGCCTAAAATAACTCACACCTTATTCTTGTTTTTTAAATAACTGAGAACTCAGGAAGAATGCAGAAACCATTTAAAAACTTGCTTCAGATGCAGAAAAGTTGGAGAGGAAAGAAGTTTGGTCCAGATCTTTAGCTAAAGAGCTCAACCTCAACTGCCCCCAAACCTCCTCCCCACTCCCAGCCCATACGGGAACCTGATTTACCAAGTTTGCCCAAAGCAAGCCTGTGGGAGGAGAAAGCCTGAGACTGCTGGACAGCCTCCCTGTTCCACCTTGCCCCTTTAGCAAGGCCACGCAGCAGGAACCAAGGAGTTGCCCAGCACACAAGGCTGTGGCTTCACCACACCATCTCTCTTAGGGTCACTTGAGGATAGTGTTTCTGGTGCTGTGAAGGAGTCCATCACGCTGACAAGCGCCTGCACAGGAGCTTCCAGAGAAGTGAGGCTGTTCAACATGCGTAAGCGAAAGAGGCCGCAAGAGCAAAACAGGAGGTTCTGCCTCTGGCAGAGCACTCATGGGCAGCTCTAGTCTACCATCTCCCTCCAACACTGCAGTCCCTTGGACTTGTTCCTCTTGTTGCTGTGGCTCCCCACAGGCTACAGGAGGAGCCTCTCCAACAAACAAAACAAAAAAAAAAGAGAAAAGAGAAACCGGTCCACCACTGCCACCTCAGCTTGGAGTCCTTTGCTCACTCGGCAGTTGCAGGACAGGAACCAAGCACTCTCCCTGTGCTGCTGAAGGGACTCTCCAAGGGCAGCAGCCTGCAGGGTACAGGCTGACGATGCAGGAGGAGCTGCATTGCACTTGTCAAGACTGCTCACCAAAGAGGAAGCGGGGCACATCAGCAGGGAGGAAGGGAAGCAAAGGTCTCAAATGCACCTCCTTGTTTCCTCCCTCTTCACTGGCTCCAGCACCCACTGCACCTGCCCACCAGAGGGCTGTGCACTGGCCTCAGCCGCTGGGTTGTGCCTGCCCCAGAGGATGCAGTGGGAAAGGAGCAAACATAGTCTTCCCTCCCGGTCCCACCTCAGTTACCGCAGTACCCCGTCATGCTTGCTGTGGGATCTGGCTCCCCTGCTCCCACGGGGTTGTCGGCCACAGAAGCAGGCTCATTCCCCACAGATGCCAGTGGCCCAGTGCCTTTGGCTGAGCAATTTGGGAACGCCCCTGTCCCCTGGGGACTCAGAATACTGGGATCTTGTCCCTGCGCACCACGTCCAGGTCATCATCCAGTGTCAGCAGGACCTGAGGAGGAAAGCATGAGGCAGCTTCAGGTCTCACTGGCCAGCCCATGGCTGCAGAGAATGACCAGTTCCCTGTGGCATCTCATCACAGGCAAGCTCCACCTGGGCCATGTCTCCAGCCTGTACAGGAGTCACAACAGCAACCCACAGAGATGTGCCAGATTGACTTTGTTTCTGCAATGCTCCCAGCAAGTCACTCTGGCAGCGCAGCTGACAGGTAGCTCTGCTGACAGTGCTGCAAGGACCTGAACAGGTAAACCTGCCCCAACAATGATGGAGATGCTGCTTGTAAACTGGTCCCTCAACTGGCCTCTGAAGAGCCACCCAGGAGGCGGCAGGGTGAGAATTGCTTGACCACAGCTCAAGCATTGCAAGTGCTTAGGCAGCTCCTTTGCAAACAGTTTGCATCTTGCACGGCTAGGGTTAAGGTCTTCCCCTCCACTTCCCCAAAACACTATGCTGTGGCCCCATCGCAGGGGATACCTCCACTTTTGCCACCACACAGACCATCAGGCCTGAAAAGAGGTACCGAGTAGAGGAGCACAGGAATCAACTATGCAAATGATGGAAAGCCCAGGAGTGAGATAAACTCCACACCAGTGACCCAATGGCCTGGGTCAAAGGGAGTAGGGTCCCTTCCTGGGAGGTCTCACAAACCCATGAGAGGTTTGGTCCCACCAACAGCCCTTCAACTTCCCCACAACAGCTGTGTGACCCACAGCCCCAGAGGGAATTTGAGGCCAGGAGACACAGGGAGCAACAAGCCAAAGAAGGAAGCCTGATCCCAATGAAAGGGGCATCCCACTGTGAAGGATGTCTGGAGGCAGAGCCAAGCAGAGGAGTTGGGGCACTTCTGTGGGTTCCAGGGGCTATGACTCATAGCTCCATGTGGATAGAGAACAACAAGGAGGAAGAAGAGAGGGTGAGGCCATACAGCAGAGTGGAGGCTCAGCAGGACTCACCAGAAAGGAGAAGAACAAGGCAGCTGCGGAGAGGAAGTGCCAGATGTCATGGTCATCGAAGAAGCCCAGCAGGATGCATGGCCGGTTCTTTTCCCGGGACTCTGCCGGAGTCTCCTAGGGGAGCAGGCAGGGGGTCAGGACCTGATATTCACTCATAAATGATGCTGGCTGGCCACACTGGAACCCTCTGGAGATCACCCTGTTTTAACCCTCCATACGGAGCCAGGAAAAGTGTTGTGCTGGCTGGACATGTGATGAGAGCAGGGCAGGAACGCAATGTCATACTTAGACCCAGGTGGATCTGGGGCCACAACCCACAGATAGGGGGACCCCTTTGGTCTTCACATCTATGATCCTGCATTGCACAAGCTGCACAGCCTCCACCAGACCACCATGCAGCAAGCCCCTCACTTCCATGGAGATGGACACAGTAGCTTGTTATAAGGCATCCAATCAGGATTTAAGAGCCTCCCAGGCCACGGAGAGCCCCCACAAGCCCAGGCAGGTTATTTCCCATTGGCCATCTGCTCCAGGGAGGAATCTTCCATCCAGTACTAGTCAGGATTTGCCTAGTTTTGCTTTCAGATCCTCAGCTCCTCCTCTGTCCCCTAGTGAGGGCCAGTAACCTCCAGATCATCTGGGTCATAAATAGTCTCTCCAGAGCTGCACAAATACTGTCATTTTTGCCTCACCACAGCTTCCCATGCTCCCTTCCCAGTCTGCTGAAGGAGTTAAACCCTTTCATCTCTCCATGAGCACCCCAACGCTCTTCCACAAAGTATTTTTTGTGTAAAACGAACAACAGGAAAGAAATGTGATGAGAGACGGAGATGGGCAGAAGGACAGTGAAAGGGCAACTTTACCTCCCAGCTGCTGAGGGTCTGGAAGAAGAAGTAGAGGGCGGCTGCCCACACCACTGCCGTGGCCACGATACAGAACAGGGGGATGGGCAGGAGCTTCTCAGAGCTGCGGAGCTGCAGACAGGGACATAGCCTCACAAAATGCCCCAAGTTCTTCCCAGGGGCCAGAGCCACGCATCAGGCTGACATGCCAGCCTGGACCATCAGCATCTGCGAAGGGCTGCCCACCCCAGGGAAACATAGCCCAGCCCCCCCCCACCCCGGGTAGCTACACAGCATCCCTCACCAACACCAAAGCCTTGTCCCGCCCTGAGCCCTACAAAGGCACCTCCACATCCCTCTGCAGCACCACAGGAACCCAGAGCACAAACAAAAAAGAGCCCCATCCCTTCCCCTTTGCAGACAGGCACCCCATGGGCAGCCACAGCTGCCTCCTTTACCTTCATGATGATGTAGAAAGCCAGATACAGCAACAGGTTACAGATAAAGATCCCCAGTATGTAGGAGGCAAAGTCTCTGGGCCGATATACCAGCCCAAAGATAGCACTGAGAGAGAGAGAGAAGGGACTTTAGACAGCCCCTTTCACTGGAGACAAGGGTACATCCCCAAACTGACTGCCACCCACTGTCCCCTGCAGACCACAGGAGACAGCAATACTGCCACAGCCTCACAGTTCCCTGGAAGAAATGCACTATTTGCCTCTGCTCCCTGCTGAGAAGCAAAGCAGAGCAAACTGGGCCATGGTCAGCTGCTGAGAGCAACCAGAAACCCCAGATGACAGGCAAGGGCCCTGGGTTGCTTCCAACCCATGGCCAAAAGCATCTCATCCAGTAGGAGTTGGCCCCAGATCTGTACATTTAGCAGAAGGCATGTTCCTGAAAAGCAGCTTTAGTGAAAAGCAAGAGCCTAGGGAAATTATTTTAGGTCTCACCAAGAGCTGATCCCTCCATCCATGCAGTTACTGCTGAGCCAGGCCTTGCAACTAATTGTCTGTCAAGTCTCTTGCATCTTGGCTGCACTGGAGACCTCCCAGCTACATGGGAAGCACCTGTACAGCACAACATGGCACCGTGGTAACTAGGCCAGCCCTACACAAGCTGGCTCAGACATGAGCCATGAGAGAGCACCAGCCAAAACGCTTAGGGATGCCTTGCGTACCTCTGTAGCGATGCATTGCATCCTATGGATCTGCCTACCATTCAGTGCTCATCAGATCCAGCTCCTTGCCAAAACATGTCAGAAAGGCCCTAGCACAGGACTATTGCTTAGACACTGCTGCATTTCCCCATCACTTCAGATCACCCGTGTGTCAATACCGACGACTCCTGCTCATGTGCACAAGTATGTGAGACACCCGCACCCCACTACTTACAAGGACCAGTTGACCAGGTTTCCAACAATGAGCAGCACCATCCTGTCCTGAAGAGAAGACACCGATGATCATATGAAAGCATAAGGAAATGCAAAAAAGAGGCCTTTGCCTCAGAAACCCAGGATATCATTATGTGAGGATTTGGAGCCTGGTTCTTGCAAACACACATGCACCTGGCTCTGAAGTTTGCTCTGCAAGAGCTTTTGCCAAGTGGAAACTGCTCTGGCCCTCACAAATTTGAGGAAAGTGTTGCAAGGAGACTAAACATCTAAAAGAGGACAAGCCCAACACTTAAGTATCAGCCTCAGGAGGTCCTGCAAATCCTTTGACTGTTTCCATTATTTTTCTACTTAGATTCCTTCCCTCCCACCATTTTGCAGAAAAATTATTGCACAGAGCAAGGACGTGCTTGAAAGAGGCACCAGGGAAAGCTTCGGATAGCATCCTGCACATATCCACAGAGCCTTTTTTTTACCCATCTCACCATGAGCTGGGGAAGCACTGTAACTACAGCAGGCAGAAAGGTTACATCTGTGGGGCGTGTGCATTAATGCTTACAGCTGCTTTCATGATGTAGCTATTTCAGGCTGGACAGGCTTACTTGATGCCTGAGTGCACCGAGTTTGCTTGCAAAACTCGATCTGACACTTATTCAAAGATGGAAGAATAAAAAAAAATAAAAAGGATGCTCATGGATAAAAACTTCATTTGGTTTCAAGCCCTAATTATCACTCTGTGCCAAGAAGAAAGTAATCAGTAGGACACAAGGTAACAGCTACTGTTTCTTACTTTTTTGCTGTCTGCCCTGAAGTGCTGTAGAAACAGCAATAGCTGTTGCTTAAGCCACAGAGCCAAAACAGTCACTGCCTTCCCCTGAGAGGCTGTGCTGCACAGAGCCTCATACCCACTCCTTTGAACGGATACCCCCAGAGAGCAAGAGCAAAGGCAAATCCTATCATGCTTATATCACCTTTGCTCTGATGTTTTATGCACCTGAGATCAGGGGAGACCTGAAAGTAGGGGGCAAACTGCACCAGTGGAGAGCTACGCTTACCCAAAAATTTGAGGGAGAGAGAAGGGAAGCAGGGAGCATCATTTTTTCAAACAGCTACACTTCTTTCCTCTGCACATTGCCTAGAAAGTGAGCAATTGCTGAAAGAGGTGCTGAGATGAGAAATCACCTACCATGTACATTGGTCGACTGCACTGCTGGATACAGTCCGTGTACAGCACCATCGCTACCCGTCGAAATACCCCCATGTCTGTCAAAGAAGAGGAGAAAAAGGCCACAACAGCCAGCAGAGTGAGTGCCAAAATGGCTACAGGGGAAAGATGCAGATACCCACTGGCTGACAACAGAGGACACAGCCTGCAGAGGGTCAGGGTGCCAACAGATTAATTTCTTGTCTTTTGGGAGCAGTCTGTGCAGAGCAGCAGGGCAGCCACCACAGGATGTGGATGGCAGTCAGCCAGAGTGACAGGTTTTGAAAAAAAAAAATCATCCCCTTGCCACTGGCACTGCCCAGAAGTCAAATAGGCCCTGACTGTACACATAAACAGGATGGCTTTGCAACTGCATCTCTGGAGGAGACATGTGTGCAGGAAGGGGAAAAGCACTTTTCACGGAACAAGCTGCTGGAAGAGGGAAACAGCAGAAATTCAATCCTCATCCCTTAGAGGGGCAAAGTGCACTCAAGACACCTTTGGTCTCAAAATCATTGCAGAAGCTTCACTGGAGAGCCATCAGTGGCAGTGGGGATGGATAGACGTGCATGCACACACACCCTCCTCATCAGCAACAAATGTGCAGCTTGAAATGGCTCCTGTACCAAGATCAGAGCTCTCCTGTGCTATACGCCCCCTTGCTGCTAGCAAACTGACTGCACTACTCAATAGCCAATCTCAAGTAGCACACGAGCCTGCCCTCCCACACACATCCATGCATCCCCAGCTGCCATGCTGCTGCTCAATCAGTTCAACAGAGAAAAGTGAGAGCTGCTGACAGTTACCTGAGTCAGGGCCATCTGAGGCAGAGAGGAGCAGAAGAGGAAGGAGAAATATGTTTGTAAGCAGGGCACAAGAGCCAGGTTCCCCACCAGACCCTCTCCCCCCTCACCCCACGATAGGGTTTCTATGTAGCTCACCACTCTGAGCAGAGCACTAGGGAGAGCTGTAGCTGAAGGGCAGGCTCCCTCAGAGCCAAGCTCTTCTGCCAGCACAGAGCAAACAGGACCTGCTGACTCCCATGCATCTGGGAAGCAGCAGCACAAGGATTTCAGAGGCCAGAAAGAGCATCAGATGGATGACAGGACAGGATAACACAAAACACAAGCACAGGCCATGGGATTGTGCTCACAGATGCACAGGATAGGTGACTCAGGCACATGAGGGCAGGAGGCATCTCTACACACCCTAGAGCAAGATGGTTCAGTCACAGCACTTACCAATCTTGAAGCGGCCCATGTAGTAGATCTGGGTGCTGAGAGCCAGCGAGGCCAAAACATGGATCATTGAGAAAATAACCCAAAACCACATGTCATTTTTGCCAAACACCTGAAAGCAAAGACATATTAAAAGCAAACTGAGCCCTGTTATCAGCAGACTAATCCTTTCCTGTCCTATATCACCGTGGGGCATTAGACAGCCTCACTGAACATGGAAGAGAAACTCCTGATTTTTCCAACCTGAAAACAGATCTGTAAATCCAGAACAAAGTCCAGAGAAGCAAGAGGAGCTCAGCATTCTGGAAAGGAAATCACTCTTTCTGAATGCCCCTTCAAACAAGGATGGCAGCTTGGAAGGACAGCAGCTGTCCCAGGGAGCAGAAATGCAGGGACTCCCAGGCCAGGAAAGCCCCCTCTGCTGAGCTGGGCAGCAGCTCTCTGGCCAGGAGCTGGAATTTTACAAAGGCAGTCATGGAACCAACTGTTACTTTAACAAGCACACTGTAGTGGACCAAAAAGGACAAAACTGCACTGCAGGTGATTGCTCCTATTGTACATTTCTGCTTTATTTAAGGACTAGAAGTGACCTACAAATGCAGGTTAATGCTATATTAAAGCCTTAATTTTTCAGTTATACTTTAAGAAGTCCAGTAACTCTGGTTTGCCATCAGGCTGTGACCACACACTTCCCTCCTGTGGGGCACAACACTTGCCTGAACTTTTCCTTTTGTGTGGAGAAAAAAAAACCAAACCAAAAACCAAGCAGAAAAGCCACTTCTATGCAAATGGAACAAGGGAGACACGCAGCTTATAAACTCCACTGAACAGCTTCAAAGCATCCCACAAGAAAAGATACAGCATCCCATAATAAAACCCCCGTGTTTTGAACTGGGATCTACCACAGCTATCAAGAGATTATTGGAAAGTCTCAAGTTCATCAGCTGCTCCTGCATGCTTTATCTCACAGTTGCCTACCCAGAGACCTTTTAGAATCAATTGGTATTCTGCATTATATGTGGTAGTGAGGGGCTGACAGCCCACTGGGATCTAGCTGCTAGTTCAGAGCAAGAATTCAATGGATTTTGCCTGGTTATTGCTGAATGAAGAAGAGTCCTTCAAAAGAAGAGAAGCAGAGGCCTCCAAAGTAAAGCACAGGTTGGGGATTCAGGCAAGCCCAGCTCAGTACTTGCAATGCTATGAGCAAACAGGCAAAGCCCTTGTACCAGTCTGACCTGTCAGTGACTACTGCTGCACAAGAGCGACTCTGATGACTCTTTCTGCTCCAGTGCCTTTCTATAGAACTACTCCAGAAACTTGCCTGGGAGCCCCCCAGCCATTATTCTAGCCCTGCACCTCTCCAAGCATAGGAAGGCCAACTGCATGAGCTGTGCCCAGCAACACAGAATTTTCCAAAGGGGAAAAAGAGGCACAAGCAATCAGTTAGAGGACACTTGCCTTTGAAGCTCAGCTAGCCTCACCCCCCTCCTCCAAGATGAGCCACCCCACAGGAGACCAGCTGCATGCTTGCACACAGACACCTGGATACATGAATTTCTCCTCTTGAGAAGGAGGGCGTGTGGTGGGCAAAGCCCAAGAAGAAGCACACCTAAAGAAAACTGCTCTGCTCTTCCCCTTACTGCAAGCCCAGGGGAAAGAAGGAGGAAAACCCAAGAGTCCTGGGAATTCAAATACTAGCAGCTGCTTAACACATTCTTATCCTAACCTGCTGCTCTCCCCAGTCATCTGCCCACTTGCTATGTTCACCGCCACACCATCTCCTTCCCAGAGCAGCAAATAGGTAAAAGGGAGCCATACCACTCCAAGGACGGCCAGACAGATGACCACAGCGAATGAGGCATAGGCAGAGTAGGCGCTGGCATTGATGTCTGGATGGCGGGTCTGGTAGAGCTTGAGCATGCACAGTCCCGCAATCATGTACATGAAGGAGGTGTCTGTGGAGGGAGCACAAACAAACAGTTGAAAACAGGTACTGCCAGTAGGCAGAAAAAGCTGCTCCGAGTACACATAAAGAAGTGTAGCAGCAGGGCCCAACCCAAGCATTTCGTGCTTTGCCATCTTGCAGAACATCTACCATGCTCTGGAGCAAGAGAAAACAAAGGGGCTCAGAAAATAAGTGCCCAACACAGTGCAAGCACAGAAACAGGCAGGGAATTACAAAATAGTTGATGTTAGAAGGGACCTCTGGAGCCCATCTGGTCCAACACCCCCTGCTCAAGCAGGGTCAGCTATCAGGGGGTTGTCCAGGACTGTTTCCAGTCAGGCTTTGAATATCTCCACAGAAGGAGACTTCACAACCTCTCTAGGAAACCTGTTCAGTCTTTGACCTCCCCCAAGTAAAAAATAACTAAAATAAATTTTTTTTTTTCCTGTGTTCATATGGAATCCCAAGGTCTGGAAAGGAGGCTGAAATGTGTTAATTTGCAACATCCAAAGCCTCACTGCCTCCTGACTGAGCCTTGGAACAGGCAGACTCCAGGGAGGTTTGCAAGGGTAGAGGGATAGGAAATGCTAGCAACTCATCAGAAGACAGAACACGGCAAATCCTGCCTCCAGCTCAAAATGAGAAAAGCAACTCAGCTTACCAAACTGGAAATTGGAGTAATTGGGGCAGACATGGTAACAGGCACTGAGTACCCCTTCCATCATCAGAGCGATACCCATAGCATAAAAGAGACCAAAATGCTTTGGGATCCCATAGTCCTGAAAGAGAGCAGTGCTGAATAGTAAGTACCCTCACTGTCCTGATGACAAGCGAGTTTCCATTCTCCATCACTTCATTCCTCCTCACCCCTATGCATGTCCTTCAGTCACCGCTGTGGATCTGGCTGAGATCTCATCTGAAAGTCAATAAGCACCAGACCCTTAAAACTGCTAAGGCTTGCTACCAAGCTGGTAAAACAGAGCTGTCTCCAGAAACCACCAGCACCGCTGCCCACAGGGCTACAGATTTCCTCCATCCTCGCCCAGGAGATACCAAAGATACTGCAGAGGCTCTGGCTACAAACAGCTCTGCTTCAGAGCTAGAGGCAAACAAATTATTCTGGGTTACCACAGCTGTATTCCCTCTTGCTAACAAGAGTGCCAAGAAGGAACTCTTGATTCTATAAGACACTAAAATCAAAAGCACCTCAGGACACTCCTACTTTCCACACACCACCCAGAAGAGGTTTCAGGAACAAACATTCATGGAGCAGGACACTAATTACCAGACTGTGTTTTTCACAAGCCCCATTACAAACCTATGTCTAGCTCTTTGTCCACAGGAGCCTCCTTCCATCCTTTCTAGAAAGCAGATGCTTCTCCTTGCTGCCCGTTTCCTCATAAGGAAGGGGTAGGGATCTTCATAAGGATCAAGGTAGGGATCCAGACATGCTCCCACCCAGCTCATCCATCCCAGTTCCTCCCCAGTGAGCTCTGGAGAAAGAGCCACAGCCAAAGGAGTCATTCCTCTACTCATCTCCCTGTCTTTGCAAGCCACAGCAGTATGGACAAACTGCAGCGAAGTACTGGGGTGTGCAAAAACATAAGTGTCCCACCTACATCCTCTTTTGGCGGGGGAAGGGACAGGAAGAGGAAAATACAGTCCTCTGGCAAGGAAGGCAGATGGAAACCCACTGTGTATCACTCGGGTTTTCAAATTCTCCTTGTCTTTCCCTCCCTCCACTCAGCCCCATGCAACCATGTTTCCTACCAGGGTATAGATATCTTTCATTTCCATGGCCCGACGGTGGAGAATGTCTCTGCGCAAGACTATAAGGAGGAAGAGAAAGCCCAGCAGCATGTGGCCCACATTGCTGAGGACGTTGTTGAAAGCACTGCGGGGAAAACCATTTAAGACAAGGGCAGCACAGCAGTAGGAGACTAAATCACAAGCCACAATAAGCTGGATCTATTTTACCCCCTCCCATCCTCCACCTTGGCAGCTGCCAAATATCTGCCAGTTTTACACCCTGTATGACAATTTCAGATGAAGTAGTTCACCTGCCCCAGTGGATTTAACACTTTCTCTGCAAGATTCCCAATTTCAAGCTTTCTTTGCACTCCCTTTTTAGTTCAGAAAAATGCTGCACTGAAAGCACTAATTTTAACTACTTTGCAGAGCTGCTGCTCCTTGGATAGAAGCGCAAGTGTCCAAAAGAGCATGGGAGCCCTTCATTGCTGTGCAGTAGGTTTGCTGTGGGAACAGAGGTACCATAAAGTTCCTGGGTGCATGTGTCTCACTGCAACAGAAAGCCACTTCTGAGCAAACCAGAGAGCTCAGAGTCCTAAACTCTTAGTGCTCTTATCAAGACAATTACTCTGAGCTTGGCAAAGATAAAATCCTGAACTGGGCACAGCATGAACACTCAGGAGGCACAAGACAATAACGCAGTGACCATAGGGCTCACTCACCTCAGCACCCCAAGGGGATGAGCACACAGAAAGTTGTAGTAGCAGATGTCCTGATTGCCCGTCACGTTCACTACCTGGACAGAGAGGAGGTGGGAGACCTGATATTAGTGAATCCTCTCTGTTCTGGGGGATTTGCTTCATGCAAATGCTGCGTGTACACAAGGTGTACCAGAACACAGCCTAGCTCTAGCACTGGCACAGGGGAGTACTGACATCTGCAAGTGAAGCCTTTAGGGGGTGACAAGATGTGTACCACAGGCCACAAACTTGACAACAGTCTTCAGAGGAAACATATTGTGTGCTCTCAACCTCACCACTAATAGATCTGTTTTGCAGATAGCTGAATAACAGCAGGATAGCAAGAATGGGGCAGGGAGAAGGGAGGAGAAATCACTCATGTCACAGCAAAACCTACTTGCTTTCAGTTGTCTTTTAGATATAACAGCAGATTCCTCCTGACTCTAAAATGAAACAGGCCCCAAACGAAACATCAGATGAGCAGAACAGCTGCACCCCTGGCTCCCAAGCAAAAATAGCAGAGCTGCAAGCTCAGTGAGCCAAGCCAGCAGCAACAGTGAACACATGGTGCAGAGATAGCAGCTAAGGTAAACTGCTCCTAAGACAGACCAGGACTCCTGGGTGACCCCAGTTTCACTGTGACTGTCATCCTTACACCATGCAACCACAGAGCAAGTTTAAAGGCAAGAGAACCCAAGCCCAGGGGACAACCACACAGAGCCCAACGCACCGTCTGGTAAGTGATGACAAGCTGGATGACTGGCAGGGCATAAAACACTGCAATGGTGATGATGTTCCTGCAGAGAGGAGACCAGAGCAGCAGTTACACACTACACACATCAAAACAAGTGGTGCATACCCAGGACAGAGCCCCAGGGTGCTTGTGGAGGAACATGTACACCTCAGTGCCTAAGGGCACAGATCCTGCTCTCCCAGTCAGGGCTTTATACTCTGGTTATGATCTCCTGAAGCAGAAGAGAAATATGCTAATGCAAACAGGAGGCAAATGCTAAGGGCACAAGAAAAGCCAGGATGTGGACCACAAGCTCACGTGTTTGAGTGTCAATTTCTCCCCTTTTCCAGTATGTTCCAGCACACTGGATGCTACTGCACCTAAAAGCAACTATGCAAATCAGAATGCATATGCCAGGATCACTGGTTCACAAATATCCTTATTTGAGGTATGTGGGAAGTGCAGTTACTAATTAGAACAGGGTCAGAATGTGTAACAGGATGGCTCAAAGAATATCTTCAGGTCTAAAGTGTGGTTCAGAAGAAGGACATCTGGACAGACTCCAGAATTAGAGACTAGGTCCAGAGCTTGGGCCTTACCAGTTTGTCTTCTCCTTACCAGAAATAGATTTTGTATTTTTTGCTCACAATCCTTCGGTCCTTCCTGGACAAGTCTGATAGATAGAGGAACACCTAAAACATTAGTGGGTGGGGAAAGAGGGAAGAAAACAGAAAAGAACTAATGAAGACTACAGAAGCCAGTAGAAGATCTTGACATATTTGAACAATACGCAGCTTAGTGTTATTTGGACCAATTTTTACACAGTGAGCTTGTTGTGTCCCTTGATTCTGTGGGGAATGAGTTCTGCGAAACCCTCTGACCTCCAGGAATGGCTCTGACCACACAGAGCAGTGCGGGGTGACAAAAGGAGGCAGTTTGAGACTGCACGCTACTCATACCAGATAACTACCTACTATTGCACATTATTTTCTCCCTGTGCTGTCCCACCTCCTTGGGCTTTCTGTGGCACTCTGGGCTTCTTCCTCCTTTCTCAAAAGTCCCCAATATATTCTGATTTTCCATATTAAAAATCACTCATTTCATCAGTACACTTAGCACAGCAGGGAAACTTTATAGAACTCTGAAAAAGCACTAAGCAGCACATCTGGCTTTATCAGATTAAATCCACCTAAAAGGGAAGTGGAAACTTAAACACCCTGGCAAGTGACCTAGTGCTGGTCCTGGCCCAGATGTGTCCATGGCCCAGCACCACGGCCACAGCTGCCACACCAGCCATACCTTAGTGCGGATGACATTCTTATCACTTTCAATTTCTGGCATGGTGTCAAAGTCACTCTCCTCCTCCACAGAGCTGTCTGTGTCAGAACCAGCTGGTGGCCTGCGCTCAGGGGAAGAGAACTGACGTCCACCACTGGAGCTCGACTCATCTGGAGCAGAGCAGGGAGAAGGAAACAGGCAGGGTAAAGGCTAAATCCCCTCTATGCACAGCAATAAGAAAGCTGCCCCAGGTATAAGCTGCAGCCTACTGGGACGAGTTGATATGGCCATTTCAGGGAACAAGTTTTTCCATGATCACAAGCCTTCCTAAAAGTCTCAGATATCAGCTAAGAGCACTTTGAAGGACCATCTTCTACCCGCTACAGCATTTTGGTTTTTCCCCTGCTTTTATTCTACTACTTTCCATCTCTAATATTTTCTACTCTTTACTAGCCTGGGATTTGAAATCCGGAAGCCTGAGACAAGCCAGAAAGCTCTAGTGAAAGCAGCAGACTGTTCAGGGGTCAGGAACAGGCTGACCTAGTTAATCTCCAGATTTTATATATGCATTTCTAAAAATATTGTAGAACAAAAGACAAAGGGGAAGAAAGTCAATTTTTCAAAGCAGGCAGAGCATCAGCTTTGCTCCCATTGCATGCACAGTTTTGGTCACCTGCAGGTAAGCAGGACCTGCTTGCGCTTCCCACAGGCTGGCCAAGCTCCCAGACAGCTCGCTGCCTGTACTGGCATGAGCAGAACACAAGTTTCTTCCTCATTTCCCAAGTGCTTTTAAAGCATTTCCTTGGGAATTGGGAAGGGGAGTAGGGTGGTGTTGAAGCCCTCAACTCTATTCCAGGACTTAAATCCTCCTGAATTTTTCCCAAACCTCATGAAATATCAGTTCTGTGTTTCTTTGTCAAGCATTCGGAGATATCACGCCTTCACAGTCCAACAACTGGGTGACATCTGGAGTGTCGGGGCTATCTTTACACTACAGTGAGCAAACACATCCTGAGCCGGAAGTTACGCAGAGCTGCTCTTCTCTCTCATTTGAGCAGCTGCCTCACGCTGACCTGGACCTGCACCACCTCACCCCAACCTGTCAAATTCAAGGATTATGCCCGAAAGTCCACAGCACTGAGCTATTCAATACCAATTTCTCCACAGGAGGGAAAAACTGTTGTAAGGAGACTAAGAAATAGTCTGACAATGGAAGGCATTTCCCATCATCTCAGATTAGCAGGACCCTTAGGAATTTGGTTTTTTTCTCCTCTGCTGGGCATGGTTCACCCATTGACAACATGACATTATTTCTCCCCTCATGAAACCTCTGGACTGCAAAAAGCTCTAATACTGTCTTGCCTTGTGGCACACAACGCTTCAGCCTTCCAGTGAAATGCATGCTTTGGTCTAAAGGCAGCTTGATGAGCTAATAACAGACTCCTAAAAGCTTGGTTGGAAGGGATCTTTGCCAGTTCCTACTCAACCTCCTGTCTGAAGTGGCATTATCACCAACACTTATTAGGTGACTGTGGCTTTGTCTAGCTGAAACAAACATTTTTCAATGACAGAGTCTCTCTGGGCACCTCTCCCAGAGATTTGACGCCTTTTTGATGTAGATGTTTTGCCCTAGAGTCCAACCTTAACCTCCCAAGCTGCAGTTTTTATCAAGTAGTTACAAGCTGTTCCTAAAGCAGCTTGCAGCTATATGCTCTTCTGGCTTTAAAGTACCTTAAAGTGCCTTCCCCTGACCCAGACAGAACCCTCCCCGTGTCCCCAGTTCTAGAAGATACTGTACCAATAGCACCATAGCTGCTTCCCTCAGGGGTGCTGGCTGTGATGGGGTGAGAAGACGTCATAATCCCAGATCCTGCAACAGAAACAGACCCATAAGGGACAGTTAATTTCATGTCAGTGCTTCAAAACACATATCTGAGGTGAATAAAAACAGCATGAAGAGCTGGAGGGGCTTGGGAAAAGCAGCATTTCTCCACACAGATGGCAGCCTCCCTCTAGAGCATACTGTGCAAAAGGGGAAAACCTTGCTTTGCAATGTGAAGCAAACCCATTCCCTTCAGCCTCCCCACACAGGCTGCCAGTTCAACATGCAGAAGCACGAGCCTCCCTCCTTACAGCACCCTGTAAGGATCACATTATGCGACTTGGATCACATTATGCAAGACTTGGCAAATTCTAGAGCAAGTCTCACGATATTCAGAGCACCCTTATGAATTTCTAATTCTTCTCCTTCCCCTCCTCACACATTGATCTATTCAAATATTGCTACCTCCACTTACCCCTGGAAGAGTCATAGACAGCCTTTGGCATGACAGCTACTACATAATTCTAACCAAGCAAGGAGAAAGCAAAAGTGCTCCGTGCAAAAAAGTGGCCATGATCTTGTGCTAATGACAAGAGGGGTAAGACTTTAAGGGCTGGGAAGTCCCTGCCTCCTGCCCACACATCTGAAGCAAGGAGGGCTGCACTTCCCAGTCAGGTTGCACTGGGACTTTCCCCACCTGGCTTCACATTCTCTTTTTGCCTGGTATCTGCTTGATCCCCCTATGGTCTGCTGCTAAACCAGCAGCAGACAAACAGGTCAGGAAACACAGCCAGCTGAATCCCCTCACAGAGGGGTCAAACGCCTATTTATCTCCCCAGAAGAGAGGGAGCAAGAACAAGAGGAGCGGGACCACATCTACCAGTGGTGGCAAACAGTGAGACAGGTCCAGCTGCTTGTAAAGTTTCACCCTCATAACAACATCATGTGACCAGTCAATAGCAAAGGGACAAGACATGGGACAGTATTTAAAGCCAAGCAACCTTACTGCAGCCTGGCAATGGCCTGGCTTCCCAAGCAGCATCTCTGGCTCCCCAGTACCTGATCTGTCTCAAACTGACAGGCACAGGCAGGCTCCTCTTTCCAGCTAGCAATTCCAGGCACTTCTGTAACACCTTATGTAGGTTTTTATACTATTTCCATTAGCCTCATACATAAAGAGCCCCAAAACCTTCCCTGCCTGAGCCCAATTTCTAGGCAGGGGAACACCCACACAGCAATGACATTTGATGTTTGAAGTCCAGATCACCATTTTCCTTTGACACATTCACTATGCTTGTTGGGCTGCAGGCTAAGACTTGGTCTCCATTTCAGCTTCTCTACCCTGCTGTCCCATCCCTCTGACGGGGCAATGAACAGCTCAGAGGGCATCTGAAGTGGACAACATGGCATGGACTGAGCACCAGAGAGAAGGCTCTGGCACACCACAGTCCCCTACAACACCCCTTCAGCCCTGAGCTAGGATTAGCAGGATATTTTTGTAGGTTGCTGCAGCAGCAAGATGCACCTTCTATTCTTCACGTGCTGTGCAACCCTCCCTCTCTCGTGGCAGTTTTCCTGTTGCTTTAAAGTCATTTTGAAACCCAGATCACCGGGAAGAGGGCATGAGAAGCATTTCCCCAAGTTCATGGCACCAAGGCACATGCTTCCTTCTCCCACCAGTCCCGTCCCACAGAGGTTTTCCCTCCCTATTTAAGGTCAGGCTTTATGCTCTTAATTGACTTGTCAACCTTCTCTCCCAAGTAACCAAGGGAAGATTTAAAAGCAGGGAGGCCAGGGAGAAGAGGCACTCTGCCCTGTCTCTAACAGCTACTTCAGACCCAGCTCACCCGCTAATTTCAGTCCCACTTCCCAGTGTACAAGTGAGTCAGCAAAGTAAATGTACCACACTAGGCGTGGTTCCTCTACCAGATAGTGATGATGTGGAACGGGAAGAATCCCACAGGATTGGGAAAAAAAAAAAATTAGCCACAGAAGCTGGGCATAAGATGGGTGACAGGAGCAAAGGGGCACGTGGAATTGCAGGGGGGGATATTCAAAGACAACAGGCAAAGACAGATTGCTCAGCACCTCCATCCACACTTTCTTGGTGGGGAAGGGGAAAGGAAAGGGGAGTGATGATAGAGAAGGCGAGATCCAGGGGTACTTTGGAGGAAGAGACATTCCAGTGGGTGGGAAGAGGAGAAAAAAATTGAGAGAAAGCTGACATGCCCTGGGTGACCTGGAGGACAGATGGAACATCTCTCCTATGAAGAAAAGCTGAGAGAGTTAGGATTGTTCAAGCCTGGAGAAGAGGAGGCTCCAGGGAGACCTTAGCGTGACCTTTCAATACTTAAAAGGGGCTTATAAGAATCATTGAATGGTTCGGGTTATAAGGGACCATAAAGATCATCTAGTTCCAACCCCCCTGCCATGGGCAGGGATACCTCCCACTAGACCAGGTTGCTCAAAGCCCCATCCAGCCTGGTCTTGAATGCTTCCAGGGATGGGGCATCCACAGCTTCTCTGGGCAACCTCTTCCAGTGCCTCACCACCCTCACAGTAAAGAATTTCTTCCTTATATCTAATCTAAATCTACTCTCTTTCAGTTTAAAACCTTTACCCCTCATCCTATCGCTCCACTCTCTGATAAAGAGTCCCTCCCCATCCTGTAGAGATAGGACAAGGAGTAATGGGTTTAAACTAATAGAAGGTAGATTTAGACTAGATATGAGGAAGAAATTGTTTACAATGAGGGTGGTGAAATACTGGAATAAGTTGCCCAGAGAAGTGGTAAATGTGCCATCCCTGGAAACATTCAAGGCCAGGTTGGACAGGGCTCTGAGCAACCTGATCTAGTTGAAGATGTCCCTGCTTGTTGCAGGAGATCTTGGACTAGATGACTTTTAAAGGTTTCTTCCAACCCAAACTGTTCTATGACAGGGCAGATACTAGTTACCATTTTATAGCCATCAGTCAGACACACAGCCGGAAGAGACACAACAGAGAAAGAAACAGCACAAGGATAGGACATGGTTCCTCCCCAGAGGAAAGGAGTCTATGAAGATGGCATAGAATACAAGGGAGAGGACAAGTCACAGAAGGAGCAGGTGTCTCTGGGAGGAAACCTGTAAACTCTGAAGGAACTGCGCTCCTCTTTCCTTTCTCATTCCTTTCCATTCAACAATCCTTCCTGCCCAGGAAACCAGTTCTCTGCCCTCCAAGTTGGTGCTAAGCACAGCATCTGTGCCCTGCAGCTTTTTTGGGAACGAAACATAAGAATTTAACTTCCACCTCGCACAAGGACAGCTTGGAAAGCAGCCTCTAAGCTGTCTTCAGCACTTGAACCCTCAGCTGCAGCACCAGCAGCGCTCTGTGAGGCTTCTGGTCTCACCCAGCTGAGACTGTGCGTCCTTGCCTTAGACAGTGATCCCTTGTCACAACCCTGGAGCTCTTCCAGAGCCTCAGACAGGTCCCTTCAGCTTCCCCAAACTCCAGAACACACAGGCCATTCCCATTTCTCCAGTGCCTAAGACCTGCTGTTTTCTCACAGCAGGATCCATCCCAAATGACTTAAAATTAGAATGTTTTTAAGCACACCTTTACAGTCCCCTGCTCATTTGGTTGTGAAGAAAACCTTTCACATACATTCCACACACAGGGATGCCTATGTGGATCACAGTGGCTGAAGAAGCCACATGACCCCAGATCCTTGGCAGAAATATTAACCCAAGTAATGCCAGGTCAGAGTGAAGTTCCACTGCTGATCCTTTAAGCACAGCTCAGTTATACTAGCATGCTTATCTGGTGGTATGTAACAGACTAGAGAGGCTGAAGAAGCTGGGGACTAAAAAAAAGGGAACATACCAAGAACCTTTGAATGCTGACAAAACATAACATCCTCCCTTTCCCCAGGAAAGAGGTACAAATGATGATGCCTTTATCCTCAGATCAATGCTTTGAACTACTTTGCAGGCACTAAATATTTAAACAAAATGACACAGCCAACTTCCCACACTTCTCCAGAAAGCAGAAGCTCCCAGTGCCTCCCTCTCCCGCTCCCATCCACATGACAAAAATTTCCATCTTTCACTGATAGCCTTTTAGATGTAGCTATGTTTTTATAATGCAGAAATCTGCAGTATGTTGAAATATGGTTGGAGCATAAAGTAAACTGAATCCAATACCAGAGTAAATAACACAAACACCACTACCTAAATATGTTCGTCATTCATGCACTTGGTTGTCCGCAGCTCCCAGTTAAAAACAAATTAAAATTTAAATTAAATTAAAAAATTAGAGATCCCATGCTTAAACCAGGCAGAGGAAATCTTGAAGCATAAGAGCTGACAAACTCAGAGTGCCTTGTTTAGAAATGAACAGATCTGGCAGAAGTAACATTAGCCTGTAGCCAGGTCTAGCCAAGGCTTGCCCTTCCTCCACCCCTCTAAAAGCCAGCTCCTCAGGGCAGGTGTCAGAACCAGGTTCAAGTGAGCCTGCTTCAAACACCCTCTTTTGTGAGGGCAGAGAGGAAGCTCTAACATCTTTCATCATCAGCACCAGAGACAATCTGGTACATGTACAAGGAAGAAGGCTTGAAGTGACAGAAGGTACTTGACTGACAGTCTGTCCCTTGCCTGGCCTGGGACCTGTGCTGTTCACTTAAAGCTGTCACACAATAGAAGAGAGACCTTACCATCCTCAGGACTCAATCTTCCAGCCGAAGCCTTCCTCCGAACTCTGAGAAAGAATAGGCAGCATTAATGAGATAGCCATCAAACCCCATCACCTGCCAGCCATGGCAGGATCATCTAGGACACCAACAGGTAAAAAACAAGCAAACAAAAACGCAACAAAAAGAAACAAACAAAATACTGTTTGGACTACGCGTGGCTCAGCCATGACTGCTTGCTGTCCACCTCTCCAATTTCCAAAGCAATGGAGTGGGTTTTTCCCCCCCCTTAATTATCCACCAGAGGCAGGACAACCAGTTACATGACTGTCCCATCCTGCACTGCATATTGGGAGAGACTCTCACATAACCTTCCTAAACCAAACTCCATTGCTCAGGATACCAAGCACATAAGAATCTACTGAAAGGGCGGCAGGAGCTAGAGACACGCATCAGCTCAATACTTAAGAAGCCAACACCACCTCCTTCAATGCAGGTGCCAAGCTGAGGCGAGTAAGAAAAAAGACATATGCTTACAACAAAGAACAAACAACAAAAAAGAGCACACACAATTAAGCAGTTTCATTGAGTTGTTCCAATGAAAGGTTGTTTCATGGACGTGTCTTGAAGTTAACTCATGCTCCCATCTTGAAATTGTTTTGTTTCAGAGCATCAAACTTAGAGGATCCCCTCTTCTGAAGGAGCTGAAAACTGCCACATTCAGCCTGAGGAGCTGGCTGATAAATGTGGTTCCCACAAAACCAACCTGCTATTTTCTGAAAAATTTATATGGCTCTTCTCATGCCAACCTTTGCCCAGTAGGGCAGGAAAGAGCATTGAAGGGACCTCCGTACTCTCAAGCCTCCACGGTTTGGACAAAGGATTCGCTTAACCGTTGTCACTGCCTACACAGGCAGCTGTGACAGATCCCAAACTCCACCATGCCCAGCACCTTAAAAGCACCAGCCCACTGCCCCACCAAGTCTCTCATCCTGTGCTAGCAGTTACTCATCCTACAGGAGCAAATCTTATCTTCCTTTTAGGTTGCTGTGCCCTTCCTGCCACTCCAGTCCTCCTCCTGCCGCTCCCTGGCCCCCAAGAGAAACCTGTCATGGTAGCTGTGCCCAAGTTCACCTCAGACACAGATATTCCCCTCAACACAAGCCCAAGCATAAAGATCTGAGGCAGGAGAGGTAGGTCAGGAAGGAAAACCAGCACTCTTGGTACTCCAAGGCCCTATTTGTGTCACTGCTACTTATTGCAGTAGTGACAGATCCAGTGTGTCCCAGAGTGTCCAGCACTCTGGGAATTACCTTGGCTCCCCGATGCTCTGACACCCCATATCACAGACTGGCCCCATCACAATTCCCAGCTGTCACCCATCATATGACACTGATGATTACCACAGCAGACGAAGAAAAGTTTTCTGGCTAATGGTCAATAGGAGCCCACCGAGTAGTCACGGACTTGTTTGGCTGCTCTGTTCAGATGCTTGCTGCCCCATCTGCCCTAAATTCACTGCAGAGTGAGGCATCTCTGAGGATGAAGAGAAACAGAAAGGCTGTTCTTGTAAAACCCCTTGACTCACCTGATGTAGTGCACAAAAGCAACCACCACTGAGCCCAGGTAAAAGGAAAGGAAACTCAGGAAACTGAAGAACATGGCCTGAACATAAACAGATTCTGAGGAAAGAGAAGGCATCAGTCAGCTCAGAGCGGGTACAGCCCCTCCCAGAGCAAGCACTCCTGTCCTGCTCTTCCCAATACCACCTGGTGATAATGCCCAGCCCCAAACAGTCCTTCAAGACCCATCTGCTTTCTTCAAAAGAAATCACCAGAACTTGTTGCAAGGCTTCTCCCCATTTCTTCACCTTCAGTGGTAGCTGGTGTGCCCATGAGACCACCCTATGCCACACAACACCTCCTGGAAGGGACCAGGGCTGCAATGGTTTTGCCTCTTTTGCTGGTGCTTTCTGCACCATCCCAGTCAGAGGGCTGTCAGCCCAGCCATACCCTCCTACGCAGAACTGACAATTGCCCCCATAAAGCTTCATTGCTTTACACAAAGGCACTGACTTTTAATAGAGGGCACAATCGTCACTTGAAGGTTCTTCGTCCGCTGCAGGTTCCAGGTACGGTTGACATTCCCTGTGAGATGCAAAGCGTACACCAAATGTAAAAAACAGTAAAACGTTAATGATCCCTGGCCCCTATCTCAGTTCTCTGCACTTTCAATAACACCAGGGTGTGGCTTTTCACTAAAATCTGTGTGTGGTTTTGCTCTAAACCTTTCCCAGACTTGTCAACATACAGCCTTTTCCATATGTTCCCCCTCCTCTTCTATTCATAGCCCGATTTCAGACTAGAAATCTCTGAGTCTTCCCTACATTGCTCAAGTCTGGATGCCCAAATTGCACAGGCATCTCATCTCCTATTCATCTAGTCCCCAAAGGGCAGTTTGTATCACTACAAATACTGGGACACCATTTTTGCCTTCAGTCAAAACTCTGCTTGCAAAACACTTCCATGCAGGATCCCATACTAGCAACTTGTTATGTTTCAGCAGGGCTCAGCACACCCTGTCAATACAGCTCTGCTGACAGCTTTACCATAAGAGAAAGACACCTGGAAGGTGACAATTCTTCTATAGGGTGGGAACTGGGGGAGCTCGTATGTCTGTTGGTCGCAGTCTTGCTTCTCCTACAGGTAGGAAGCCACCCAGCTTTGAGGATAGGAATGTTCCTGGTCTGAAATGGGTTCCAGCTTGTCATGGGAACGGCTACATCCCCAGTCCAGTTTCACCCACCACATGAGTGGTGGAGTCTTTGCTTTTACCACTGCCTAGGAGGTGGACAGAGTGTTTTCTGGCTGGGAAAGGTACTAGAACAAGAATCTCAAAATTATTCCTCCAAAATCACTAGTTTTTCCTGCTCACCCCAAATTGAGAGGCTGCC
The DNA here is from genome assembly GCA_013396915.1 of Stercorarius parasiticus. Taxonomy (NCBI): domain Eukaryota; kingdom Metazoa; phylum Chordata; class Aves; order Charadriiformes; family Stercorariidae; genus Stercorarius; species Stercorarius parasiticus. The sequence goes on from VWZL01001361.1 coordinate 771,673, forward strand.
ATAGATCCTAAGGTAACAGTTGGAGAAGGTGCTCTCTGCAGGAACTGCCATCTGGGCCTCCATGCAGGTAGGAGGATAATACAGCAGTAGCAGGGGTGGGGTGGGGGTGGAAACCAAAAAACAAAAAAACAAACCCACAACAAAAAGCTGTAAGCAGCAGTATTTGGGTATCTCCAGTATCTCCCAAGACACCCGTGACTCCTCGGAAGAGCACATAAACCCAGCAAGCCAGGTGCTGTACTAGACAGTCACTTCCAGGGTCGATCAAGGCTTTTAACCTACCCAATAATATTAAGTTTATACGTCACTCTTCCTCACAGCTACCTGGATAAGCTAGAACTAGATGACCATCCTGTTGCATCCCACGGGAAGGTTACAAAGGACTCCTGCTGCTCCACCACCTGGATGCAGCAGCCAAATCCGCTTCCCAGCACAACTTACCATGAATGGAGGAAGGCACAGAACCCCCACAGGCGTAATCCTCCGGCTTGATGACAAATACAACAAAGAATTGCTCACCTGGGAAGTCCTTTCTCTGCATGGGAGGACAGAAGATGACAGAATGCATGAGAAGTGAAGCAGCTTCTCCCTTCCAATGCAAAGCAGATGATGATGATCTCCACAGGGCCAGATACCAGGTTTTAGTTGCTACACAGGCACCAGCTTTACAGAGATCTGCCTGTTCTGGACAGAGCTTGGCTTCTGGGGTTGCTCCCCACATCCTTGCTGACAATAAGCAGACTGAGTTCACCAGTATGCAGCACAGCAGTGCCCCAGTACAAGCAAACCAGTGTTCATGCATTTATTTATTTTACTTAGTGCAAACCATGTACCTAAGCTTTGCTCATTATAAGGCCCTACTACCACCATTCGGTGATAGAAGAGCAAGGTTCAAACAGAAGACATCTGACTGCAGCTGCTCTGATCTAGAGCCTCAGCACTTAAGACATAACACACGTGCCTAAGCAAACGTAAGCAAGATTTTGTAGTGAAATCTTCTTATATATCTATATAAGATATATATATAGATATATAGATATATAGATATCTCTTCTCATATCAGTTTATCTAATAAAACCAAAGGATCACAGCCAGAATCAACAGAATAAAACTAGGGAGTCACAAGACAAGCCACTGGAGAAAAAAAAAAAAACCACCACACAACACTGAGACCAATAATAACGATAATAATAATCAGCATCTCACCTGCACTGTTATAGCTGCCTGCTTTGTCATAGACTGGTAAACACCGTTGAACTCCACGTTATGGTCCAGGTCATACACTGGGCACTAAAACACACACAACTAAGGGTTAAACCAGGCACAAAATCAAAACTAATTTTGTAGGGAGCCAGCAGGAGATCAGAGAGTGCAGGGCAGCAGAAAAGGGCCCCACTTGGGTTGACAAAGGGAACAAACCAACCAGGACCCATTCAGAATTCAGAAAAGCTGCTCTGAAGACATCAGTTGCAGCCTGCAATCATGGATCTCAGCAGTCTCACAAGAGGCTGCAGTTTAATCCCAGAAGAGAATTCAGCCAGAATGATCACTCCACCATTCCCAAAGGGCAGAGCATACACTCAGCTATACACTGGCTGTGCGACATGCTTTGCGGTCTGTACTATATGCTAAGTGCTTGCCCTCATCTTATTCTTTCCCACTACTCTTAGTACCTAACAGGTTGAAATTCACCTGTCACAGCCTTCCTCCTGCCCTTCTACCATTCAAACATGGGTATATGGGCAGGAATTGATGTTACCCATTTCTCTCCTCACCCGGGTATTAAAGGTGACTGCCAGGGCTTCACAGACAGCAGCCAAGGCATCTTGCACCTCTGTCGCCATCTTGCAGCTCCCACACTGCAGGTCCCTGCATCAGTCAGGGAGGTGGGAAAGGAGAATAAATATGTGGCTATTTCCCAGCTGTAAGAAACAGTCAACCTCCATGGCAAGGAATAGCTGTTCTCCCCTTCCCAGGAAAGGGAATGAGGAATTGCATAGAGAGGAAATCAAATTGGAAAGGAGAAGAGACCTCATGTCTGCAAGGTGGAAGTTCCCCATGCTGCCCCCTCCCTCAGCCAGCAACATCCCAACCAACACCACTGTGCAGAGAAACAGACCCATGTCACAGGGCAGCAGGGTATTAAACCTCATGAGGGGAGCATAACAAGTGTCCTATGGACAGGCTGGAGGAGAACAGCTTGTTCACCTACTTGCAACAAAAATCTCTATATGAACTTCTTGAACTCAGCATCTCTGTCTTTGCCTCCTTCCCACGAGATTTGCATTCTTCTTTCAGGGGTACCCTTCACCACCACCACCACATTAGGATGAAGCCCTTACTAGGACTTTTCTCTCAGTTGGGGCAGAGCCCCACACTGGAAGACACAGAGCTCCAGCAGGTAGCTCCTTACCCTTCTCTGCTCAGACTTACCACGATATCCTGGACGGAGACAACTGAGCATGGGTAGACCGCATCAGACACCACTTTAATAATGACTGAATCGACATCCTGAGGAAACTTGTACAGAAAATACTGAGGAGAAAGCAGAGTATGAGAGTTACAGTCCAGAAATCACCCTTGCCAGTAGCTTTCGAGTCTCCACCTAAGGTACCTGCACAGCTCAAGCTGCGCTTTGGGGTTGGATGTGGAGGGCTTTCATAAAAATTCAGATTTCAAATATTAGGACCTTACACTACAGAAGAGCAGATAAAATATGTACAGACAACTCTCCCCCTTGCACAGCATGCCGTTAGACACAGTTATCTTCAACCTGCAAGGTACAACATAGCTTCTGTTCCCCTTAAGCTTTTTTCCACCTGATCAAGCTAAGGTGACTTCATTTTATACCCTACTCCATTTTATGTTGCTATGAGCAATTTCCAGATGTTTCCATACTGCTGGCTGTACTTTATATATGGAACACATCACGGAGTTTATCTCAGATGGGTTGCTTCAAAGACAGATTGTGGAAAGTATTGGGTCAAACAGTTGTAACTCTGTCAAGAGTTTCATAAATAAATGCCTGATATTAGTTGTAAGATTTAGGCTTTCGGGTTTTGTTTGGTTTTGAGGGCAAAGGGTAATGGAGGTTTTCACTTCTCACTTCATCTTTGAAAATAATTCAGCTATAGCTCTGAAAGAATTTGGGAGAGACTAACATCTGCTAATGTTCCTACTTTTCCTCTGGAGGCAAGGAATGGTGTTTCTTGTGCTTCCATGCTTTAAGCAGGCCCACAGGACAGTCTGTGGGGTCAGGAAATGCCCTTCCCTGGCCCAGAAAGGGCCTTTTCAGATTTGGGCAAAAGATGCCCCAGGCAACATCATTACTTGCCTATTTTTCCAGTAAAAGTTTGATGTACTACACCTGCCAGCTGCTGGAGAAGCAGCATTTCTGTGCCTGCTTGTTGCAGGACTCCCATCATCCTGCTTGGAGTCCAGACCCTAAGAGCTCAGGCTCACAGTCAGAGCTACCACAAGGGGTTGATGGGCACCTCACCCCACAGCAGAGGGGACACAAAGCTGAGGACTGCTCCCAGCCACCTTCTTCCCTTCCTTGTGGTCACCTGGCAGCACTGCTGCTGCCCTGGGGCAGGCATAGCCCATGGAATGGGGAACTACTGAAGCTCCTGCTTTAAATATGTTACCTGAGACTTTCCCAACTGGCAAGCTCCCTTTATGTCACATAAACCTTAGTGCTGAGCAAAGGGCAGCCATTTCAGATTTCCCTTCCCCATCCCCTTCCCAGGAAGTAGGGTCCCCAGTTGGAAAGGCAGGGATAGGTAAGAAATTACCCAGGCTTTTTCCAAGTTTGTCCATTTTTATTAAAGCATTTATTTCCATCACCCCCTCCAAGCAGGGTCCCTTCACTGCTGAGAGCGTGCTGGCTCAAACCGCAAGTCCTTACAAACTGAAAACTCACCAAGCAGGTTTCTTCAACAGAGCACACTTTATCTCAGCCAAGCAAGAACGCTGGCAGTCCGAGCTCCTTAGTTTCCCAGGTGCACTACCCTTGGAAAGCTTTAACCTTGAGGAAGTCACCCATGAGGACCCTTCTATAATTTTCTTTAAACCACACTTATACCAGAGTACAGAATTAACATAAGGAACATTAACACCTACAGTTCTCTCCTGCACAGACTGTGAGTGGTAGAAATGCATCCAGGCAACACTTCTGACCTATGCGAGCATATCTAATTTCTCCTTCTGCCCTCAGGCATGAGCTGGGTTCCAGAGGACAACTCCTTCAGTTGTTATGCTTGTCTTTTTCCAGTCTTCGTGTTATTCCAACACTTAACCTAGCTTTTGAATTGCCTGTTTTTTCCTACCACTCCCCAGACTACTTAATACTTTGATTTACAAAATCTCAGCATTATACCAATTAAGAATCTCTTATCTTCTACTCTCTACATCTGGTCTATAATTAAAAGTCACCAATCTCATATTATTAACTGTGACAAATAACAGACCAAAGTCAAAGTTAAGTCCAGGCCAGCTCCTAAACAGTGTACATTTAATTTGTAAGATCCTAAGTAAGGAAGGTTTATAAAGAAGTACCATGATTCCGTATGCTTCTATAGTATAAAATACTGCACGTATCTGCAAACCAGCTTAAGACATTTGACAGCAAAAAAATATTAGCTGGGATGCCTGGTAACAGGAAACCTAAAATTAAGTGGTGTTACTAACAGTGATAGCAACAGCAAAAATAAAGTACCAGACAGCCTGGGTAAATTACATCCTTTCCCAGCTCTATGAGCTCCTGTATCATTATAGTTACTGCCAACAGCATTTTCATTCAAGAGAGGACTTGTAGTATCTGCAGGGCTCTAAACAAGGCTGCTCAGCTGGATGTGCTGTACGTACGTGCTCTCTTCTGAACTAATAACCAGACTTACCAGGCATTTCATTTATCACCTCACAACTTGACTTGCTGCCCTGAGCAAGGAATAACAGCCTGAGTTCTGTTATACCTTTACAACTTATTTATTTACATATTTATTTTTCTCCAGAAAAGTCTGCATCTTGGCTAGTCACGCTAGCACAATTGAACCAGTGCTGTCTGGAACAGGACACTGGTGAACACCATCTCACTTCCCATGAAGTACAGCAGTCCAATAGCCTCTGAACTTCTGTACATTTCTGGAATTTCCTGAACTGCAGATACCATTCGTTTGCTCGGCTATGGTCTTCGGTTGACTTAACTGCTTTGCAAGAGGACCCAAACATGCCCCTAGATGGGTTGAGGGACTCCTACCTCTTCAATGTATCCACAGAAAGTTCAACAGTAAGGATGTTTCCCTGTATCCTAAGAGGGAAACGAGCTAGTCATATAAGGTTTTTGCTATCTCTAACAAAGGATCACATCAATCATTTGGATGTGGTAAAACATACAAGCAATGCTACACAGGACTCCTCCTTACCTGGGGCTGGGAAGGGCTGGCAGTGAAGTTAAAGGCTTTGTTGGTCCTAGAAAAGAAATGCCAGCATGTCTAAAACTTTCAGAGTTGGAATACACACAGAATACCTTCATATTAAGCAAAAGAAAATGGGTAATGGTTTTAAACTAAAAGAGGGTAGATTCAAACTAGGTATAAGGAAGAAACGGTTGATGATGAGGGTGGTGAGACACTGGAACAGGTTGCCCAGAGAGGCGGCAGATGCCCCATCCCTGTAAACATTCAAGGCTCTGTTGGACAGGGCTCTGAGCAACCTGATCTAGTTGAAAACGTCCATGCTTATTGCAGGGGAGGTTGGACTAGATGACCTTTAGAGGTCCCTTCCAACCCAAAGTGTTCTATGAAAAACATAATCTCTTTTTTTTTTTCCTGGAAAGGAAAAAGAAGGGCAGAGTAGGCAGATGGACCAAATCCCTGTATAACAGATACATGAAGAAATTACATTTGTATTCTCACATCCCAGCTTACTCAAGTTGGAAGTTCTCAATCCTGGTGACTAGCAGCTCATATGTAATATTAAATGGTGCCATGGAAGCGACATCCACAAATATAATCTGGTCAGAGGGTCCTGTCTCAGGTGTTGGCTCAGAGGGACAGAGGGTCCGACTCACTTCTTGGTAATTGTAGGTCCTCTGATAGCTACAACAGCCAGGGAGAGGGGATGGGGAGGGGATGGGGAGGGGAGGTTGGATGGAAGACAGAGAGAGAACACAGTTAAAGTGTTGTTCAGCAGTTCAAAGAATTACATAATTTTTCCCCTGTTTGCATAACTGAAATACTAATCTGAAAGGCCATTCAGTCTTTTATTCAGAGTTCAAACTCCACCTCTCTTGCCTCTTGTGGTCTGCACAAGGGACTGGTCATCCCCAGCATTTCACTTCCCTTGAGGCCGCCTGTACCATCTGCAGATCTAGCACATCTGCCATTTGCTGGAGGCAGAGCATGCAACAAGAGCCCAAAACAGCCACTGCTATAACCGTCCCCTGGATGAGGTAAGACGCTGTAGAGTATCTACTGCCTGACGCTAGGATTTCAGTCACAGGATGAAGCTTCACATCTCAGATGGTCTGAAGTGCCTGCAAGGTCTGAGCATTTGCAGCCTAATTAGCTATGAGGTTGCTGAAGCTACACAGTAGCATCATTTTCACAAAAACACCCCAAAACAACCACCATCAACTAGAATAGACTCAACTTAGGTGTACCTGGGTGAGAAACAGAGGAGAGCACTTATTCCCCAAATGCACTGTAACACAGCAGTTAGGGTGTTTTTGAGAGCTTGTTCAAACCCTGCTCCAAACTAGAGCCCAAGAACTACTTGCACATACTGGAAGCAACTGCACAAATGACAATGCCATGTGGTAGATTCACTGACTAGTGACACAGGCAGATCCTCAGCAGACAAGCCTCCTGGTACTCCATGTACTTATTTGAGAAACTAAGAGACAAGAGCAGGCTGCTAAGTAAGAGGTTACCTACCAAATCCTGGTCTTCCTATGTTCAGCTGACAGTGAGCAAGCACAATTTGCAACCAAGCCCTGCAGTCTACACAAGTAGTAAGAGACTTAGCATTTGAAGAAGGCTGATGATGGATACAGCTGGCAGACAAGTGTGTTACAGACTCCGGTACTTACAGGCCTCGAAAAATTAGCGGGACCTGCCACGACAGCACTCCCTTCTGCTGGCGAACTACAAACAGGACAGGATATTGGAGGTTTTCAGAGCTGCTGTTCACATACACCCGCACTGCATCTACCTGTGGGAAGAGAAAGGAGAGCATAGATAGGTGTTAGCTGAAGGCAAAGAACAAGACAGAAGAGACAGAACAAGAGAAGCCTGGCCCCTTCCTTGGTCTGACCTAGGTGCTGATAATATGCACAGGTAGATCAGCAGCGTTTGTCACTGGACTGGTTATTCAGATCTAATCCAGAATCACAGTCCTGTCCCCAGGTCAGAGGTGACTGTCAGACAAGACACTGTGGACCAGTGCAGCAGACATAAGAGGAAGAAAGTTCAGTAGCTTTCACTTACCCAATTGGGAGCAACCTGAATAACTTCTGTTATAAAATTAAGCAAACACACAAAAAAAATCCCAAGGCTAGAACTGAGAATGTTCTTGCTTGGACTCTTATGTACCCAACCCAAACAATGTTACTGGGAAAGTCACAAAGATGACTGAAGATGACGTTAATAGTTAGGGATGAAAAAGCAAGTTAGCAGCTAGCACATGATTCTGCTGTAAATGATACTGAGATGACCATAACCCATATATAACTCACCTAACTAAACAGCAATACATTGCTGACTGCACTCAACCAGTGAAGGAAGGCTGCTTTGGTTTTTGTCAGCAAGGGTTTTAATGCAGCCCACTGCGCCAGCAACTAAGATTTCTCCTTACATTATCTGGCCACCATGCAGTTGCAGAGGTAGGACAGCTGTGGAGTAGAAGGCCCTCTGTTCACTATTTGCTTTGAGAAGCAAGCAAGCAGTTTGTCTTCACCAAATGGAAAGGTTCAGCTCCCTCTCCAGACCTGCATGCATTGCTCAAGAAGACAGCGTATGAGAATGCATAACTCAGAGGAGACAATACCTCTTGATTAGAGGCCTTTAATTGATGAAAGCATATTAAGTAGATAAAACACACATTTTAAGCCCACCACATCTTGAAAAATTAGAATGGACTCTCACTAGATCAGTGAACGACTTTTCATAGATATCTCAACTTTATACCCTCCAAGAAGAATAAATGCAGAAGGGGGTGCTGCCTTCTGAAAAACATAGTTAACAAGTTAGCAGAAGGGCAGCTACCTGAAATGGCAACTTATGCTTACTCAGAGGACACCAGGTTCAGAAAAGGGGCTTGCATCTGCAATCGCAAGTCTAAAAGAAAATTTCCTATTCATTCTTCTTTAGCGATTCTGGGCTCACATGGGAGTTTAGTTTAGTGTAACAAAACACCTTCTTGAAGGCCATAATCATTATCAACTTTCCTGACATAATCACTATAATATAGAGGCTACAGCTACCAATTCCTAAAAAAATAGAGTCTTCAACACAAAACATCACAAATAATTTATTTAAAACCCCTTTGAGACAGAAGGGCAAACACTGGAATCTTTTCCCATTGCCTTCTGAGTTCTAAATCTTTGCAATACTCTTTTGGCATGCCTTCCAGCTATTCCTTCTGACCACAAAAACTACATATGCAGTTTTGTTTCCAAATAGATTTCACAGTAGGGTACTAAAATCAAGTTAAGAAAAACATCATCACAAAGCAAGACTCACAGGTAACACCTGAAGGGTATTAACACAATAGGCCACCACCACCAGACAGCTCTGGAAAGTTACTCTGCGGCTTCCTTAGTCTCTGTGGCTGCCTTGCTCAGCTGGGGGAGCTGAGCCAGCACATGCTGGTATAACTGGGAAACACAGGGACTGGGCTGAACAAGCTTCTGCTTGCTTGTATGTGTTTGCTGTAGTCCCTGAAAGAAGTGGCAAGAAATGAACTGGCATTGGAACTGAACAAGAAAACAAATCCAAGGAGCATGAAGACAGGATGTTCAAGCCAGGCTCTTGCAAGCACGTGAAGCCATTCTCCATCCATGGGGAAGCCAACTGTCATTGCAGAAAGGACTCATTCCAGCAACCTGTCCAGCAGAATTTTGCCTATGAAACAGTTAAAGCAAGCCCATCTCCACAGGTGAAGTGGTGTACACCATCTCTGTTTGGACATCAGCCTATGAACCCTCCAGAGCTGGGTGTATCAGCACAGTGCAACAGGGAGCTCACATCAGACTCACAGCAAATGTACTACTGGGTTACGTATCTTCATCTAATCATAAATGCAAGATGGACATTGGGAAATTCTCTTCTGCACTGACTTCATGAATACAGAAACTATATGGGTTATGAATATGTTGCAGATAGTCAGGTTTACTTCAAATGAGTAGAATTCATTTGTATTCATTGGAAGACTTAGAAAGTTGCATTTCTACTTCTTCTGAATTCTCAATTTAAGAAATGTAATGGATGTTTCAAGTATACGCTAATGCTGAGTGGCATTAAAAAAAAAAAAGAAAAAAGTACTACTTTTATAGTTTGTCCAGGCTTTGGACACAGAAGTAAAAGTTGAATACAAGTGATAACGATGCTTCTTCCCACCTTAGATCTTCCCTTTCAGCAAAGTAAGTATTTTCAATATTGATTCTAAGAGGAAAAACACAAACAGAAATTCACAGGCTGTTTAGAAAAAGTCAGCCAGAAAGACCCTGCTCTGAGGTATCCTATAAAGCACAAGAGAGCACTGTATATTTCTGTCACAAAAAAATACAGCTTTTGATATCTATTAAGATACAGTAAGAATGATTCTATGATTTAATCTTAAACCTCTTAGAAATCCCAGCTTTTCCCACTATTGCATTACAGTGCATACACAGCAAGTCATCTACCTCCAGTGGCGCAGTGTGTTTTCCAGCTTCACTACTTTCTCATGCCTTTTGGCTTACACAGGTAAGAATACATGCTACCTGCATTCTATAGTGTATTATTTGAAGAGCCATGGCTGTGTAATCAAATACCCTTTCATAAGCAGACAAGCACTACACTGCCAACACAAGGCTGAAGAACTATTTTTAATACCAGTATTTCATAGTCTGAGACCCTCGCTAGACATTTTATGTGATTTTAAGTGTCTGTTGGGCGAATTTGTGGAGTGCTTAGGCTTTGATATGAATACCACGCCAAGACCACATCTCTGAACACTTCTACATATGATGCAAGGAAATGCTTTCTTAATGTTCACCAGACAAGTCAGAGTTCTGTGGGTTCTCTTCAAAAGGGAAGAATTTTCCCCGCAACTAAGTTTGCAAGGTATTGAGGTTTATCGTTGCATCCTTACCACTAAGGGAACTTTGCAAGACCCCTGCCAAAGGGTCATTTGAGATGTGCTATCGCCTCCTAAAACAGCACTAGAAGATCCTTCAGGAAACTGAAAACCACAGTATTAGGTGGGACAAATAATCTGAGTCACCGAGGTGGCCTCAGCACATGGTAGCCTAGGAGAACCCACACCCCTGAAAACCTCACACATGCATGTATATTCTATCTCAGCTTGCTACAGAGGCAGGGATGAGCAGAGCAAAAGCAGGACCAAGACACATCTTGGTTACATGTAAGGAACTGGAATCGCTCTGGAAGGGAGGCAGCAAATAATACTTTCAACTCCAGCACTGTTTGAATTCCTACCCACCCAATTTGATAAGCTCTCAAGGTTTTGGCAATCATCCGGCATGCCACATTTATTTCAACTAATCCAATAAATGACAGTGATGGCAAGCAAGATCTTCAGAGAGCCAAGTATCGATTCATCTCCATGAGGAGATTAAATCCTCCAGCCCCAGTTTACAGGCCTGTTACATTTCCTAGGTCCACTTGACACCCCCTGTTCATTTACTTATTGGCATCTCTGCTCCTTCCCCATGGACGATGTTTTTAAGGAGCACGTAAAGGCTGAAATCCTTTCAAATCTTTGCTGACAAAGAAATTGGCCACTTGATAATGGAAGATTAATTTCTGTGTCCTCAGATTGCGTGCCTCCTCCAAGACTCTTTCTGAAGACAGCCTGCTTCACACTGGTGAAATTTATACCACGTTGAGTCCTATTTTATGCAGCAGTGTGGAAGAACTCATGCAGGACCAGCAGAATGGAAAAAAGCACTTGGGCAGAAAGAAGACAAGCTACAACTGTAAGTGAGGAGTCACTGCCCAACAGCCTTCTCCTCATGCAGCATCTGAATTTGTCTGACTGCATTTTCTACAGAAAGTAGCTCTTACTTTCATTGTGCTATATATATTTCTTCATCTCCCATTCTCAAAAGCCCAGAAATAGGTTTGTTTTCAGAGTCACAAAATTGTTGCAGTTGGAAGCAATCTCTCGAGATCACCTAGTCCAAGCCCCCTGCTCAAGCAAGGTCATCTGGTCAGCTGGAGCTCTTTGCTCTGGGCTCAGTCATGTTCTGGATATCTCCACAGACTCCAGAACCTCTCAGGTAACATGTTTCAGTTTTTGACTGCCCTCAGAGAAGGGGAGAAAACAAACAAACAAACAAAAAAAAACCAAACCAAAAAACAGAGTCTTTTCCTGTGGTCAGAAGGAATTTCTTGTGTTTCAGTTTGCGCCCATTGCCTCTTGTCCTGTCACTGGGCATCACTGAGAACCTGGCTGCCTCCTCTTCATTCGCTCCCACCAGGTATTTATACGCATTGATGAGATTCCCCTGAGAAATACACATTGATGAGATCCCTGTCATGGCAGGGGGGTTGGAACTAGATCATCTTTACAGTCCCTTTCCAACCCAAACCATTCTATGAGCCTTCTCTGCTCCAGGCTCAACAGTCCCAGCTCTCTCAGCCTCTTCTCATATGAAATGTGCTCCAATCTCTTAATCATCTTCATGACCCTGCACTGGACTCACTCCAGTAAGCCCATACATTTCTTGTACTGTGGAGACATAGAACTCCAGGTGTGAAAGCTTTGCAGCTTTGTGAATGCCCAAGGCAACTCTGTAGAGCAAAACTCTCCTCCCTTCTTTTACAAGACAAAGCCACCTCTGTAAGAACTTCCTGGACAAGCCCAACAGTTAAACTTCTCATAGCGTGACTCATTAGCGCTCCATTCACACACATTTTCACCCTGACACCCTCCTGCTAGCCTTAATGTTAATTGCTGAATCTAGCCAGAAGATTTAGCATTTTCATTTCCTGCAAAAGGAAAGCTAATTAAGACCATAGCTGCAGGGGCAATAATGCAGCTGAAAAATTTTGCAAGCTAGACACAGTCAAGGTCCTACTCAGCATAGGCCTTCTGCTGCTGCTCCACATCCCAGTTTGAGCTCCTGCAGCTCCTCACACCGGGTGGCTGGAATGTCCCTGAGCAAGAGCTACTGCCCTGTTGTGCACAGGGTTACAAATTGCCTCCTCTTTGCTGTCAACACTGATACTTCCTTCTCTATCCTTAGCCTACAGGTGAAAGCACCGAGCATATCTTTTTTTGAGATCTCAAGGCTCTTCCTGATTAGATGCTCTACTAGCCTAAGAGCAGTCAAGTTTCCTTTAAGGAAAGAAGCTGGTGGGGGCGGGGGGGGGAGGGCGGTTATGAATCCAAGGCTATTAGATGTTTACTTGACTAATAATAAACAATGTCAAGATTAATTCATTCTGTTAAGGACTGATCACCTATTTTCAGGCAGACCCGCTGCTGTGACAACTGCCACTCCAGGTGCCTGCAGAGCCTGCTCAGGTAACCAAAGATTCTTACGCGTTTTAGCTTCCCCCACATAGTTAATGTACAACTACTGAAAGGCCTCTTAATTTTGCAATGAAATGCTATATGCCTACAGCAGTAACCATCTCCATTTTACAGATGCTGAGGCTCAAGCATGCAAAAAGGGGCAGAGGGCTGCAAGCAACACGTTTGGAGCTCAACTGAGGGCAAAGAGTGACTGAGACATGCAAAGCCTGAGGTCTGCTCCCTGTACAGTTTCTACTGCATGACCCTCACAAACACCAGGTTAAGAGGGACAGGGTTATAAAGCTTGCAGCTCGCAGCACACAGCTCTGTCACCCTCCTGCTGCAGTACTGAATGGCCAAGAGGCTGCCTCATTTGCAGTACTTGGGGTGCAGATCCCTTTCCCCGCCTCCAAGTCACACCCCTCTGACTCTTTCTAGCAGTTGCCAAACAACACTTCTGCTCTCCAAATGACAGATCTGTAGCATCTCTTCTGGGCAGCGCTCAAGCATGTCTGTCTTCTCTTTAATGCTCTGCTGATATCTCACCTGGAGACCCTAGCCTGTTTTTCAAACCCCGGTGGTCCTCAAAGCTTCAATCTTTGCAGACAGACCTAAAAGTCATTTTGTTCATGCAATTACACGAATTACTGATCCCAAGGTTATTATAAAATTAATGGAACTGACCTCCCCAAGATGACACCTCTGTCTAGCCTAATCTTTGATACTGATGACCAAAGCTTGTGCAAAAGGAGTCTTGCAGGATACTAAGTGCATGGCTTACCTGTGCCTCTTGTACCCTTATGCCAGAGAAGGGCTGCAGCATTTCCCTGGGCAACAGCTGCCACAGAGCAAACACTCAGGACTAGGATTTCTGCTCTGCATCTAGGCCGGTATCAAGAGGCAAATCCTGCAGCCCACATCCTACAACAAGAAAGGTTTAATCACTGCCCCTGTGGCACCTCTTCACCACAAAGGCAAAGGTGCAGGCCACTTACATGTTTGGTGCCTACCATGGTATAAAGCTCAATCATAAAGCACCTCTCAAAAGGACATTGCTATAAATCACAGAATCCCAGAATGGTTGAGATTGGAAGGGACTTCTGGAGATCATCTAGTCCCAACCCACTGCTCAAGCAGGGTCACCTAGAACCTGTTGCTGAGGCAGGTTTTGGACATCTCCATGGGTGGAGACTCCACAACCTCTCTGGACAACCTGTTATAGTGTTTTACCAACCTCATAGTAAAAGTAAAACAAAACAAAAACTTCTTCCCATCTATCCCAGAGAAGGGCAAGGGATGAGAAACATGAGCTTTAGTGATTAACGCTGTGATGGAGAAAAGCCCAAGAGGGAGAGAAGGTCCCTTCCCTCTGCTGTTATCCAGCAGATAGACCTCTCATTTGGTTTCCCTCTCTCCACAAAACTAAGCTTAGCATTCACCATCCACAACATTTAGTCAGCTTTGCTGCTATTTCTCTTATCTTATGATATTGCTAGTGTTATACTAGTAAGAAATATGATTACCAGGAGGAGGGAAGCAAGATTCTCAAGACTCAATATTCTTTGAAATCTAAGCACTTACTCTAATTTCTTACCCACATAAAAAGTGGTGTATGCTATATTACCACCATACGTGGCTTCTCTCCACCTTCCTTGTGTTCAGTGCTCTGTTTGCTCCCTGTAACAGCTGGTTAGAGCTCCTTTGCCATGTTCCCATAAAAGCCCACACTGAGGTGCCTTGAGCTCTCTTAGGTCTGACAATATGGAGCAATATCCAGCTGCATTGAGACAGGACCACCTCTGGCATAAGTACGGGCTCACAGGTGTGATTCCATTACACACCTTTCATTCCTCTCACCTTTCTCTCTGCACTCTCCACAGGCAAAGTTGCTTCCCAAGCCACACTCAAATAGGTGCTTCAGACAGAGAGGAACATCAGAAGCAACATTTACAGAGCACCTCATTAAGAAGATTCCGGTGTACTTTATTTTACCTCAATATATTAACAACTCACTTGCAGTGAATACCTCTGATCTGCACTATGTGCAAAGTGTAGGAAGAGCAACCAGGAGCACCACACCACCTAACCCCATCAAAATCTTTATAATAAAATCCAAGGGAAAAAACCCCAGTGATTAAGAAGTTGGACAGATGGCAAACAAGATTCCAGCCCATCTAGTTATTTACGCTGCTGCCGTCACCAGAGCAACACAGGGCCTCTTGTGGGCAGATCCTTCACCTCCAGTGGATGGGCCAGATCCCACCCCCAGGATGCAGCTCCATTCTCCACTCACAAGTCTCAGAGATATCACAGCAGCTCCCAGCAGCACAAAGCTTTGGATGGTGGGCCTCTGCCTGACATAATAGCTATTCCTCCAAGACACAGCAACAAAACAGGTGGGATTTGTCAGTGGGTCAAACCTGTGCAAGGAGTTCCCAAATAATGGCCCCTTCAGACCCTCCCCACCACTTGCAAATAAGCTTGGGGATATCAGAGCAAAGTTCAGCAGCATCTAGGTGCAACTATAAGGAAGCTTGGGAGAGCAGAGAAAGGATTAACATTTACTGCAAGCAGGGTTTCTCTCATTTGCTGTCAATCACACTCTGATTTTGTGCTACAGAGTAGAAGGAGTCCTAATTAGTGTCTTGGAGGAAGCCATTTTGCCTGGCAGCGTGAACTGTCTATCAGAAGCATAAGGGACAGAGATAACAACATAGCACCTATGAACTGATGTTTGTGCTTTTTCAGGCTTTGTTACAATTAACCTACCTTAAACTTTTAATTCACGTTTTGCTTCTAGATTCTGTTGCCTTGATATAGACAATATACACATTTTCATGCAACAGATTTAATGAATTCCTCACTGAGCCAGTGCTAGTATTCCCATCTTTCCCTTTGAAAGCCAGCATTTGTCACTTTCCTCAAGGGCATCATCTCCAACAAAATATTTTTAGAAGAGTGGGAAAAAAAAAAGCAGGAGGTGAAGGAAAAAAAGGTGATGTATTTAGTTCAAACATTATTCACCCTCCACACCTTTCCAAAGATTATTTCATTTAAGAACAAGCAGTTCTGACACGAGAACTCCTCCCTGCTACAGAACCACTGCTCCCATCACATACAATCCTCCCTCCAAACACAGAAATAAGATCCTACCTATGTCACATGTAGAGACAAGATGGACTCTAGCTAAAAAGCACAGTTTTCATTTAAAATAATAATAATCATACACAAAAGAGCACAAGACTATGAGCCTCCTCGTCATCTACCCCCACTCAGCCTTGGTGAGATCAGGAAGTTTTGCCTGGGCAGTAAGTCAACCAGGCTGCTGACACTCCTGCAATGCCACCACTGCTGAGGTATTTCACTTGGAAGCAGACTGTTCCCAGCACTGCAGAAAACAAGTTGCACCTCTCCCTTCCCCTTCCTTATACACACACACACACAAAGGCTGTCTCTACTGGTACTATAACACAGTGCTAGATTTCACCTGTACCTTCCAAGCTGAAATCCTCACTTCCTGCGGATACCTGCAGTTAGGTTTGACGTGGGACAGTCCAGGCTGGATCTTGGGAAACAACCTTGTGTACCAAATACTCCCTTTGACAGCCAGGTCCTGCTGGCAGCAATAACTACACTGCTGCCTTCCGCGCTGCAGGGCTGAGGCAGGGTCAGGACTCCTTTAGAGACTTCTGCTCCTCACATTCCTTTCCATTCCAACACCTCTGCCATGTGCATCTCTATTCACCAACCAAGCTCATGCCAGTTTTGTTTCTCAGATGACTGACCTTGAGCTTTTTTCTGTATTTCAAGGTGGACAGAGCAGTTAGACAGCTGAATAAAGAGAGAGCTTACATCACTATATAAAAACATGTTAGACCAGGAAAGACAAATATTTGTACTTCAGTTCTATCACCACCCTGGAGACAGGGGGAGAAAGAGGAAAAAAAAAGAAAAAAAATAAAGAGGAAAGAAATAAAAAAGTGCATCTGAATGTCACTCTTTAGACGGGAACAGGCAGAAGGAGCCGGTCACAAATTCACACAGCTGAACAGGACCAACATCGCTGCAAACATTAAGCAAAATAAACCAGGCTCTTGTTGACATGAAAGAGTCCTTGGACTGATTATTAGGTCTGCATTTCCCACAGAGATTACACAGTTTAAGGCTGTAGGGATGTGAATTTAAAGGCAGGCAGGAGGTTGCAACAACAATTTCAGCTGCAAGCAAAGGTTTTCAAGAGCATTACTCTGGATTCCTTTCCACCATCTCATACTAAGCAAAACCTTCAAAACACACCAGGGCTTTGCCACATTCTCTGCCGCACCCACATACAAGCTGCTCCTTGCAAGACCATTGCGGTTTATCGGTCCACGTTGTGACAGCCCTTGGTCGTGGGCCTGACAAGGCACCAAGCCAAGCCAGTGGGCAGGGAACATATCCGGCAAGCAAACACGCAGGCTGCTAGGTACAATGGAAGGTCTCAGCACAGGATACATCTACAAAAGCCACTGAATTGCTGCTGTCTGCTGTTGCACAAGAAAGAGGTCCTTCATTTTTATATAAACCCTGAAATTAAGTGAAGTAGGATTCAGTTGGATGGGCTAGAGCAATTGAGGCAGTGAATAAAGCACATACCTGCCAGCGCCAAACTCAGCTGCTCTTCCCACTGACAACACAGCAGGGGGAAGCTGAGACCCTGAAGGAAAACAGTTATGAGACAGTGACAGGCATTACAGAACCGCTTTCCTTCCCTCTTACAAGATATGAGCACCACTCCTACAGAACAACAAAAAAAAGCAGAGCTCAGAGGAGCATTCCCTTTCATCCTTTCTCTGTCTGATTTTGTGCCCCAATGTCAATAAGTTTCAATTGCCAAAAGCAATCTGTCAAACAGCCTTGGCCCACAGTTTTCTTCCAGCATTTCTGCCAGGAGTATTAAATATCCAAAGCAGCATAACTAAGCGACAGACTCTGTGTATGTCAAGCACAGTCTCAGTCACATTAACACAATTTTTCCAGGATTAGTATTTTTCACTTTAAAGTTCCACTCCGTACAAATATGCTGTGTGGACTTACAGTCTGCCATGGTCATTCTCATGAGTTCACTTGTTTGCAGCAGTATCTGTGCAGCATAAATAGAAGTAAGACAAATACAAAGCATGTTAATATTTATCTTTTTTCTTTTTTGAAATTTTGTCCTCTAACCAATGTCACTAGGGAGTCTCCAGGACAGCCGCAAACAAAAAGGAGTTGCCATGCTAGATGAAATGGGTACCTGTTTCGGATCACCCTCAGACTTCGGGAAGACAATAAAAATAAACAAAGAAATAACTTTTTTTAACAGCCAGTTAAGGAACAAACTACTCGCTAATAAACAGCATCTTTCTAACCCACAGCAGCTGGAACTCTAAGCTAGGGCAACCCTTGAAACAAGAGGGTTTATAACCTTTCCAAATTTGCTGACGCCCCAAGCTCACAGCAGTAACCCCAGGGATTGCTGTCACAACACAAATATCTGATTCTTTGTTGGCTCCCAAGTTCTTCACCTCAGTGACACTTCAGATGTGGATTGAATTATGTATCCCACATGTTTTCTTATTATCTTTTCTTTTTTCCCCAAAGCATTGTTCATCTGTTTTAAACCACACTGAAGTAGCTATTTCTATGCCCAAAGAAAAACATCAGCATAAAGAAAGTAAGGAAGGCTGTTTCTGAAATCCTCTGTGTTCCTCTAAGTATACACAGCAGGAAATAATGTTTGCTTATGCAAATGTACTAAACTATATTCTCAAGCCGAGCAGATGGCACACACTTGCAATACAGCTTTTACAGACTGCACTTTCATTCCCTAAATATCCCCTGAAATAGTAGATGAGGTCTGTATAGGAAAAGCATACCTTCCTACCCAACAACTTTTGCACAAGTTATTTAAGGACATCTCAGCCTCCACTTAAAATGTAAATGTTTGTATTATAAATTGCTGCGCTGTTCTTGGGAAGATTTCAAACTGAGGAGAGACATTTTGACAGTTACTCTTATTCAGAACACTTTTTCTTTTTAAATCTAAACATCTTGGGGGGTGGGGATGTGGTGGCAGGGGGAACAACAAAACCTGATCAGCTTTGATTTTAAACAACAGCACAGCCAACAAGAAGAGAGTCATTTTAAGATTTAGAATGACATCCAAATTCAAAGGAGATGCTTTATTTCAATGACAAGTGATCGGGCTTGACAGCATTAGCTTACACATTAGAAATAAAAGTAAAATTCTTGCCAGCGCTGAAGTCACCATCTGAAGGTCTGTGGGCCACCCTGTAAGAAACCAGAGCAGACTTCTCAGGCTTTTTTCCTAAAGCCTGCAAACCAATAGCCTCCTTCAAGATGCAGTCTCTTTTGCCCCCCTAGGGAGGGAAATCCACAAAGAATGAAATCACAGAAAGCTAAAGAATAACTTAAGTTTGAAGGGATCTCAGGTGGACACACGATCCCATCCCCAGCTCAAAGCAACGCCACGTACCATACCATTCTTTCATAGAATCATAGAATTGCCTAGGTTGGAAGGGACCTTTCAGACTATCTAGTCCAACCATCAGACTAACTCTGACAAAAACCATCACTAAACTATATCTCTAATCACTATGCCTACCTGTCTTTTAAATACCTCCAGGGATGGTGCCTCAACCACTTCCCTGGGCAGCCTGTTCCAATGCTTAATAACCCTTTCAGTGTAAAAATTTTTCCCAATATCCAGTCTAAACCTCCTCTGGTGCAACTTGAGGCCATTTCCTCTTGTCCTACCGCCTGTTCCTTGGGAGAAGAAAGCGATCCCCACCTCTCTACAACCTATTTTCAGGTAGTTGTAGAGAGTGATAAGGTCTCCCCCTCAGCCTCCTTTTCTCCAGGCTAAACAACCCCAGTTCCTCCTCATAAGACTTATTCTCCAGACCCCTCACCAGCTTCATTGCCCTTCTCTGGGCCTGCTCCAGCACCTCAATGTCTTTTTTGTGGTGTGGGGCCCAAAACTGGACACAGTACTCAAGGTGGGGCCTCACCAGTGCCAAGTACAGGGGGACTATCACTTCCCTAGTCCTACTCACCACACTGTTACTGATACAGGCCAGGATGCTGCTGGCATTCTTGTCTTCAGATATCCCATTTTTGTGAGAGCCTTCAAGACTGTATTTTCTGCTGCCGAGAACAACAGTCAAGCTTGTGTTTTCAGCATATTCCCCACATCATTTCTCTCTGTTTACTTTTGCTTTCTCCTGTAAACAAGAGCTTTCAGCATGACTCTGGGCAAGGTGAGGAATGGCCAAGAGACCCCACTGAGAAGCAGCAAGAGCATTCCAAGCACTGTGTGCTCTACATTGCCTACAGTGTCATCTCCTGGGGTTGGGGTTTTTTTCTTTAAAAAAGATAAATTATACATACAAAAGTTATTTCAAAAGGATTCTGTTGAACCTTGCTGGGCTTCAGATATCATATACTATTACTTGCTTTGATTTTTCTTGATTTGACATTGTGCCTACATTTCTGCCTTATAAGTAATTTAATATTAGGCTCCAGAAATGGTGTACTGAGGCCCCTCCAGTGTCCTGTGGTGAACAGACTAGAGCCAGCAACCAAAAAGCAACAGTGTTCAGGCCCCAGCGATCCTGCAATAACAGGAGCTCTACTGACCTTAGGAGATCTTCCTGTTCAAACATTTCTAGTCTCCTCAATTTATTTGGCTTTTACCTGCATCTTTGTGGCTAATATGGTGGGCTTTCACTCAGCATTAAGGAAGACAGAACCTAACCTGTTTCCCCATTATAGCTCACGTTCGGCCAACTCCAAAGAGGAGACTAAAGATTTACTGCATGCATGTTGTAGCTGTGGGCTGAAACTTGGGCTGGAGCCAAGACTAACATTATGGGGAAGACGTATAGGAGAGCAAGGGAATACTTGAGGTAGTTAAGTTCCCGCCTAAAGACTTCCACGCATGAAGCCCAAAATAAGCCAAGAAGCCAAAGACAGGTGTGCTGCTGGAGTGGGACCTACATTTGCATGTGAAGCAGCAGAGAACAGTAAACACAGATTTGATCACTGCCACTTATTAAACCAGGTTGCCTTGTGTAGCAGATCAGGGAGTTTCCCTGCAGCTACAACAGATGGCTTTAGTCTGAGCAAGTGACTCATCACACAATCCCAGAGGAACAGGTGAATTACAGTTCTGGCTCCTTGCCTAGAGCAAAGCAAGTGCCATCCACGCCTAAGAGACCCATTCACTAGGGGACAGAGGAACCCAAATGCATCACGCTCTTTGAACTGGAAAAGGCACTTGGTCTCTACTAGAGGGTCACAAAGTTTAAGGCATCTAATTGAAAGACTTCTGTTCTTCTTGCTAGTGTTGATTCCTCTCTTCCCTTAGGTCAGTCAACTTTTTCCCCAACTGCAGTCATGAAAAAAGAAAGGGTTATGATGTTAGCAAGCCTCTATGGTGGCACACAGTCTCTCTCACCCATTCACTGAGGGTAAATTTTTTTTTCACTCATCACCCCTCAGATACAGTCCACACAGGGAACAGTCACTCCAAGGCTACACATCCTCACGTGGCACAACTGCTCACGAGAGAAGCCACAGCTCAATCTACTGCCAATCACAGTTTACAGTAAGGCTGGGCCATATGGGAACTGAGACTGGGGCTCTGTTCCTAGTCCTGGTAAAGGAGGAGAATACCACCCACTCTTTCTCCTAAAATAGGTGCAGCCCACTGCTCAGCTTTTGAGCTCATCATATAGGTGCACCCACTGCTCAGCCTTTGGGCTCATCATAACCAAAATGCACTGCATGAATGTCCAAGAGCTGTGTCTGGATTGCAGCAGCTTTACCTACAAATGGAAAGTTAAACACTTGTTCTCCTGAGAGATACTTGGCTTTCTAATGATAGCCTACGTATCTTCCAAATCATGCATTCAGCTGACGTGAGCTCTGATTAGGAAGAACAACTTTTGTTGTCTCCAACAGTCGTCCTCCTCATGATACACTCCTGCACCATTCAGGACTTTGTACAGGAAACAGCCACAATCACAGTATTAGTGGCATTTGTGTGTTCAGTAAATTAACCATTGGCAACTGCCAGAGCTTACAGCAGTGAAAAAGAGTCACTCATTCTGAATTCCCTCAGTACTCCCACACGCACGTTTTTTTCCTTTTTGGAAGCCCTTGTATTATTGCAGTCATGGAACTAAGCAGGTTCTCTCACTTGTCACATCAAGCATTCTCCAGTCAACAGTTAAGTCCAGCAGAAAATATTTCACAACTCTTGTTCAGTTTTCTGGGTAGGAACACACAACACAAGCAGCTCCAGCAAATCAATTCTCCTTCCTTTCTCCCTCCCAAGCAGGGACATGTTGAATATGTGGAATTGGTGATGTTCATGGGTGTGCTCATTTTTTTCCCCATCCTGGATGTCTCCAGGTTAAGTGATCCTAAAATAATGTAATCCTGTTTGCTCAACCGATTGTTCAACAGACTTCTAACAGCAAAGGCAGATGTGTATATTAGAGCATAGGTGCATAGTGACAGGCACAACAGCTGGTTTTAATATTGTATTTTTTACACTCACAGTTAAACATTAACCAGACAGCTGTGCAGAGAGGAAAGTTTCAAAGTGCAGCTAGGAGGAGGAAAAGGGAACTAGAAAAGCAACAAGATGACCCCATACCAAATGAAGACATTCCACTGTGAGGAAGGAGTTTGACACATCCCTCGGTCACAAGCCGACTCTAGAAGCCCCTTGCAGCAGAGGTGACCATTCTTCCCCTCAGCACAACTTTACTTTTACAGCTCCACCTCAGGAATTAAGACCTAAATCCTGGTTGCCAAGTACCGAATGGCCTGACAGATCTCCTGCCTCAAGACACAAGGTGAAGTATTTCTACACAGCACATAGAAGGGGTTTTCTCCCTCTACACATAGGCAGACAAGAGATCTGGCAATGTGCACATGCGTAAGAGTTTCAGCTAGGTGACTTGGTCAGCATATAAGTACCCTTATTGTAATTTTACACACCCAGGAGCTGCACAGAAGGGAAGTGACTTGCCTGTCTCAAAGCAGCTCACTCCAGAGCCCTGACTTGTACTTTCTTCACCTTGTATATACATCTGCTTGTGAGCAATCTCATAGGACTTGCTTTTTCCCTTCCCTCATGCACACGTACCTGTATCCCAGGGAGTAAATGAGATTATGTGAATGAAGAACATCTTCCGAGACCAGGCAAACGTAACACTTGTCAGGAAGCACTGAGTCTCCAAAGCACCAAACAGGAGTACAGGGCCTTGTTCCCTCCTTTCTCTTACCCATCATTCAAGCGTTGCTCTATTCAGCTGCATTTTCAGATGTGCCATGGCAGCCACAGCACATGAACAACCACAGTCTTTACAGAGGACCGATGGGTCACAAATCAGCTCTCACGCCTTGCCTTTGGCTCCAATTTGTCCCTTGCTTTGTAGGCCTGCCCTCATGAGAGAGGGCAGCAGAGAGGGGAAAGCAGCAGAATTTGCAGCATCAGGAAAACAAATCCCTGTTTCAGAGCCAGACCACTCCAGGCCTGTCTTTGCTTCAGAGGGAAAACAATTAAACTCAGCCACTGCAGCCCTTCCACATGGAAAATGCTCTTTTTATTCAATTAAATTTCCTGTAACTAAGGTTAATGGTCCATGTGGTATCTGCCTCAAGGTATCAGAGGCTTCTGGCTGACCTGCCATCAGCACAGACACATGAGGAGACCGAAAAGACCAGGAAGAACAGAGAGCTTGCAAGTGGCGGGCAACTGGCAAACACGGGCTGATGCACCACTCACTAAAAGTTCAAGGCTAAAGACTACAGTGAAAGGCAATGATTAATACACTGAGTTTTTGCAGGACTTGCGTTCCTTCAGAAGATCTAACAAACTACCCAGAGGACAGCATGCCCCTAAGTATCTTCACAGCTCTTGCACAAGAAAAACCTGCTCCCAAGAGCATGGTCTCAGATTAAAGTCAAGATTTCTACTACCAAGCTTGTAAACCTTGAGTGATCCTCACAGGGAGATGCAGGACCACCAGAACAGATCCACCTCTGCCTCTGACCAGGCTGGCAAGAGGAGACCCAGCCGTGTTTGCCTCTCATCAGTTCAGGGCTGCAGCTGGGGAAGGGGCTTCACACACCTGCTACCAATTATCCCAATTAGGCCAGACACCTTCTTATAGGCTTCTGCTGGTTCAGCTCAGGAATAGCATCTGTAGGGCTTCCCAGTGAGGAATCATAGAATGGCTTGAGTTAGAAGGGATTATCTAGTCCAGACCCCCTGCCATGAGCAGGGGGACATCTTCACTAGATCGTGTTGCTCAAAGCCCTGACAGATCTGACTTTGAGCACTCCCAATGATGGGGCATCCACAGCTCCTCTGGGCAACCTGTTCCAGTGTTTCACCATGCTCATTGTAAAAAAATTTCTTCCTTATGTCTAACCCAAATCTACCTTCTTTCAGTTTAAAACTGTTGCCCCTTGTCCTGTCACTACAGACCACTGTAAAAAGCTTCTCTTCATCTTTCTTATAAGCCCCCTTTGTATATTGAAAGGCCACAATAAGGTCTCCTTGGAGCCTTCTCTTCTCTAGGACCTTCTCTATCCTCACAACTTGCTCTGGGTGTCCATCACTAGAAAGCTTCCTAGGACAGTCCATCTTTATTTAAGTGGTTTTTCTCTTCCAAATTAGTTTTCATAGCAGGAGCTGGTTGCATAGCCCTCTTTAAGCACATTCATAGCAGTGCTTGGAGAGTTCTGCATTAAAAAAATATTAAGCCTCAAACCTGAAGTTTCCCATCTTAGATATCCTCTTGACCAGCTCGGTATCTCTGTAGAGATTTCACATTCCAGCATACAGGAACATGGAGATTATTCCACTAAAGTTTCCACTTAAATGCAGCATTGGCCTGGACTGTATTGCTCTTCACAGCCATGAGAATGGCCCAAAAGTAGCCATCAAGCAGAAGATGCATTTAAATATCTGCAAACACCACCAAGCAGCCCTGTACTCCCTCCCTGCCTCCTCCCACTCTGCTATCACACTAGTTCTTCCAGGAGAGAAAACTTCTTTGTGGAAGATGTCCGGCAAAACACACAGCATAAAAAAGCACATTAAATTGAAGGAACTAGATTCATTTTAACTGAAGTCAGTACCCATGCTGTCTCTGCTAACAAGCCCTGACAACATTTCATCTACCAACAGGCCCTAATCATAATACTCAATACCTGTAACACCTGAAGAAGCCTAACTTCTTCACCACCAGCTTCTACAAGGAAGCTCATGCCCAAAGTGTGCTTTTGACCTCCTGGGTTCAGTGGTGACACCCAACAGTTAAGTAATGCTGGGCTCAGTTGCATCATAGCCCTGACACACAACTCCTGCCCCATAAATACATGGTACATTTTATTACATAGTAACACACATAAGAGAAGAAAGACCAGTCTTTAAACGTCTGTATCTTTTGGAATTTCAGAGTAAAGCAAAGAAAGGGATGATTAACACCACCTTCCCCTGCTTCCCCCCACCCTTTTGTCATGCTCTCTACCAACTCCCTCTACATTGAGGCATTAGAAATATAGTGTGGGAAAAGCAGTGTTTTCCATTTTCTCTTGTCCTGTGCAAGAAGATTCATTTGCCTGGTTTACCATCTTTTGGGACATCAGAACATCTTACCCAGCAATTAACACCCAATCCAAACAACGAGGGCAGGGTTTCCAAGGTACCACTTAGCTATTGAGATAAACACGACATTAAAAAGGGGGGAGGGGGAAAATCCGCAACAGCTAGGCATAAATAAATGACAGGCTTCCTTCCCCATCACAAACAGCCATAGCTTTAGCAGTGCTGCCCCGCAGCCTCCTCACATCACACCTCACCTGCGCCGCCCTGTCTCACCTCCCGGGCTCTCAGTGGAGAGCACCCTGATTCTACCGAAGTGCTCAAGTGTGAACAAGGGTATTTAAAAAGGCTCATTAAGTGCAGCACTTCCCGCTCTCCTCCCCCCCCTCTTTTTTTTGTAGTACTATTATTCACATAATATCCTTATACACTTTAAATCCATTCTGCTGCTAGAAGTGCTGGATGCCAAACCCCCGTCTGGGGGGTGCACCAAACCGCCTGCCCACCCCATGCCTTCTGGGACGGCGCCACCCTCTCGCTCCGCAGCCCCAGGGTGCCCTGGCTGTGCCAGGGAAGCCCATGGGAGGGCGAGGGGAGCCCGCAGGTGCAGCACGGTTCCCGGCCCCCGCGGCGGCCGGAGGATGCGGGTAGGACCGCGAGCGCGGAGAGAGAGCCTGGCCCACTCCCGCACAGCGTCGGAGCCGCAGCGGCGCCGGCGCCGCCCCCCCGCCCCGCGGCCACACCGGCGGAGGGAAGGAGGGCAAGGGGAGCACGGTACATTTCCCCGCCGCGGAGAAACCGGCGCTCCGGGGGACGCTCCTACCTGCCCGGGCTCGCTGCTGTAGGCGAAGGCGTAGACCCGCTCCGCGCTGATGTTCACGGCTCCCCGGTAGACGCGGCCGAAGGCGCCGGGCGCGGGGCTGCCCCCGGGGCCGGCCCCCACCGCCTCCGCCACCACCCAGAGCAGGGCGCAGAGCAGAGCCCCAGACACCGGGGCCGCCACCCCGGCCATGGGCTCGTCCCTGCCGCTACCGGCCTGTTGGGGCAGCCTCACGCCCGCCGGCCGGCCGGCTGCCCGGTGTGGCATCCGGACTGTATCTCCCCGGCAGGGCAGGCGCCGACGCGCTTTATTTGCAATTTAAATAAATAGCTCGACGACACGCACAGGCGGAGGCGGGGAAGCAGCTCCGGACACCCCCGCCCCTCGACTGGGGGGCGCTGAGCAACTTTCCCCGGGGAAGGACGCTCCGCCGGCCGGAGGGGAGGGGAAGAGGGGCCGGCCGGCCCCGGGGAGGAGGGTCTCCTCCCTGTGCCCAGCCCCAAATCCTGAGCTGGCCTTGGCAGACGGTTGTCTGGTCTGATAGCCTCTAGCACTCGGTTGTCAGCTTTTCGCCTTGGGGAGCTGTGCTGTGAGCTATGGGGCACACCGGCTTAGTCAGGCACAGGGGGATGGCATCCACAGGGCTTCAACACCCCCTGCCCACCGAGTCAGCAGCATCCTTGCCCCACTCTGCCAGCTTGCTGGAGCAGCGGCTTGTACCTGCAACGCATCTCACATAGGGCCTTCCCCAACCTTTATCTTTGGCTGCTCGTAATTTAGGGATAAATGCCCTCATCTTTTGGTTCAGTCCAAAGGTGTGAAAAGCTGCAGCAAAAAAAAAAAGTCATTTTGTTAATTCAAGTGTGACTTGGTGCATCTTGTATTCTTTGAGTTGTCCACGAAACTGCTACAAACAATACTCTTAAACTTTTCAGCAATACTGCTGGGCTGTGAAAGGGTCAGGGGACTCTTTCTCATTGCTTACACCTTCTGTATTCTTCCATTGAAAACATATCTGGGAAATACATCAGATCCCATGGTTAAGGGAGGCACTTTTAAGCAGTGAAGATAGACCGTTACTAGAAAGCAATCAGAAATGTTCTTCAGACTGAGGATGAACTTGTAGGAGCCACAGTTTTATAAAGCCAGCCTGCAGTCTCCAACAGCGGTGACTCCGGCCACAGAAGCTTTCCAAGTTGTGGGTTTTGTTTTCAAGACTTGAGAGATTTCCTGGGGGTCACTCGTCGTCTTCGGAGGAAAAGTTTCAAAGCTCAGCAAAATGAGTCAGCGTGCATTATGCTGTCATTTTGATCTTCAGGCCTTCGTGTGATCTCTGCCAAGAGAAAAAAACAAAACAACTGTCAGTGATTTCTGCGTTCACCTTGAAGCAGGCTGCCATTCAAGTCGCCCTGCCTTTTGTCAGAGTCCCAAGAAGTGGCATTAAGGGCAAAAAACCCAACATTTGAGATCTGCTGGAAGATGGATGTTACAACACAAAGTGTTTGCCTTTCAGCCTGGAGTATGCTGTGCAGACCAGGAGACTTGTGCGATGCCACCTCTGAGCTCTTGTGACTCTGTCTTGCCTCTTACTGGGACATGTGATATCAAGCAGTGGTGGCACTGTGAGACTTGTAGTTTACCCTCCTCACTCTGTAGAGCCCATGGCTCCTGAATCCTACAGCTCCCTTCTCACCCACTGCCCTCTGCAGACCCACAGGTCCGTCTGGCAAGCCAGCAGCCTGAGGGCTGAAACTGGGGACAACATCTTCTCCCAGAGAGGAGAAGCTTCAGGGAACAGGAGGAGGTAAAGCAAAGCAAAAGCATGCCCAGACCATGCCAGGTTGCTCAGAGAAATGTGACGGATTGCACAAGGCTGGTGTTCTGCAGACCAAAGTAGCTCTGGCAGCTGCAAATAATTTTTGTGTCATTTGGTGCCATGCATATTTGAAATCAGAAGATCAGTGTGGTGTCAGGGCGTTGCCCCTCCCTAGTTGTGTTGTCCTCATGACAAAGAAGTGGCTCTCCATATAATTTACACTTTCCAGTGCAGAAATATGGGTTTCTTAAAGTACTTGCCCTGAGTGATAGTATGCTTTGGTATGCTACCCAAGACTACACATTTTTTCCTTATTTTGAATTTGAGAATTCAAGTTTTCTTTTACGCAAAGTGTAATACTTTGTGCTTATGTTTATTGGATTTCATCTCACTGTTCTGAGGCTCTTTCTGTGATTTAGCAATGTTAAACCTTTGTTCAAATCTTTGCCTCTAAAGTGTGGTTCTGCCCAATTTGGTGTTATTTGCAGAAATTTTAAGTCAAAGGTCAATTCCACCATTAAAGTAACTAATTAAAATAATCAATCCTAGCAGAGAGATCAGATGTCTTAATTTGATATAGCTTCCTATTGACAGGAAAATATCCACTGCTCCAGTTTGGGAATTACTTTTCAAACACACCCCCGTCTCGTGTTAATTCCACCTGAGTCCTATTTGCCTTTATGAGAGTGGTGTTCAAGGCAATGTCAAAAGCCCTACTGAAGTCAAATATGTTTCATCAATTCCTTTCTGCACCTACTAAGTCAGTTATCTTGGCAAAGAAATAAATTAGGTTACTTTGACATGATTTGTTCTGGACAAATGCACACTGCCTGTTTCTCATCACTTTATTGTTATTTAGCTGCTTGCACACTGATTGCCGAACAGCTTGTTTCATTATCTTTCCAGATAACAAATGGAGGTTGGCTGATTTATAATTCTTCACTCTGCCCCTTTGATAAAGATGAGTAGCCTGTTTTCCCTTTTCACGACCACCTGGATCTTATTCTTGGATGGCAGCATGTATTTTGGAAGAAAGAACTAGCCCCTGCAAGAGACAAGATGCTGATCCAGACAGACCATGGGACCATTTGTGTGTGTGGCACATACAAGATGCCATACTCCATACAGACTCCACACAGACACATACAAGACGCCTGATGCCATACTCTGGCATCAGGGGACAATGAGGGCCAGCTGCTCCCTAAGGAACAGGGAGCTGAGTGCCGTAACACCACCAGCGGAGCAAGGACCTCACTGGCCAGGGCCCCATCCCACAGGACCTGAGCAAGGCCAGTAGGGCAGGCCTGGAGATGGCAGCTGGGGTCAACCAGGAGTCCAGATCACCAGACAAGTCCATGGCAATGGGATAGGTGTGAGGTCAAGCCAGGAACATAAGTTAGCCAATCAGGTCTGGTGACAGCAATCAGGGACAGGCACAGCCTTGTGATCAGCAAGCTAGTCCACAGCAATGGGGTGAGTCTGAGGTCTGGCCAGCAAGTTGGTCGAC
Source organism: Stercorarius parasiticus (assembly GCA_013396915.1). NCBI lineage: Eukaryota > Metazoa > Chordata > Aves > Charadriiformes > Stercorariidae > Stercorarius > Stercorarius parasiticus. The sequence continues at coordinate 801,230 of VWZL01001361.1, forward strand.
AGGTCCGGGTTGATGGGAGGCAGGCATGGCTGTCACACAGTTGTAGCCATAGCTCAGGTGGGGCCAAGCACTGGAGCCTCAGCCTAAATGCAGCTCCCATGGCAAGGTGGAGGTCAGCCCTTGCTGAGGTGTCACCACAGCCCTGCATCTAAGGCCACCAGATAGAAGGGGGGCAGCCCTCAGCTGCACTATCTCTAGGTTGTCAGTGAACCAGGGTGACAGACCTCTAGGCAGGGAGATGATGCTCTCAGGGCCCTTTCCTTTGGCATTGTGGGGGACACATATTTCCTAATACAGGCCATTTTTCCAGCATAAGCAAAGCCCAGGATTGTGAGTGTCTCAGGAGAAGGAGGAATTGTGCTGAACCAGAGGCTCATAAGAGTGTGGGTTTGGGTTGGTTTTTCTTTTTTTTTTTTTGCTATAACACAAAAGTAGAAAATCTCATTGCTATTGGGAAAAAAACACAGTAAAGAAATGACATTTTTCCTGGTAACCAGTGCTGCAAAAATATCCAGGATAGAGGAAAGATCTTAATTACAAAGGAATTCCCCAAATCATACTAGCTTGGAAAGGGAAAGAAAAAGAGTATAAATGTATAACAAACCAAATTGATTGTAAAACTGACGGTTTTAAAACACTGCCGTTTGAATATGTAGTCTCCGTCTTATGTAAGCTTCACTGTGAGTAAACAGACGCTGTAGATACTCAGCTGGCTTCTGCAGAGATAACACAACATTTTCAGGCTCTGCTGCAAATGCAGTGTGAAGAACAACAAGAATTAAAAGGTAGACAGTTGTTTAAGATGTCTGATAGAACCTGCTCCCCATTTTCTTACAGGTGGCTGAAGTGTTTGAGAACAGGCTGGTTGAATGAGATTTGTCTCTGGCTTGTATTATATTAGCTTATATTTGATATGTAACATTTATATTTTATCACAATTAATATTAGCAGAGAGGTATAAGAGATTTCGAAGTGGGTGATATATTGATCTAATAATCTAAAGCCTTTATCGCTTTCTTCTCTCTTGAATTTTCTTCAAGATAATTTAAAACCGTGTTAGAAGATAATTCCAGATGCACCCTTAATTTATGCTTTTGGGTTCCAAATTTTCAAATCAGAAAGTAATGAATCCAGTGCATTGCCATGCACGTGTGCCTAGGATCAAGGATTTGTTTTGCCACAGGCTGAACTCTGATGTTCAGTTTCAGGTTGCATATGGTAGCTATGTTTAGTGCTTAGATGGAAACCGAAGTTCAGGTGCAACCTCCAGGATAAAAAAAACTCAGCTGCACTTGCAGCACTTCAGCAGAGGCAATTCCTGATAGTATTTCTGTCACTTTTTTTTTTCACCCTTCATAATTTCAATCTTCTTTTTCTTTTTGTATCACATGCAACGCTATTCCTTCCCTCAGCACATTAACCATTACCATCTGCACCTTCACATGAATCTTTTTACAGTGATGTTGGTAAAGCCAGGATTAGACTGATGAGGACCTTAAGCACCAGACAATCTTGGTGAAAGAGAATTTTTCTCTTTAAGTAAGGAAGGAGTTTTGAATGAAAGGCTGATTTACCCACCTCCAACAGACAATCTTGGTGAAAGAGAATTTTTCTCTTTAAGTAAGGAAGGAGTTTTGAATGAAAGGCTGATGAGCCCACCTCCAACAGACAAAATACTAAGCTCACGCTGTAATACAAAATGTTAACTCTAACCCTTCAGAGTAATTTACATTTTGTCTCCGCATACGTGACAGGGAAGTAGAGGATCTGTGGCATATTCGTGGGGCAAGCCTATAGGAAATACATTGTACTTGTGTATAAACTAAATGACTCCCTTAAGAACAGTCAGTTGCTTTGTGGAAGGTGGAAATTCCTTGTGGGTAGGGAGGTACACTCTTCCTCAGTGGCACAGCTAATGAGATCTGTTTGTTAAAACACAGTCAAGTGCCACTCTTTAATTTGATGTCATGTTAATTTAATGGCTTGTGTGGCATTCTGCTCTTAATCACCTATAATAGGATCTGAAACATGTTTTCGCGTGGCGAAATCTCCAAGGCTTCCCTCAGAGGGACACTGAGAGATGGCTTGGGAGAGTATTTGCAGCAGGGTGGGCTATTAATGAAACGAGTGAGTGAAAAAAATAAGGTGGAAGACATGGAAGAGTGACATTCCTCATATGGATTTTCCCTGTGGAGTATACAGAGCCCCCTACCCCACAAAAGCCGGAGCTGCCAAGGCACTGCCCCGCTTCGGGGCGGGCAGAAGGTCCTCAGCACCCCTGAGGTGTCGCCCAGGGGCGGGCAGGGGTTGTTTCCTCACGAAAAACCCAGGAGGAAGAGGGAGCCGCGGGTACCGGCGACACCTACCCTCCTGGAGAGGCCGGCGGCAGGGACACGAGGGGTTAATGGGGCGGAGGAGACCGGAGGTCCCCCTTCAGACACGCGGCGGTTCTGGGGGTGCCCCCAGGGTCGCGCGGCGGGAGCCGTTAACCGCCTTAGGGCGGGGACGGCAAAAGAAATAACCGCCTCCGTCCCCATGGCAACGGCGGGTGGGCGGAGGCGCGCGCGGCCCGCTCGAGTCTCTGGCGCGGCACCGTTTCGCGCCCGTCGCTTTCCTTCCCGCGGCCGGGCAGGCCATGTCGCTGCTGCGGGGGCCGCGGCCTCGCGGCGCCGGCAGGAAAGGTCCCAGGAGGCCTGCGGTTCTTAAGCGGGATTGGGACGTAAGTGCTTTCCCCCCGCACCCTACCTCCAAGGGCCGGGCCGGGCCTCGGGCCTGCTGCGGCCTCGGCGGCTCTTCCCGCTCCTTGCAAGGCGAGCAGTGCTGCTTCTCCTGGGTGACACGCAGGACGCGCTGTGGCCTTGCCGGGGAAGGGTTGGGGAGCCTCCGTGCCCGCGGGTGTGCCGGCTTGGGGGGAGCCCCTCGAGGTCACCGTCCGCCGTGGGGGGCTCCCTTTCGGACATAGCCGATTTGTGCGTGGATTTGGGTGGGGAGAGGGTGCCATGGCGGGGAGTTGGTGTGGACATGGGCCCTCTCTCCCCTTGGTGCTGCTCGGGATTAGGCCTCCCCGCTGGCAGCCCGCTCTGGAGGCTGAAGAGAGCCCACAGTCTTGATAGGGGTATTTTTGCCGATCGCCTGCCTCCCTGAGGGTGGGATGCTTTGTAATGCCATAAAACTGCACCCACTGTGTAGTTTTATGCTAATTATGTTGTAATTTAGAGGGTTTTCTTAATTAAACTTGAAAAAAAATCAGTTCGTCCTCAGTTCTGGCTTTTGATGTGCTCTCTGGTTCCTGTTTGCAGAGTACCGTCCATGATTTGACAGTCCACCGTGCAACTGCTGAGGACATAGTAAGTTTAATATTCCTTAAGGTTCCTTCTCTGTAGTAAGGAGACTTAGTTGGTTATCTAGCATCAATGTTACCATACTTACAGGGATGTTTTCTGCCCATGTTTAATCTCCCTTTTCAAGCTTCTGAAAATACTGGCTCTTTAGTGTTAGCTTTTTGTTTACGATATTGTGCATCCCCAGCTCTCGCAGTTCGTGTCTTTCAGTTTTCTGTTCCATTAGGAAGCAGTAGCAATAGTTTTTATTTCTATAAAGTGTATACCATCATAAAAGCATAAATACATAAAAACTCAGTGGAGTAGCTGAAGTTAAGTCTCGTCTCTGCTGGAAGGGCTGAAATACGTACTTTATTTTAGGAATCTCTCTAATTCTGAGGATACTCAGTTTTCATTTAAACAATTTAACATCCTTTCTTTATAGAACAACCTGTTCATTACAAAATAAGTGAATTCCATTTAATTTTCCTTGGTAGCACTGATTACTGGGATGGAATAGGCAGTATTAGCTATTATTGCTTATAAATTTTGACAGGTTAGTCAGGACAGATGGGCCCAAGAGTGGAGAGAGACTTGATTTTATAAATGGTTGGCCTGATGGCTTCCAGACGCTTTAGCAAGCACCTCACACATTTGATTTGTTTAATTTGTATTTAAACTGAATATATATATATATATATATAAAAATATATATATAATTGTTAGAAGAAGAGAGGGAATATCTCTCATGACTCAGTGTTAAATGAGGAAAATGCACGATGTCTTTTTATGTATATTATAGGTGATAGTGTTTGGTTTTTTCCTCCCTTCACAGCTGAGAAAACTCAGTGTGTCAGTGGTATAGGGCAGATAAACTGTGAGACTTTCCCCATTCACCTTTGGAGCCGCTTTAAATTTGGCTGGTCTTGATGGCATTCTGCATTTCTGGGTGTTTGTGAGACAGTCATTAGTACTACCAGGAAGCGAACATAAATAGTATTAAGTGCATGAATGATAAAATCAAGAAGAGCTTGTTAGCATTACCCTGCAAATTCTGCTTTAGATTGTTCTTTTGTTTTGAAATGTTTCTTTCTTGTTTACATAGCTGCGTCGCCATGAAATACACAAGTCAAAGAACAAAGCACTGGCTCATCTGGAACTGCAAGAGAAAGCACTGAAAAGAAAATGGAAGAAGCAAAACCAACTTGCTGATGATTCCTTGGAGAAAAGGAAATTGACTCTGATGCGTGAGGTGAGAGCTAAATCTGCACATTCAGCCTGCTGCAGATTGTTTGCAGCAGTAGTGGAAAAGCACTCTTGCATGTAGGTCAACACTTGCTCCTCTTTTTGGATAATTTGACCTCATATATGCGTTCACTCTCCCTCCTCTATGTGTTGCGTGCATGTAGTGATCGGAATAGGCTGTATAACATATTAACAGATCTATACAGTTGCGCATTTGATCCTTGTTGCCTGACTAAGCCCTCTGTAATTCAGCAGTCCTCTTTTGTGTCTGAACAGGAACTGTTTGCAGAGTTGAGCTGTTTCTCGTGAAAAAGATGCGTGTTCTTTGTGTTCTTATTGCTGTCTTGCCTTCTCCTCCCCCTGTCTAGTATTTTTCCTTGATGGAAACATGAACATTTCTCTTTCTGGGAGGGACATCCTTATCGCCCATTGCTTATTTAAACAGAGAAAATGTGGAGTCATCTGCCCCAAATGTGGGGCAGAAAAGGCGAGGCAAGAAGTTGGTAAGGAAGAGCTTGTCTGGAAGGAAAACTGACACAACAAAGGTTGAGGAGCTATGGCTGGTAGCGGACGAGCTTGTCATCTGGGGATTGAACAGCTTGTTCTCTAGGCATTCTGAAGCACACTGACTGAAAATACATTGTTTAATTTGCTTTTGAATGTTGAACTGTAGCAGCAAACCTATTCTTAGCTAACAGAAACAGTAGCTCTCGCTGTCTGAAGAGGGATTTCAGTGGTAGACATCCTTTTCTTTCACATGGCAGGGGACTCCTTGCCGTATGTTACGAAAACTAGTCTCAAAACGTAGTCATTAGCTTTCAGACCTCATCAGCACATGATTCAGTACAAACTGAAAATTGTTCTTGTTGGTAATGAACGATGAACAATGTTCACCTAGCAGTTAAAATAAATGTGATTTAGCCATCACAGACCTCTTACCTCTTTCATCTTTTGTAAATTTTCAGAAGTCATTTTCTGATCTGATTTGTTCTGATTTGAACGTTTGAGAATGTTCAAGCATAGACAGAAAAAATGAAAGTACTTGGAATTAAAGATCACCTTTTAGTTTCCTATTTGACACCTGTTTCTCTGCAATCACAGTAGAATTTTTGTGTTAAGGATATCGTGCTAATCAAGCCTCAGACTTTTAATTTTGACCATTGTTACTTTCATACTTTTCTGCCAAGTGCATTTTAGTATAGTATTCAAAAAAGCTGTGGATTTTTATACAAATTTCCCTAATGTAATAGCAGCCTAGTTTTAATAAGACTTCCACGCAGAAATAAATTATGTATCACAAAGGTAGATTAGACTACATGCTCTGAGGTGTGTCTGGACTACCTATTATATGACTTTATTATTTTGCAGATGTTAAACTCATGGTTAGGAAATAGTCTTCTGTATTTGTTGCCATTTCTAATGACAACCTGAGTGGCTTTCCCCTTCGTATTTAATAGATGACTTTATTCAACATACCCTGTGTCTACTTCTGAACCACAGAAAAGATGCTTCTAGACAGGAAAACAAAAGGAGATAATGCCAAGCAAGATGAAACCCGTCTGGCTGTTTCTGTTTGAAACACTGGCATCTTCCTGTTTGTAGAGAAAAATAAAATAGATGGAGGAGAGTCACCATTTTCACTTGTTCCTAGCTTAAATTGTGTTAATTGCTAGGTCCTGTTGTTCAGAGTAACTGAGGGGATTGTTCAGCCTGTGTCTCCCAGTAGAGCACAACCACTGTGGATTGTCTCCTTGTCTCTGTTATCTTGGTGATCTTTTTTCCTTTACTGCTGTGAGTGTAGCTTCCTAAGCACCTTGAGTCTTACTCAACTGCAAAAGGCTCAGAGACAAAAACTAGGAAGATGCTGCTACTAGTGTGTTTTTTCTTGTAGTTGTAGGTTGAAGAGAAAGACAGCAAAAGTTATAAAATGGATAAGGAAAATTTAATATTTTGGGGATTTGTCTGCCTAAAAATCTGAATGAAAGAATAATACGAGTTCATCTCTGTAACTGTGGATTGTGAATGTGTAGGTATCGCACTGATTGGTCTTATAACAACTTATTTTTAAAATAAAGCTAGTGTATTGCACTGAAGAGTAGGTGATGAATGGATTATCATAGTGGGGAGATTTTAGGATCAGTCCAGTTTAATTATCTGTAATGACAATCTGAAACAGGAGGGAAGATGGATTTTAATTAAATTCATAGGTGATACTAAAACTGGGACAAAGTACAGCACTCAGTGAATTTGTCAAGGGCATGTAAATGGGCCTAGAGGGGTTAGAAGCTGATACCACTTTGTTTTCTGGGGACCACAAGCAAATATGAGCTAATCTACCTTGGGAGCAATGTTCTAAAAATGTTCATAATGTGTTCAGCCATAGGGCAAAGCTTAGGAACCTGCTAATGCTGAAAGAGATCTAGTAGGGAGGGTGAAAACAAATTTTTTGCCTGATTAAACATGTCACTTTATTTTTAACTGCCTTAGGGAAAGGAATCATGTTTTGGGACAGGTAAACTTTTTTCTCTTCTCTTTTTTCTTCTGCAGATTTAGCGTAACCTAAGTTACGCTAAAAAACCTGCATGGTTTTGACATCAGGTGGTTAAATGGAAAGACTTGATAGTTAGTGAAAGCTGAATAGTGATTTGAAAAAGTAAGCATGTGAGATGATTGAAAGATGAATATTCACTGATCTGCTAAATTGGTTATGAGGAGAAGTATATTGCAGTGTAATTCAGACCCAAAAGACTAGAAAGACATGGAAACTGGGTGTATGGGGAAACTTCTTGACATAACAAAGCATAGTAAAACAGGGGTTTGGGGGAGAAACAAGTGAAATGCCACTGCCTAGAATTTTTTGAATGAGGCTGAATATAAACCAGCAAACTTATCAATGGACACTGAAAGAGACTCTGTGGAGATAATGGCATATAATGCTCTGAAGCTGCTGCAAACCGATCCCTCTTATGATTACTGGGGGGGCAAAAATTGCCACTCAGTTCTCAGATTTTGAGTAGGAAGGCATACATGAGCCTGTCTTTTCTGTGGGATCTTCTCAAGTTCTTGCAGTCTTTCTGGCTAAATTTGATTAACCACGATGAAGTGGAGGTCACTTGCATATCTGGTCTCCTCTCAGGTGTTTAAGAATAACTACCTTCTTCCCAGGTTATGTGATATAATTTTAGTTTGCCGTTTCCAGCTTAGTGGATGAAACCATGAGTCACTGAGGAGTTTTGAATTGCATTCTGTCCACGAAGCCACATCCCCAGTCGGCTCCATTTGGCTCACAGTAGCTGAATGCTTCTTGCTTTGCACTCCCAAGACCTCCTTCCTTAGGAGGCAGCTGTCGTGCCAGTGATGGACTTCAAACACTCGGGGAGAGAGATCTTGAATACAGTAGCTGTGCCTTGTGTGAAATGCGTGGAGATTCCCAAACCGTCTTCTGATGCCAGATGTAGTCAGCTGTGCTTACGCGTGTTGAAACCTTTATGGCGGTAGGTGGCTTAATTTTTAGGCAGGTTTTTCAATAGTCAAGGCGGAATGAAAGAAATCTGTCTGAATTGGTTTGGATCTAATCAAATAGTGCAGGTTTTGGGTGTCTGTCAGATGTAGATAAGTGTTCTTTGACTCAAAAACTTTGAGATCAAATCATTTGAGGGTGCATACTGATTTTTTTTTTTTTTTTTTAAATTGCCAGATATATGTCTTTGTTTTGATGAGTGTGTCATAAACTCCCAGCTCTTGTTTGTGTCAGGCTGAGAGGAGAAGAAGGGAGTGAGAGGATTGGCTCTACAAAGAAAGAGTCAGTGCTGATGGGGGGCCCAGGAGTAATAAATGTTTAAGTTTTCAGAAAAACAAGGTGAATTCTAGTCAATTAAAATGAAGTATTGTCTTCTGATCTATCTCAATTGGGATCTAATTGCACAGTACCAACTTTGCAAACATTGTCTTGTTGGCTGTTCTCTTGCTAACTGTTTAGAAGAACAATACCTAAGAAAAACAAAGGAAAAATCAGTCTTCGAAGTATGAAATATTTCCTTATATGCTATACTTTCAGATTCTGTCTGATCAATACCATTTGCAAGATGTATTGGAACGATCTGGTCAGGTTATGGCTGTGGCAAAGGACTTGTTTGGGAATGCTCCTCGCACGCGAACAGGTAGACCATTTTATTTATGTGTGGTAATGCATTTAAGATTATCTCCTTGCTTTTCGTAAATAGTCTTGCTTTGCAAAGTATTCTTCTTAACTGTTTTCATCTCATCATGTAACACGGTATGATTCATCCTGTTAATGTTGGATGAAACATAGATTAGGATAACACCTCCCTTGGCAGGGGAAAGCGAGCCATGGCCGGTTATACTACTGTATTGATCCATTGCAGAATTTCGGATCACTTACTATGAAACACCTTGTGCTGACTTATTTCCACAGTCAAGCTACTGGCCTATACAGAGCACCAGTTCAAGCCACTTCAGTAATTATGATTCTCGTTGCTATATGGGTTGACTGCTTGTTCCTGGATATTGTTGAAGATTTATCAGCAATTTGTGAGCAAGGCTTTTCCTTTTCGTATCCTGGTTTGTGGGTCCTAATGCTACTGAAACGTAGGATTGGCTTTGCATGCGACATCTGAAGCTTAGATTCTTTTCTCTGTAGGCTGCCATTCTCTTTTGCTTATAATGACTGTTTCATCCTACATGCTGCTTCTGCACAAGTGTATTTACACAGGTGAGAAGGACAAAAGCCTGGTACATGGTCAAATGTATTAAGATAACTCTCTGGTTGGCTTTTGGCAGTTATTTAAAGTGATGTACACCCCTGTGACCCTTTTTGTGCAAAGTATGTGAACTTGCTTTTTGGTACAAAGTCCTGCAACATACTACAGACCAAGTCCTCTGTGTTCTTCCCTGTTTTGTCCGATTCCTCTAGGTTTCCCTAATGTAACAATGGCTCCTAACTGTGACCTAGAATCATCTCAAGGACCCATTGTACAAAAATGTGATCCTCCCTCTCAGCTTTCCATCCTTAGTGAATCTGTCATGAATTCCCAGGTAATGTATATTCTGTTCCATGCATGTCCTGTGGCTTATTTTGTTCGCACAAAATAAGAATATTTAAAGGTAGAGTTCCAAGCAGACCTAAACCTGTCCTTTGTGTATTGTATACCATGTTGATAACATACGTAGAAAATGGTGTTAAATGGAGGTGAGTTTGTTTTGTGAGACTTGGAAATCATTATTTATTTATTTTTTTTTTAAGCTTTGAATATGAAAAACAAACATCTTGTGTCTCATAGAAGCTCTCTCATATTAGCATGCTCTCCCTTTTAAATTCTGGAATTATCAGCAAGAGAACAAAGTGATTACAGACTGAAAAAGCAACTCTTGTATCACTTAACTAATTGCTAGGTATTGAAATATGCCTCTGATTTTCTAATTGTGTCTGCATAAATGGGGACATAGCCAGTTGGGTTCCAGTTTCTTTCCGATAACACACATGTAAATGTACCCTAGTTAACTCCACAGCCTTGATTAGTCCTACAAGTTTAGCTTCTAATATTTCACGTTCTTTTACAATTATTTAGATGTGTTTAAATGGTTTTAAAATTGTTTAAATTTGTTTAAAACTTCATTTAGATTGCCCTCGTGTTCTGTTTTCTTTTCATAACGTGAGTTGTACCAGGAATGCTCGCTGTGGTTTGAGAGCAGGCATATGACACTCCCAGAAAGCAGCTCACTGATGAAGACCAAAAGGGTTGTGGGAGTGAAAGTGATGATGTCATATTCTCATGATTCTCTAATCCTGTTTCCTACTATCTCACACCAATATCTGTAATTTGAGTTGTAGTACTGCTCTGTTGTGTATTTCAATGTGGTATTTATTTTGGGGGTTTTTTTAGTATGAAGAGTTAACTGTAGCATCTTTATAAGCTGTATCACTGGATGCATGCTGCAGGATAGGCTTACATTTTTGAAAGAAATGCATACTGATAGTTGTTTGGTGAGCTTCTGTGAGATTTTCTTTTCCTTATGTGCTTACAAAAATAAAGGCTATCTGGTGAAGCCTACCCAGAAGTGCAGAAATCTGGTAGTTTGAGGAACACTAATTCCAAATTTGATTGCTTAAGTTTTGCTTCAAATGTGGTATGTAGGATTATATATGTAGGATTGTATTTTGTTCTGGTTGCATTTTATAGAATAGACATAGAATATAAATGTAATTTTGCAGATCTCATTACAAGGTTGTTTAGCTTATAATGTCAAATGGCTGAAATTTTAGAAATGCTATCATTTAGGTTGCTTTTTCCATCTTATGCCTGCTGTATCTCTGTAATTGTTTTGGTACAGTCTTTAAAGCGTTTTTTATCCTATAGTGTGTGTGTGGTCTTTTTTATTTAATATAAATCATCCAAATAGAATATTGGATATTGAATTAATCACATGCTGTGCTATTTTCAGAGACAATTGTCAGTATCAGTATTTCTTAGGTACTAAAGCCCCCCAAAACTCTTCCCACAGAGATGTGTGGTTTTCTTTTTTATTTCTTTAAACTTTGTTTTGGAGGTAGAGACTAAACCAAATATTTTTGGTTTTCTTCTTGAAACAATTTCAGAAAGTTGATCTCTAACTTCTTCCTAAAGACGAATTAAAATTGCTTGAAGTCCCTTTTATTTTCTTTGTTGTCTCCTAAAAAGGCTCTTAACGAAGAGGAAGAGGAAGCATTATCAGTCTATCGATCAGGAGATGGACACCATGACTCTCTGACTTTCAAATCCAGCATCGGTTCTGACAGGTCAATACAAATATTTCCATTCAGATTTCCATGTTCTTAACACTGGAAATAGATGGAGTTAAGAGAGTGTTGTATGGGGATAGTTAAGTTACTTTTTTTGTTTCTCCCCCTCCTCCTTTCCTGACCTCAGAATTCTAGGGAAACCCCTTGTTGTAACATCCAGAGCGGGAATGAATGTGAGCTGGCAACTCACCTGAGCAGTTATAGATATTTTAAAAAAGCTTTTTCTAGACTGTAGAGATAATCTAGAATCATGCTATTATTGTATTACAATTCACTGTTGTGCTTCTTTTGAATCTAGGCTACTTCGGTTATTGAGAGAAGAAAATTCCTTTGTGAATTCTCCATTGTGGGCTGAAAAGGATAAGAGAAAACCTACGTTATCACAGGAAGCAAGTGTGCCTTTGACTCCAACAACTGTTTCTGCATCATTGGATCAGTCAGGTTGGATTTGCCAAATCACAGCCTCTCAAGGGTTGTTAGGCTGTTCACAAGATCCTGTCTGGAATTCCTTTTCTGGGTGGGGGTGAGAGACAGAGATGCGCTAATTTAGCTCAAATGCATTTCCAGGCTAAAAAGCCAGCTCTTCTAATAAAATTATTACATATTGCTATTAAGAACATATCCGAAATATTTCATGTGTGTATTTTTTGTTTTGTTTTGTGTTTAAATCAGCCCTGAATGCTACTGATGTTGTCAAGAGAATCCATTCAAGACTTCATAATGAAGATGAAGAAGAGACTGTGGACTCCACTTACACTGTGAGACAAGTGCTGAACCCGAACTCAAGGAAACAAAAACAAATTGCAGCAAAAAGTTTAGTACTTTTAAAAATAACATACCTCCCTTTGACCAAGGTCCTTAATACCGTAAGAAAATGTAGGTTGAAAGGGATCTTTGGAAGTCGTCGCAGGGCTAACTCTAAAGTTTGATTAGGGAGGGGCCTTGTCCAGCTGAGTCTTGAGCATCTCTAAGGATGCACATTCGACAGCCCCTTGTGTATTGTATTCTCCTGTATTCTGCATGTTCATTGGCGAAGCAATGTCCATAGGAATCTGTGAACCATAAATATGGCCCTTTGATGCTACCTGTTACTTTGCTAGTAATGTAGTTCTCTCCGGGGCTTTTCTGTTTCTGATATAGCTTTCTATTCTATGCTGCATGGACTTGATGCATTTCAGTCCCCATATTCTACACACGTTTGTTTGTGGGGACTGACATCAGATCTAAACTGTAACATGAAAGGATTGTTGTAAAAGAGTTGTTTACTAAGTATGGGACCTGAAAGCAGCTCATATTTTTCTCTGGCTATTCACTGGCAAACTGTTTCCATGCTTTTAACTGAGAAGGAGGAAAGTATTAACAGATATCTGAGATAAAAGCACCAAACAATCATACTTGAGAGGTACTGATGTGCTGGCAGAAAATTTGTTTCTGGATGATCAATAACTGGAATGACTGGGGATGTTCTTTGATGGTCCGTTTCAGCTCAGGGCAAGAGAGAGCCTCTCCTTTGATTTACTTCAATAAAGAATGTAATTTCATTGGAAGTGCAAAGCTTTCTATGCAGATTGGAATTCCTATGACTTCTTTTTCCCTCCACTCAGTGAAAAGAAAACAAACTGCACAGAACTCTGCAAGACAGAGGAGAGATGATTCTCCAGCTAATGCAGTCCCCATTGACCTTCAGAGGGACAACACATCCAGCCTAGATGTTCTCAACCGCATGATACGTGAAGTGGAGCATGACTTGGAGGAATATGAGCGATGTACAGGGCGTGAGGTTCAAAAAAGCGAGAGAAGTGAAGGCCTCACCGGGTTTACCTTGTCACTGGTGAACGCTCTATGTCGTCTAATGCGCTACCTCAAAGAGGTGAGGAGACTTTTAATTGCTTCTTCAGAGTGAATGAAAAAGGATATAAAGTTACTTTACAGATGTAAACTTTGGTCTTTCAGTTTGCTAGAAACAGACAGGTGTCCCTAATGAAAAGGGAGGAGTTGACTGCAATCAAAGTCTCTCAGTGACTATTAGCAGGAAATACCAATTGAAATAGTTCTAAATTTGTTATTTATAGATGTGCAGAGTTGTAGCAGGATATTAACTACAGCCTTGTTTACAAATTCATTTTTTTCCTTTGCCTCCCAAAGGTGATGCTATTGTCACTAGAGCAGTGGACCCAAATCCCCAGTTTTATTTGAGGGGTTCCTTAGCCCTCTTTTCTATCCATAGCAGCAACTTCGCATTAAGCAAGAGTGACCTGAAGTGCTCATTATGGCAGTGCAGAGCTGGGGATCAATGGAATTCCATAAATTAGATTACCTGTAAGCCATGTAGAACTCCTTTTTAAAAAAGAAAAAGAGTGGTTTTAATTTCATCTAACCCAGAGCTACTTAAGGTGCAGCAGTGGCTCATAAATTCATTTGGCCTTTGTGAAATTTTAAACCAGATCATGGCAGTTCCTGCGCTCTTAATAGATGCAGCAGAATACGTTATCTAAATCCCAGTGCTCTACTTCATAGCAAAGGCAATAGATTCCTAATGAAAGTGGAGCTGTCCTATTTTGCTTCCTTTTCAGAGTGTATAATAATGGGGGAAAAAAATCCAAAACACCTTATTTCAAAATTTGAATTCTTTTTTTTCTGTCTGGATGTATAAAAATTTATTCCTCTGTATTTAATCTGTATGAAAGAATTTACTTTGATTAAAACCTGCCTCGGACGCAAATATTAAATAATCAGTTCAGGAGTGAAAAGCCACTACCATCAGAAGATGGACTTTGGCTGAGGAGATCTTATTTTTAAAAGAAGTTAAGAATGCTTGTTCTCTGTTAAAGTTGTGATACCAAAGCAGAGTATTAAATTTGGTTCTTTTGCAGTTATGTGGAAGCATCTTCTGGACTTCCAATAGAATGTTTTCCATTTATTAGGAAAACATTAATTTAATAGCATCAAATTCATATTATAAATATAATTGCAGTTATAACCCTATCTAGATTGTCTTTAATTTGTGTTCCACAGAAATGAGTTATTCTTGACTCTCAGGCTTTCTCCAAAACTACTCCAGATTTTCTTTGTAATTTTTTTCTTTCTCAGTTGCTACTTTCTCCTTATGAATGTAACATTCAATGTATCTTAAGAGCTTTTATCCTTTCAGACAGAAGGCCAAGGAGTCTGAGTGTTTAAGGATACTACTTATTTTGAAACATGTATGCTGACTCTTACTTGTATTCCCATTTTTTTCTGAGCACCTCTACAATGTTGTTTCTACTTTAACAGATGTGTTATCGTTCCTTCCTTCCAGGAGTTGATTGTTGCTTGCAGAGGTGTTTGAAACTTTTTTACATTTACTACCTAAATTCATGAGTAGAAATATGCAGAAGTTGCTCAAGCTACAAAGTGTGGTTAATCATATTCATGTTTGCTCAAGATAGATGGTGTGCATCCATAATCTTCACTGACTTTTCCCCTTTTGATGGAGCTTCAGTTATAATTTGAATTTGAGAATTCACTGGGAAGAAGCTCAGCTTGTCTGAGTATTTCTAAAACCTGGTCCATGTGATGCTAGCAATAAATCAAGTGCTCGTGTGCACCATCTGTCTTGCCTAGCCAAGAGAGTTAGCAAAGTTCCAATGCCTGAATTATAGCTGGCAATACATTTCAAGAAGGTGACTTTGCAGCAGATATTTAAAAAGCCTCTGATTTCAGGTAAACAACCAGTCTTCAAGAGATTTTGAAGCTTCTAGAAGGATTTCCTTCCTCTTCTGGGAAGAAAAAAATATTTTCCAGTTTTGCTGCAGAAAAGCTGAATGCAGAAGAATTACGATCAAGGGTGTTGCTTAATTTATTCTCAAAATTACACATAAAAAGTAGGAAGAGAATCTTGAATTACTGTATCTTTCATGAAAGTTTTATTAATACGTGATTAAAAAATTAACTCCTACAAGAAGCAGCTAGTGAATATAGAAGGGGCTAGAGAGAAGGGGAAAAAGAAACTTCTGAAATGATTGCCAAGCTATGCAGAATTCTTAAAGGGAAGTGGTTGAACCTGTCTTGGTTCCTAAATGAATTTTAATGTCATCTGACAAACATTAGTGTTAATTCCCCCCCGCCTCCCCCATTCTACTAAGAAGGCTATTTCTTTGCCAGTCTCACAGGGCAAAAAGTTAGAGTATAGGCATACTACACTAATCTGTGTTGCTATGTTCTCTGTCTCTGCTTCTGCATATTCTGCTGCAGTGTTAAAACAAATATTATGAAATTAGAGGTACACCCGGCAATGGTCTGGAATGAAGATACTTCTTTCAGTGTATATCAGACCCAAATCCTACCCGATAGTAGGAATGGGTGTATACAGCTGTTAACCCTCATGCTTTCCCCATGCATAGCTGCTTGGAAGCTTTTCCTCCAATACTAGGTTAATGCTATATAGGATGAGTCAATAGCTCATCCAATGAGACATAGCAATGAGACAATAGCTCATCCAAATGATCTAAGGGATCAATAGGCTTCATCACTGCTACCAGGGTTAAAGTTCTCATTTTGTGCTGTCTTTGGTTTCTAAAAAGATAGGACTGTCTACATTTTTTCCATTTCTGGGCCAGCCTGCTTCACTCGGATCAATACAGAAAAGCTGTTCTGTCTTGGTGGAAGAGAACCAGAAAATGGATGGCCTGTCTGATATGCTTAAAGGAGGGTATATCTTCCCGTCTTCCTGTCTGATGTTTATTCTCAAAATGACTTACTCATTCATTCACTTCGTGTGGCTGCAGAGCTGTTGCGTCTTAGCACTTCTTCCTTGGTGGTTTTTCATTCCTGGTCCCAATGCCAGCAGAAAATAATCTACAGTAAGTTATGGGCATCTTATGCTCTAATTTTCTCTGTGTATCAGAAAAGATTACGCCAATTGCTTTTCAGCATCTTTTGTGTTTTGGAGATGGGACGTATTTCTCTTATTCAGGGATTCCTTTGAGTTAAACGCAGGCAACCATTTGGGAAGGGGCTCCATCTCCTACTTCTGATGTGTTTATGTGGCTTTGTAGCCTCCACTCTTCATGGAATCACGGAATTTCAGCGTTGGAAGGGACCTCTAGAGATCACCTAGTCCAACTCCCCTGCTAAAGCAGGATTGCCTAGAGCACATTACTCAGGTCTGCATCCAGGCGGGTCTTGAAAGTCTCCAGACAAGGGGACTCCACAACCTCCCAGGGCAGCCTGTTCCAGTGCTCTGTCACCCTCTCGTAAAGAAGTTTTTTCTCATGTTTGATTGGAACTTCCTATGTTCCAGCTTGTGCCCGTTACCCCTCGTCCTGTTACTGGGAACCACTGAAAAGAGTCTGTCTCCATCCTCCTTAAACCCACGCTTTAGATACTTGTAAACATTAACAAGGTCTCCCCTCAGCCTTCTCTTCTCCAGGCTGAAGAGTCCCAGCTCTCTCAGCCTTTCCTCATAAGGGAGATGCTCCAATCCCTCAATCATCTTTGTTGCCCTATGCTGGACTCTCTCCAGTAGTTCCCTGTCTCTCTTTTAGCTATGATGGTCCAAAAAGTGTCGGTTGTGTATTCCATTTACCCGTTAGAGGTGGAAGGGACTCTTTTGTGTCTTGTAAAGGAAGCCTGCCTACTGCAGTGGTCTATCTTAAAATAATAGGTTGATAATATCTTTTGAAAGGAACAGGTTCTGCAGTAAGGTCTTTTGCCTCATGCTCAAGTAGATTACTTAAGAAAGAAACCTTTTTGACTTCTTTAAAACAAATAAAATGAATGAAACCCTCTAGAACTTTTTCTCTCTCTGAGGGAAAACATTAGAAAGCAACTCCTTTGTTTAGTCAAATTTGTCTTCATCAATGAATTAAGGAAACTAAAGAATAGGCACAAGTAGCACAGGATACTCACTGGGATCAATGCACCTGATCACACCGTAATCATTTGATTACTGCATGAAGATTCACTGACTTACAAAGTGGTATCTATGCAGAGAGACAATGCTTGTGTAATTACAGCCTGTAAAGTTGTAAAGGCAGAACAACAAGGATGTATAGGATTCCCTAGAGTGTTCTGGAGTAACAAAGAAGGAACAGTAAGCTCTCTGAGAGTTCTCAAGCCTTGAAAATTGATTTTGTCATGAAAGTAATGAAGTCAATTTAGCAAAAGTGGGAAGAGCTGTTACAGTATGATGTGATATGGACCCGTTCCTTTTTCCAAATACGAATCTATATTGATTATAGTAGGTTTTTAACTTTTTGTCCCTCTTTAGAGTGAAATGCAACTGCGTGAGAAAGAGGTGATAAGGCAGCAGCATGAGGAGATGTTGAATGAACACAGAGAACTGATTGATGCTCTGACTGCAGAAATACTTCTAGTGAGGGAAGAAAACACTACTATACAGGTACCAAGCCCCCATCTCGCTCAGAATGACTTGTTAGAATACTGAGTTGTGTTGCAAATGTGTGCTGAGATGCATTGTGATATGTTCAGGAGATTTTAACAATAAACGGGAAGAAAATGATAAAATTGAATGAGGAGTCTGAGAATGATAATAGCAGGCACGGGAGAGAAGGAATGTTTGGAAAATCAACATTTTATCTTCCTGTATGATATTTAACTTTAAAGTCTGAGAAAATGCTAGTTCTATTTCTATTAAACTGAGCTTTACTTTATCAATCTAAAGATTAAAGCATCTACCTCCACTCTTCTATACTATTAATACTACTGGAGCAACAGAGCAGACTAGATATAAAACTACATTTTTCTGTTTTTTAGTTTGCAGTGGAAGTAGATTTGTTCAATAGTCACATTTGGGAATGAAGTAATAAAGGTGCGTTGGAGAGGAAGTGGGGTGATGAGTTAGGAAAAGGGGAAAACAAAGAATTTCTTTGAGGCAGGAGAGAAAATAAATAAGAAACATGGAGGGACCAATATTTAATACCTCACTGGAATCCCACAAATTCATGCAGTAGTATTAAGAGACCATATTTCTTCTTAGAGCTGCCTGCGGTATATAATCTAATTCCTGATGTTAGAATACAGGTTTTTGTATCTCTTTTGTTTTTCCTTCATCCTTTAGAATAAGCTTCAGCAATACATGACAGTAACAGATGAACAGCTGATCTCTCTCACAAAAGCATTTAAAGACCTCCCTTTGGTAGAACCTAGAAGAGAACAAAGTCCAAACCATTTTGGAATTGCAAGCAAAGGTCCAGTGAATGGCCAAGGTGTGTGCGTGCATGTGTGAAGGATGAAATGGGAGTTGTGTGTAGTTTTTCCCTGTAGTGGAAAATTTGATATTTAATAGATGTTTATTTGAATAAATACCTGTTGCATGAGCATAAATCTCGCTTCTGGAAATTCATATGCCATGAGTTCTGCTTGGAGCACAAGCAGTTTGCTACAGATTATTTTTTGACAGTATTATAGGTTGTATTCCATCCCCACTGGCATCCTTCTGTCTGGATCAGGATTTCAAGGTTAACCTTTTAGCCAAGTCCTGGGCTTGAGCTTTAAGTGATATGTGATGTATTATATTTAAAAAAAAAAA